>JAJOZX010000111.1:367500-727500 GCA_023014485.1 Bathynomus jamesi
AATACACGGCCTTATTTTTAAGTTAAAAATACTAGCTAGTAATTGTAATAATATGCATTGTTTCCTATTCCTAAAATACGCTTCTAAATCAATGGTTTCTTTCAAAGCTTTTTTCGCATTGGTTTCCATGGTAACTGACATTTTTTTTAGGACTTAAATCTGAAATTGCCGCATCTCTATCTTCCAAGGTCTTTTTTTGCATGTACAGATACAGGATATATATATATATATATATATATATATATATATATATAAAATGTTACGATTATTAAAATAATATTTTAGTGTAGCAAACAGGAAAGCTGAGTCAGCAAACGAGAGTTAAAAATAAGATGACTAATTACTGTTACTTACTAATTACATTATTTCGATATGCAAAACATGAGATACACGGAATGTATATACAAAACATGAGATACACGGCATATTCAATCCACTTCGAACTGTTTACTCGTAGAAGGAAGTAAAAATTTTGTATTAATATAATTTCAAAGGAATTGCCAGAATCAGTATCGCTTCTAACAAAATTTGAAAACTACGAAATAGAATGAAATAAAAGATATGAGAAAGCAGAATTACAGCCACTTCTCCATTATATTCACAGACGATGCTGATGATGATAAGTCATTCAGGAGGGCCCAGAAACTGGCATAGCGCTCAGGCCAAACGAATGCGGTCCACTGCGCTAACTCCTATAGATTATTAACAATAGCAGCAGCAGCAATAGCCCCATCGGGAGACGAACTCCCGACCTGTGTCTTCACTTCGCTTATGGGGAAATTATTACCCACTGAGTCACGGGCACTGACATCGACTTTTCTCTACATTTTTACTGTCTCATTTATCTTCGTCTAAAAATTAAATAAGTTTCAATATATTTTCCCACACAAACCATGAGTAATAAATTTCAAGGGTTTCCTGAGCCCGAGCAATCACAGATTCGATAGTTGGCCAAATTGAAACCACGGCGGCGGGGCGGGTCGAACTCGAAACAGTTAACTTTTAAAAAGTCTGATCTCTCACCACTGAACCATATGCTCCCGTAATTCTTTAATTTTTTGCTGCTGGGTTTGGTTGTTTTTTTTCATCTTAACTAATGTTTCATTAAAGTTTCAGTAAATTTATTTCCTTCTTTGCCCAGTAAATGTACTAAATAACAGCGTCTCGAATTGATCAAACCAAACGCGTATTAAGTTTTCCAAACATTTTAAACTGAACATCAACAAACCAAAACACTTAATCATCCACAAACCATTCCTAGAGCGTAAGAAAACTAATTGGACATATTATATTTCGGAGTAACAAGGCGACGATGAAACAAACATGGGAGATCATTTATGTGCTAGGAAAATGGAGGAACTATTTTCATTCGTAGTAATTGGAATAAAGATGAAGGGCAGTTAATGCAGTTCTTCATCTCATTAGAACGAGCTTAAAAATCGTCAAAGTCATGGCTGATTGTTTCGGGGTTTTAGAATGGTGGTTTGAAGTTTGAAAATAAAAAATTATATAACCAGGTAACCAACTAAAAAATGTTTATATAAACTTTGAGAAACATGTCACAACATTTCCTTCATAATGTCACTATTAATATTAATTTCATAATTGTATTTGTTGTTTTTTTCACTTTCTCACATTTGAAGAAGAGCTGTTTGATCTTTATATAATAAAACTGCAACACGAGAAACCTTTAGAGAATAAGGGTAAATCGCATTTCATTGATTACATTCATCAGATGGAGTTATATCTAAATGTAATGATGGGGTTGTTTAACTTTCTTCGCAACATCAAAGGTCACATAACGGAGGGGACCTACAGTTCTACGTGAGATCCGAACCAGGGTCGCTACATAATCTGGATGCGGAGGACAGTCACCCATTCAATTACTTTCCAGACCCAATGTCGCTAACTTCGCTGATCGAAGGGAAGCGGTGTTGCGACATTGGCCAAGACGTATCCTTCGAATTACATCTTTTCCGTCACTAAAGTTAGAAAGTCAGGGTTGCCAGGTGTTCAGGAACAATGTTGTTAGTCCAGTGTCCAGAACGATCCCTATTCTAGATCATAGATCATATACGTATCCAGAAATTGATCAAGATGTACCAAATAGGCTCTTAAAATGGGTAGAATACATTGGAAAATGTACCACCAACTTGACCAAATAAAGCACTGTAATTAATTAAATTAATGTTGAGGTTGAATATTATATCAATTATTTGGGCTTTTTTCATGTTAAATTAATTTTGAAATAAATGTCAGCTACATTTTTTACACTTAGTCAAACCAAGAATAAATTGTGTTTTAAGAAATACCTATTAATTACTTGTCCTATCAATGGACATGGCACAGGAAAATAGAGGGATGAAGTAGGGGAGGGCTATTTTTTGTGACAAAGCGACGCTTTACTGATTGAGCACTGTGTCCAGGAGTTCAGAACCCTTTCTGATGTACAAAGAGAAACAGACTTTTCCTACAAAACCAATGATGGCTAAACGTGAGTAAATTATGTCTAGGCCCTTTGTTTCATAGAATATGATAACATTTACACTTGGCTTACATTTACAGGTGAATAAAGTATTAGGGTAAGTTAGTGATTTCGTTGGTAAAATAGCTTCATAGAGACGAGAGGCTAGTATCAAAGTTAATACACTTATTCGTGTTAGAATCTGACAACTTTTGGAGAAACATCTGTTTACGTATCAATAAAATTAATAAGGTCGTTATTTTCAAAATAACTTTAATTACTTATAACACCAAAAGGGTCAAGTATCAAATATGGTCAAGAAGCTGTACCTAATCTCCCCAAAGAACCTTCGATAATAAATGTTTTCAGATCTAGGTTTCCACCTATGAGACTTCGAGGATAGTCTAGGAAAAAGTATGGCTTATATGTATGGGTCGTATAAAGCTCAAATAATGGTAAAATACACCAGTTAGCCATATTTCAGTTCCTATAATAAAAAGTGTCTAAACCTAGGTTTCGTTGTATGAGGGTGCGAATATAATATGGAAAGACTTTATATTTAACTTCATTTTTAAGATCTTTGTTCTTTGAATCTTTACACTGGTCACCATCTCAGCATTCCTCGACCATTCAGTCTTGCGAACTACCACACATCACCTCTGTTATGCCGGCACACCCCTCTCCTTCTATGCAGATGCACTGCTTGTTTGTTCCGACAACGTTAATTTGACCCCGTACAACTTCAAATAATCAGTTGTATGAGACTTGGTATAAGAATTTATTTGCTAAGTAAGAAGAGCCACAGTGATTTCTCTCCACCTTCTTCCATCTACATATTAGAGGGGATGGGAGCGAGGCTTTTGAATAAAAAGCTTCCTCATACTCATCATGCCTGATAGTAACTCGTTTAGAGTGTTAAGATGAGGTATCGTCAGTAGGTGGAAGATTGTAGGCATCTTTTTCTTGAGAAATAAAACATATCGCTATGCATGTACCGATGTAAAAGACGAGTCAGAATGATAAAAACGACACACGAAAAATGCAGCTTGGAACATCACCCCTGTTTTGGTCATCAGATGCTGTGCAGAGTTATGAGGCACCCGAGAATGATAGCACAATATTTTCAATGCTATTTTCTTCTTAATGACACTAAAATGACATGGGGTATCACGCTGTACTATTGTGTGAAATGCAAGAAAACTTCCAATTTCATCGGTACCATTCACTCTTAAGAGCTGCTATGCATGTCGAATGTAGATAAAAAATACAAAGTACGTGAGCGTTCTGGCAGTAAGCAACCATTCAATCATAAGAGCAACTGAGCAACGCGCAGAACTAACCTAGTGCCTATGTGTGGAAAACGGCTCAGATTGTTCACTGAAAAATATGTTGGATCACATTCATCATATCTCGCTTTACCCAAGTTTTCCTTCATCTTTACAGGATGTCTACGGATTTCATACAGGGGAAATTGAGAAAACCGGTCTTGCTCTGTCCAAGATCAATGTAATTCTTCGAGCTTTCCGATAGAATTATTTCCCTAAATTCATACTCCGAATATCTCCGTGACATCTAGCATCGCATGCACGTGTTCCAGGTCTGAGAGAACGCTCATCGTAATCAATCAAATACAACATAACCCCATCTGAGGTTGTTACTAAAGTCAGATTTCATACTGGTAATATAAAAGTATCAAGGACAAGCAACAGGAGGTTTTCTTGCTGGTTGAAATAGAATCATTCCGTTAGTGATTGTATATGTATTGAAGCTGCTGATGGCTATGGCTGAAAATACGTTACTTTTAAGAAGGCTCATTTAGATCATGATGAATTACGGATAATGAATTGCCCAATTAGGGACCATGTTTCATTTTTCCCAAAGGTTGGTCTGACCCAGGGGTGGGGAACCTGCGGCCTTTTGGGGTACTAGTTGCGGCCTTCTGCCTACTTGACATTCAGAATTCATACCGTACGATAATGGACAGCAACTGATACCCTTTTAGGGCTTTAAGCTATTTCATTAGATCATGGTTTCAGCTTCACTGCTTCTTACACATACAAGCCTTCTTTATGGCTTGAACAATAGGAAATATGGCAACGCTATTAGAAGATAATATCCTTAAGTCTCTATTTGATACTAAAAAGGATCCTGTTGAAATATGGAAAAATGCCGTTGAATACCCACGTCTGCGCCAACATGCTCGTCGAATGTTGTCTTGTTTCGGCACAACCTACTGTTGTAAATCAACGTTTTTGTATGTGACTCAAATCAAAACGCGCTTGAGATCTCAGATGACGAATATGCACCTGTAGGACCAACTAAAACTATGGTTAACGATGTTGGAACCAAATGTACGACTCCTGTCCCGCAATAAGCAGTCACAAAAAAGTCATTAAATGGCTTATCACTTTTTCACTTAATATTAACATCATTTCACTTAATATTAGTTCTATTGTCAATTATTCCCCCCCCCCCCCCCCAAAATAATAATGCACTTGCTGAATTTTTTATTTATTATAAAAACCCTCACGTATTATCAAGTTTGACTTAAAATTAGTAAATATGTAGATTGTAGACTAAAATATGACATTTTGTTGTACTGTATATGTTAAATACTCAGCATGCGGCCTAATAGGGTCTTGGTTAAATGAAATACGGCCTAATAGGGTCTTGGTTAAATGAAATGCGGCCTTCCAATGAAAAAAGGTTCCCCACCCCTGGTCTGACCAATCAAAGGAAGGAAAATATTTTAACACCTCGAATATGACGGTCACAACATTTGGAGCAACTGTTTACCCAAGTTTTCCTTCATTTTTACAGGATGTCTACGGATTTCATACAGGGGAAATTGAGAAAACCGGTCTTGCTCTGTCCAAGATCAATGTAATTCTTCGAGCTTTCCGATAGAATTATTTCCCTAAATCCATACTCCGAATTCATGGCAGCAGCGACAACTAACCCACAACACCCTTGCCACTACATGTACAATCATGCACCAACACCTCGCACCATTAAGGTAACACCAGAGAGATATTATAACGAAATACTCCATTCCATACCACGCCCCACAGACATCACACAGTACAGAAAACACATACACACACACCTAACCCACAAAGCACTGACACGACTCGGTCCGAATGCGGTCCTAGGTGCGAAGCCGCCACCCATTAACAGGTCAGAGATCAGCCTGAGCAGATCGGATCGAGTTAACTTAGCACGATTCCGATGCGGACATCACCCAAACTTACGGACATATAAACACAGACTAGACAACTCCATAGACGACACCTGCCACCTGTGCCAAGACACACCACAAACAATTGAACACATTATGACGGACTGTACCGCTCTAGCACAACAACGAACACAACAACATCACTAGTGCGCTGAACCTCTGGTCCACTCCGGAGAGGGCGATCGGTTACCTGCGTGCCGCCGGCTTGCTCGATCAGGGTGGGCTGATCGGCTAAACAACAACAACAACAACTGTTTACAAACCTTCAACTAAAAAAGTGTATGGGAGGTAGGACAAAACTGCTACGAGGCATTGTGAAGGCATTTATTTTGTAATATAATAAAATCTTTCAATTTTTATTGTATATATATATATATGGCCTCCGAATCAGCGTGACGGTCGCAACACCGACTTTACAAAACAAATGCTCCAAAGGTTGTGACCGTCACCGTGGAATGACCCAACAATTATAATTTCTTATTAAAAATATATTTTGTAAATTAGTGTTATTTGGTATGTATAGGTCTCGCACAAAGACTAGCTATATCTAGTTAGGTCACGCTCGTACAAAATTTCCTACACCTTTGTGAAATCGATGAAAATCCAGCAAGACCATATAGAGTATTTACGAAAATACCACAGCCATAAAAATTTTGAGCGCCACATCCAAAGCCAGCGAGCCAGCGAGTCCAAATTTGTGAAGCTGCACTCAGAATGTATGTGGCTTGCGAGTTTAAGTGTTATGCTCTCACTGGCTTAAAAATTTATGTTCATAATTGCTTGTATGAAATTATTTACATGTTAACACGCACAGACAATATGTAAAAAATGGATCAGGTTAAGAATAGCGAACCCATTTACGTCATGTTAAGAATGGCGAACCCAAAATTAAACATGTTAAGAATGGCAAACCTAATGTTTCAACAGGGAAAAATACTTCGAAAAAAAAAATATGCTCCACTATTTCCATATAGCCAACTGATGGGGTTGTACTTGTATCAACTAAACCGAACACCCATACTTGATATGCGGGATATTTTTGCAACCTACACACGAAGGGTAGCAAAAATAACTGAATGCCCGGTTAGGTTAATTGAATACCCTGTTAGGTAAACTGAATACCCGGTTAGGTTCATTGAGTGCCCAGTTAGGTCAACTGTACGCCCTTGACGATTGGTTAGGTTTAGTCGTGATATTTTCGTTAAAACTAACGAATCTATCACGACTAAACCTAACCAATCGTCAAGGGCGTACAGTTGACCTAACCGGGCATTCAAATTTTATCCTATGTAAATAATGGTTTTTTACAAAATTCTCCATGTTAAGAATAGCAAATCCAAAAGTTTCCATGTCAAGAATAGGGAACCCAAAATTATCCATGTCAAGAATAGCGAACCCAACACCCTATGGGTTCGCTATTCTTAACGTGATCCTAAAAAATTTATTATATTAAATATTTTATTTAATCTCTCGTGGAAATTTCATGTACTGGGCATATTCCTTGGCTGCAGGAGAACCTAGCCTTTACGTTTACCCTTTTATTTTGAACGTCGCTTTAGGAAGAGCGCACAATTAGGCAATGGAAATTCTAATACGATTTAATTTCAACTGAGTGATCGCTCAGCAGTCGCCAACTCGAAACACACATACTGAAGTAACGCTCATGCGATTAATTAAAAACATCGTCGAATGATGATGATGATGATGATGTAATACTGTTGAAGTTTGCCTATCGTCAAGAAGATGAAAGTACTGGGTGCACCAGGTTAGAATGTCGCGAAAAGTGCATTTGTTGTTTCATAGGAGCTAAACCAAGCGCCGAAAATTTTTAAAATTCTTCTATCGCGTTTCTTGGAGAGTTTTAAGTTTTAAGTTGAACCAGTGGGGCCTAAAATAATGAAGCAAGAGATAAATTGCCGAAAAGCAGTACCTACTTTGAGGTATCACCAAAGCAGTTCGGAAGCAAATAGCAACTCACAGTTACTTGAAACCTCAGTCAGTTTCTTGGTGACTTCTCTATCAACAGTTGAGTAGATTTCGCGTTGCGTTGCCTCAGTGTGCGTTGTTTACATTTAACCCCATGATATTTTCATCAGCAACGGAACTTCAAGTTAAATCACACTCGTGTTGCCATTGCCAGTTCCCTTTTTTTAATTTAGATGTTTGCCTTGAGGGTATAAAAAAAAGTGCATTTCTAGGATTTTGGACGAATTAGCTTCTCCCATTTTTTATGGCGTAGGTAGTATTGCTTCGTAGAGTGAGTGGGTTTCTCTTCCACATCCTCCGGAAGATGTTGGTTTCCGTGCTATGTATTCAGGAGGCCTACTGGTCTTCTGGTGGTGTTAATAGTCCCCGAGGTTTAGATCCCCAAGCCTACAACGAGAGCTTGCTTTCACGACTGAGCACCTGTGGTTAAACCCAGACATTCAACGAAGCGCGTCTGGTTAAATTAAGGCATCTTTCTCTTCCATCCTTTATCATCTCCTCTCTCTCTCCGATTCCCTTCCTTTCTACTTTCTTGCTTTTCTTCATTCTTTGGGGACTACCAATTCTGGGCAGTTCACCTTACAGAGTAACTGTGAAAGAGCTATTTCAGTAGTCAACTTTATGAGTTACGACTGCCAAGGTAATCAAGCTTATAGTTTGCACTCTAACTCTGATTCCGAGTTTACGACTTGTCTCAAAGGTTCCCTTGTTAAGTTAGAACTTCTTGAAGATTAATATATTGTTTAGGTAAACCCACATTCTGTGTAATTAATTTATAGAATAATTAATCCATATGATCTCCAGAATGAGTAATCAAACCTAGTGCCGTTAGGTTTGATTTCTACCAATAGAAACTATTTCTATCACTTTTTTTATAGGTAATAAAATTGTTTCCAAGACAAACACTTTTTGAACCCCACAATCAGTATTAAACAGCCACCGAGAAATTAATTAACTAATATAGTAAAAAGTTCCTTAAATATAAAAGTTACATCTTGATAAGTAATTAATACAAAATGTTAGTAAAATCTAATTAAAACTTCCAATATATTTATATTATATAGTTATGTTGTTCCTAATACAATGTAGTTTAAAGAAAACGGATTCATAGAAAACGTACAAGGGTATCTTTAAAAATTATAAACTATGATCATAATGTATAATGATCATAATGTATAATGTTTTTGGTGTTTTATGATTTGTGAAATTATGTTAATAAAAATGTAACTGAGTTTTAGCTTTAAAATAAAATTATTTCTAATTCTATCGTTAGTCATGTTACAATAATAATAATAATAATAATAATATCATGATACATGTACAGTTTCAATAAAAAAGTTTGCCTAAAACTGTCAAATGTGTAAAAAGCACAAAATTGTACTAATTTTAAAAAAAAATTTTATTCCTGTTTGTTTGATAAAATATGCAAACAAAAACAGAATATTACTAATCAGTATTTATTTTTGTTAGAAATTTTGTTTCTATAGGCGAACTTTTTCCCCGAAAATATAAGAGAAAACGAAATAGAAAATTCCCGTTAGTGTTAGATAATTACTTAAAGGTAAATGTCATTCTTGATCGAACTTTATGCTTTTTGAGAAGTTACGATAATGTAAATGCTTTTAAATTATACAAAAAGGAGTCTAATCCGTAAAAAAAAGATTAGAAATTATAAAATGTGACATCATTAACTAATTTCAATATGGGTTACTTATATTGTAACAAATATTTAATATTATAGCGCATATAATATTTGGGCATACGGGTACGTTAGTTATTTTTAGCTTGTACAAAAAGCTGGAGTGTTGGAGGGAAGACGAGAGATGATGATGGGTTCTTTAACCTCCTTCGTAATGGCAAAGGTAATATGATGGAGAGGACCTACTGTACAGTTTTACGTGGAATCCGGACTACGGGTCACTACATCATCTGAACGCTGAGGACGGTCATCCATCCAACCCAGACCCAATGTCGCTTAACCACTTCCCTGACAGACGAGAAGCAGTGATGCGACATTGTCCACAACCGACGTAGCCAATGATAATAATAATGAAGTACGGTACCAACAACTGTTGTTAAATTATATATATATATATATATATATATATATATATTATATATATATATAATATATATATAATAGGAATATGAAAACAAGAGATACGACTCTCAACATTTATTGGCCAAACGTTTCGGTCCACTCAGGGGCCATCTTCAGTGACTAAATAGAAGCATCTAAAAATAATCATAAAACTAAACTTTTTAACTTTTTTTTTGTATTAGATTTTATTATTGTACAGTTTGACTTTTGTATTTACTTTAGTTTTATGATTATTTTTTAGATGCTTCTATTTAGTCACTGAAGATGGCCCCTGAGTGGACCGAAACGTTTAGCCAATAAATGTTGAGAGTCGTATCTCTTGTTTTCAGTCCTATTGAGGATAAGGTTCCCGAAGAACACTTCTATCGTAACTATATATATATATATATATATATATATATATAACCTTAGTTTTGCATCCACACGAATTATTCATTCTGACGAAGGTCAAGCTTGTTGCTCCACCTTAGACCTACAGCTTAACGCGAAATCGGAACCACGACCCACCACGGGTGGTCAGAAATTACAAAGTCCTCGCCCGGACTCGATCTCATGACCTCTCGATCAGCAGCCCAGCGTCTTAACCACTAAGCTACCCAGGGTACCCATTTATTTAGCAATCAATTTTATTGTATGGAAGAATGAACAGCTGGGTTTGCTGAGCGCCGCCTGTCGTTACCGGGAGTCAACCACGGAGCTGGTGGATTCCTAGTCAGCGATGCTACTCACTACATCATCGAGACGCAATATATATATATATATATATATATATAATGCTGCAAGTACTTTACTCATCTATAAAAACAGAAATGATGCAGTGAATGCTAAAGTTGAATAATATTCATGCATAACTTTTCCTTTTACTTTTGAAATTGAGAAAAAAAAAACCATGAAGACGTTGCCATGGTGATGAAATAATACACCAAAATTCTGTTGAATGCTTAAGATGTTTTCTTCAAAAACTCACAAATTTTCCGATAACTACATGAAAGACGATGAATTAAAAAGTGTAACATAATACAATTTGCCCTGTATGACATATATATATATATATATATATATATATATATATATATATATATATATATATATATATACACATATATATATATATATATATATATATACTTTGTTTTATTTTGCATACTAAGTCTATTTGCATAGATAAGTCGTAGATTCAATATGGAGGTCAACAAAATTGCATTTCCGAGAATTTGATTGTGGCCAACCGCGATATTTATGGAATGATGATAACGATAAGAAGGTTATCTCACTAAATAACAGAGACATGCGATTTGCCTAACTCAGAGTGCCATGCAAAAGTGTCGGTAAAATGCGATACAGTGTGACTGGAAGCATGCAATAATACAGTGCCAAATTACAGTGTTGTGGGGGGCGTGTAATGTCTCACCGCATGCGGCGACTACTGGTACGTGTTGGCGGGAACTTCTTTTGACTTGAAGTGGACAATGGAGCGAATTCCCTTCACCGATGTCTGCCGACACACCCACGTTAATAGATCCTTTCTCCATTTCGATGCTCAACAGATTCAGCAATCTTTCTTTCATCGATCGACAATCACTTCATTCAAACATCGCTTAACCAATTTGTACAAAAGTAAATCAACCAAAACGCAATTTATCACCAGAATCATTCCCAAATTTTATTCTAGAGTTAGTCAGTAAATAAAGAACGCTCCTCATCTTAAATGAGTAATAATATATTAAAAATAAGTAACCCCATACGCATTCTTAGGTAACCTTACGGTAAGGGCCGGATGATCAGTCCTTTAATTTACATATTCAGACTTAATTAAAAAGGTATTAATAAACTAATTTCTATTGCATTATAAATTTTTTATCCAAGATTATGGGAACCTAATTTTTATATCTGTCAAAAAGAAAAAGAAAAAAAACTGACATTTTAGATCAGACGTTTCGCACCAGTTGTCACACATGCTTTATCGATCGCTACATTCTTATACCCAAACTCAATTCTACTGCATTATGTACAGTGCATTCATTTTACTGTTTTAAAATTTAAATCTACATGCATTAATTACAGTTTAAAAGAGCAAATCCATCACTTGAGATAAGAAAAATGCTTTTAACGATCTTTCTAAACTCAGTTCAGACGCTACTCTCTATACTGACTCTTAAATGCAAGCCAACTCACCGAGATTCCAAGCATCCACACAATCTCTGTATTCAAGTTTATGCAACATTATTTAGCAAATAGTAACATACACATTATATGCATCTCATATACACATTTTTAATAATAAAAAATATAAGGGTATTGAAAATATATAATTCAGAGTTCTCCTTAACCCTGCAATAATGTCTTTAGCTTTACTGCATTTTTCCATTCTTTAAGTTAAACTGGTAAAGTATTTTCCATCCGACTTAAAAATAAAGTTATTTTACGCCGTTCGTTCTTATTAAACTCTAAACGGATAACAGTAGCACGAAATAAGTAGATAGAAAACTATGAAGTAGACAATACTGGGTTTTCACAGTCGATTCCAAAAATCCTGCGTGAAACTCCCATATTCCTTACAGACAAATATTAGTAAGAAAGATGGAATTTCACGATATGTCATTTTGAATCGAGTGTACGTTAACAGGCATACCGCGTATGACGTACGTTTTATATATGACTGATATAGTTTGCATGGTGACCTATTATATACTGAAGTTTAAGCCAGTGATTAATAACACACATGCGTTTTCACATAGAGTTTAAATCTTGTGGAAAAAAGATGTTTTATCATTATAGTTCATTGAAAGTGAGCCGAAAAGATGAGGATAATAGACAAAAAATACCAAATGTCAGTGTTCCTTTTTTTAAAGCAAAAGACCCGTGTTCAATCTCACCTTTTTCTTATTTCCTGTTAGAAATTCTTTGTACATATCAGATCTGAGAAATCTCGAGTAGCTGTCGGATTTCATTAGTTGATAGAGATGAGCCTGCAAACAAATCAATTAATTAATTTATAACGGAAGGATGATGATGGTGATGGTGATGATCTGGGGCTGTTTGACATCCGTAACAGCAAAATTTATACGACGGTGGGAGGAGGAGACCTACGGCTTTAAGTGGGATCCAAACCACGGGTCGTTATATCATCTGGACGGGGAAAATAGTCATCCATCCAACTACTACCCAAACCTAATATCGCTTAACTTCGCTGATCGACGGGAAGCGATGCTGAGACAACGGTCATGACGTGGTCCGAAAAAGTGTGGAACTGAACTGCGTTTCATCGACGGAACAATCTGTCTACGCTTTTATCATTTTAACTTAACCTAAACTAACGTGGCATACCATGTGAGCCTAATCTACTGTTCAAGGATGTTTTGCCAACGAAATGCGGCACGGCCGGTGCTAGAAGGAACATAGTAGAATGGAAGCAGTCTGTGAAAAGGACTGAATTCTGGTCTTGCCCGGAATGTTGTTAGAGGTGTATGCGGCACATTTCGATTCTCTTTCTTTCATTCATCTCTAAGATTAAGACGGTACCTTTTTTTGGTAATGATTTTGTGTATGTGCAATTGTAACTAAATTAAATTTTTGTTCTATGGGGATCAAGCGGCGAGCTAACCCCGTCGAGAAGGGAAAAGGGTTCTTCAAAATGTTTACATGTACCATCGGCTCCAAGATACACCGGGCCGTAAAGTAAGTGTAGCTCAATGTATCTCGACTACTGAACCCGATAGTACGTACATCATTCATCTTATTAACTATCGTTTCTAGATTTGTATCTAAACTTAAATAGTGACATTATCACTCCATCCGTAAACGAACAGTGATCTCGCATACACGAATAAGGAGTAAAGCCACAATAAGAAATGGATTTACCAGAAGCGAAAAAGCTTTCGGCCTATATAATTGAATTTCTTACTGTGGCTTTATCCCTTAATTCAACTTTTCGTAACTGAGAATATTCACTATCATCATACAACAAAATTTCTGTTGAGATATACTTATCTTGGGATGAATTTCTCAATCAAACAAATGAAATAAAAAAATTATGCAAACCCACGAGAAAAAAAATAAAAGCTTTTTCGTTGTGGGTTTGCATCATACTTATCTCGTAAATGAAGAAAGTGTAAATGATGGAAGAATATGAACAATGAATGTGCGAATAAATGTAACTTTACGTGGTAAAGGCACGAAAGCCTTACTCATGCCCCCTAAATTAAGATACTACAAATGAGAATTATTTGTATTTCCGTGAAATAAATGCAATGAAGAAATATTGAAAGTACTATTAAAAGTCTGTTAAAAGCTGTTAGCTAGTTTAGTATCTCTAACTATGGAAGTATAAACTAATTCATACATATGAATCTAAAAAAAAACCCTTCAAATTACCTAATTATTACTTAAATATAACCAAAATTACATTCTGAATTTCAAAAGAACTAGGTCAAGCGTCGGGAACCTGTGGCTCTGAAGACCCGTTCTTGTATCTCTTAAATTATATATAATATATATATATATATATATGATGTAAACCCACAAGGAAAACAAGGAAAAAGAAAAATGATTCCAAGACCTTTCGTGTATTAGAAGTACACCTCGTCAGGGAATCACGAATACTTCTGAATACACGAAAGATCTTGGAATCTTTATTCTGTTTCCTTGTGGGTTTACATCATTCATTCATTTCATGTGTTTAATTGTGAAATTCATCCCATATATATATATATATATATATATTAAGTACTTTAATGATGATAAATTTTAAAAAAATATGAAATAAAACACGGATAAATAATACTGTACAATACATTATATTTGTTTCAAATATTAATATTACTGCTAATATATCATCAATATTATTAGTATTGTTTTAATTTTTTATCATCATTAATACAGGGTGATTCACTCGCTGGTAGCCCCAGAGTATCGTATTAATGATACTCTGGGACTACCAGCGAGTGAATCACCCTGTACAAGATAGACAAGTTCCTTAGTCCTAACAATAAGTGTTTATTGCATTATGATTACAAAACAAAAAAATGTATTTATATATCTGCGGTTCTTTATTCCTGATCTTTTATATATGACCTAATATGGTTCTCAAGTTGTTAAAGGTTCCCGACCCCTGAACCAGATAGACATTTTTCAGTCTTATCATAAAAGTACACAAATTTCTTAATTCGTACAGTCGATTACAAAAATCGGAATACACTGGACTTCATCTTCTTGACGGTCTTGCGTATCCCAACTTTTGTAACCAATGGTACCTAAACGATTGCGATTTCTACTCACAGCAGCAGAATCGAAAGTCCACCGATCTGGATTTTGAATATTCTTTTTGGTTATGTTCATCGATCTGCAATCAATATTGACAGGAATAGGAGCGACTGGCGACAAAAACTGATCCCATATTTCTTCCACCTTCTTTTTTACGTCTTTTTGAGGTAACGCCTTCAATTCATGAACAGCCGTTAAGAACCTGAAAAACAAAAGCTTTAAATAGACTTATCAAAGAAATGAATAATTATAATGTTTTGAAGTGTTCAACCTCCTTCGTAAATTCTCCAAGGACATAGGATGGAAGGGACCTACAGATTTATGTGGGTTGCAAACCACTACCCCGCCAAGGGGTCAGTGGCGGATTATCATTGAGGCAGTTGAGGCTGAAGCCTCAGGCCCCCCATGCTTGAAGGGGCCCCAATCAACTGAGTTTCGATGATATAAGTCCAGATTTCGCAAACTTCTTTGATTAAATATGACATAGTACACAAACTGACAAATTCCCTGTTTTATTTTATGTTTTATAGGCACTAAAGTAAAGTTTGTTTAATACTGTTTGGTTTTGGCAAACGGCAAAATACACTGTGTTAAGGTTCTTTTAAGTTTGTTTCTCAATTAGCCTAAGCACCATACATATAATTCGTGTAAATGTACTATGTACTGTACATGTACACGTATTGTTAATAAAAAGCTATAGAAAAGGGCCCCCAAAATAAAATTAGCCTCAGGCCCCAAGTACAGTTAATCCGCCCCTGCAAGGAGTAGAGAAACACCTTAAATACTGAAATCATAAGTCCGGCCCGAGATTCAAACCCAGGATCTTCAGATCAACAGCCAGGTCTTCTGTCCTGGCCTGTACCTCTTCTAAATGATGGTTGGACAGAGTTAGGAACCCTCAAAGTATTAATTATTAAATTAAAACGTATTTTTGAAAAATGGTTTCAGAAAGCAGACCAAATTAATCAATAAATACGGTGTAGTTGATTTTTTCTTTTTACTGACAATACAGTGAAATTTTCTTTGCTGAAAATTTACAGCCCTTCTGCTTTTCGGGATTCATTTTGTAACAATGAGATAAATCTAAAGAGGTGTTGCATTCCTCTCTTGACATTCATTATTTTAAGTTTATCCTTTGAAATTGGTCCAAATTCCTGAGTTTTTCCCTGGCAACGGATTTGACGTTGAGACAGTGAATGCTGGCAAAAATTCTCGCTGCTAACGTTAGCATCATTTGTGAAAATACGAAGATTGCTTATTTGCTGCGTTTCAATACGTTTTTCTTAGATTTCTAAAACGACTGTCTGTATACCTATTCAACTCTTTCCGGATGTACTGTAGTTTAAATAGCGAACAACTAATGTTGTTTTTTTAATGTACTTTTATAAATATTTTACAACTATTATCTTACATAAGATTTTCGCCACTGAATTCCTTTTCAAGAAACTTCTCAAACTGCTCTCTGCCTATGGGATCTTTCAAGAGCTCTTGGACGTTGAAGCCCCACCGACGAACCCTTTTGGCTGGAATTTCTTTCCTGTCGAACGAAATAACATTTTACGATATATTAACAAATTTTACACTAAGTTAACAAGTAGTTAAAATGGGGAAGAATATGTCCTAGTTTATTTTTAACCAGTTTTGTAAGAGTTTTGCCCTAAATTATATCAATCTTGAAAGAAGAAATGAAGTGAGAACTGCTCTTTAACGCGTCATCAAGAATGAAATGTGTGGTAAGGCAGCCAAGTCTTATTATTGGTAGAGAAAAAGACTATTAAACTGATAGATTTGGCAACTCTGCGAATAAAGACACTCTTTTTAACTTGCCTGAGGAACGATATTGTTAATATTATAATCATTACAGGTTCTTAGCGATTTTTTTTTCATATGTTAATACAGTCAGCGGAGTATGAATCAAATCGAAAGATGGCGGCGTTTCAACCCCAAATTCAATCAATCTCGCGTTAAGTAAGTAGTCCACTAATCCTTTGATCTTTAAAACTAAATAAATAGTCTCTTGAAAGCCAACCAGAGTTAATTTTTTTTAACTGTCCACAAGGAGTTAAAAAATGGCTGAAAACACTTTCTTCTTTTATAATAAAATGCCAAATCTAATTCGGTGGTCTACAAGCCTTAAATTTTATGAGAATGCAGTCGAAAATAATTTTTTCCAAGTGTATTTTGCATGAATACATATTTCGGATCACCTCAAGATCAGGGCTCCCAGCCTTCTTTAGTTAGCTTTATAAGGCTAACTAACGAAAATATCACGACCTAACCTGACCTAACCTAACCTAACCAATCGTCAAGATCACCTGATCTTCAGGTGATCCCATATTTCTACTGCCCCAAAATAAAACTACAGATTTAACTATGCGATAGACGTACAATATATTACTTGATCACGTTACACAACTTATCGCCGAAAAGTTGAACATTCCCAAATGTTCATAATAGTTCAGTGTCTCGGAATAGCTCACCCAAGGCCCGGGAGATGGGGGTGCACGAGATGTCAAAGCACCAGGACCCGGTCTGGAAAATAGAGGTGATGGGGGGTATAAGGGCCCAGAGTCAAAAGTAGCACCAGGGCACGTGATTCCTTTCCCGGACCTTGAGCTTTAATTTAATTGTTTAGACTTTAGACTGTACATAGTACATATTATTCATTAGTTTATAATTACTAGAACCCGGATGTTCAGGCAAAATGCCATTACATAGGTCGTTGTATAGGCCTATTTTGGGACTCTAATGGAATAATACTAGAAAATAATGGAAAAAAGGCAAATTAGGCACTTTATGACGAAAAAGGCACTTTTTTCCTGTAGGCGCAAAAATAGGCAAAACAAAGGCATTTATGGCATTTTGCCTAAACATCCGGGCTCTAATAATTACTAATACCTTTTTCTAAGTAAGCTCTCACCCAACAAGTATGGTATTAAGAAACGTGCTTTCTATTGTAACTTATTTGACCTTATCGAAAAGTGGTAATTTTGAAAGGCCGTAGTTTTAGTTTATAATTCATATTTCAGTATATCTAATTCAATTCTACAACTTTCGAGTTGATGTTGTTTATATGTTTACAAATTTTGTTTGTTTTAACCTTGAAGAACAAAGCCACCTCAATAAGTGACGTTTCCAATTCTGAATAAAGGAACGATACACATTAATTATAATTATAAGAAGTGATACAACGAGAGATCCTTGAACCGGTCCAGAGTTCAAATATGCTTATTTCACACAGTTGTCACAAACTGTGCCAGAAACGTGTTAGTCGAGCGTTATTCCTATTACAAATTGAAGCGAGCAAATATTTTAGCTAAAATGCGCACGATATACTTAGAAAAATTGAAAAATAGATGTCTGGACCGGTCCCGTTGGAACATTAATTATACGTAATAAACACGTCTATAATTAAATATACAAACAAGCACTTAACTCACGAGCCACCCGGTATTAGTCACGCAATATATAAAGTAACTTACGCTAATTTTTCGGCTTCCCAAGTTTCAGCATTAATCCATGGATTCTGAGAGTCGCAGTTGGGGAGCAAAGGGTCGTAGTCTTTGTATTGGTCCCAGTAGCTAATAAATCTGAAAAATAAAGTACAAATTTAGGGAAATCTGTAAAGAAACAAATACCCAAATTAATTTTTATTGTTGGTCTCAGTGATCAACGTCAAAGGACTCGAGAGAGAGAGAGAGAGAGATACAAGGAGAAGAGGAAGCTTCAAAGACCTTCCGGTCAACTCTGGGAGGTTCCTGTTATGAAACAAGTTTATTTTTCTTTCAACTATTCTAGCAGTAGCAAAAAAACTGGATGGAAAAGCATAAGGCTCTCTCCACACCCTCCCCGCTAGAAGTGGGTACGAAAAAAGGTTAAAGAAAATAGAGAGAGAGCCTACGTACGGTGAACCCGCCCATTTTCAAAACTTGGTAACAATAAAATTTTTGTCCCCCTGTACAAAAAAAAAAAAAAAAAAATTATAATAAAAGATTCACTTAAGAAAAGAAATGTTGCTTTTAAAACATTCCAACACACTAATACAGGGTGAGCGAAAAGTCTCTGTGCACCTGTCCACTTCCAACACAGTGCAGGTACAGGTTCACTACACTTCTTGCAGGTGCACAGGGACTTTTCGCTCACCCTGTATTTTGTTTCTACTTTTAGTACGAATCCTCTTCAAAAGATTTTTTCTTTTCTCCCCCCCCCCCCCAAATCTGAATCTGCATGTTTCTTTTTGTGCGGTTCCGGAAAACTTTGGTACAAATTCTCTATAGTAGGACGCTGCTTCGCCAATTTTTTTTAATGTTTTTATATATACAGGGTGTCCCATAAATCCGATCTCATAAGAAAATTTATTTTAAATTAAATTTACAAAAGTTAATACATTAGAACTAAAACAAATATTGAAATTGATGTCTTGTTTTTTTTTTTTTTTGTTCTAAGTAGAATAATACGCAATGGCTAATATGGAAGTGAGTTACACTCCTGAGGAAAAGGCCTCCAAGGCCTTTTCCTCAAGAGCGTAACTCACTTCCGTATTAGCCAAAACAAGACCTCAATTTGAACCTTTGTTTTAGTTCTAATGTATTAATTTGGTAAATTTAAATTAAAATTAATTTTCCTATGAGACCGGCCTTATGGGACACCCTGTATATATATATATATATATATATATATATATATATATATATATATATATATTCTGTGACTAGCCATTATAAAAGTTAATGGAATGACTTTTTAGTAAATTTTGTTAACATCACTTATAAAAGGAATTTAATTCAGAATTCAAAGAAAACACTGAAAAACTTATTATTAATTATTATTATTATAATAATTATAATTAATAATTGTTTATTATACAAATTTAATAATTATTAAATTTGTATAATAAACACTTATTAATTATAATTATTATAATAATAATAATTAATAATAAGTGTTTATTAAATTTGTATAATAAACACATTAATTATAATTATTATAATAATAATTATAATTAATAATCGTTTATTATACAAATTTAATAATTATTAAATTTGTATAATAAACAATTTGGTTGCAATTAACGCTAACAATGAAGGGCGTTAAAAAAAGTTGTGATGAACAGTTTAGTTAAACTGAACTAAAGAGGTAAAGGTAACTAACATTCACGTTCCGTATCTCTCAAGGAAGTGAGGGGTCGGAGCCCCGAGCCCGGGCCACCTTAGCCCCGAGTCAATTAAAGGGGGTCGGCCGGTCCGCCGCTTCGTCGTGACGTAAGATACAGAAAAGACAACCGCTCGGCTCGAGGTAGTTCGAGATCATATTTGGGATTGGGCTTTACTTCATCTGACGTGTTTCGTTCAATTTTAACAAAACTAATAACTCTAAATCCAATAATGTGTTCGTTTACCCCCCCACCCCATGTTTTTTTTTGGGGGGGGGAAGGGTAAAAAAGCTTTTTTCTAATTATTAGTACAGTGAATAATATAAATTTGCTTCTGACCTAACTTATCATATAGCTTATAGCCTATATTGTTTAAAAGTACAAACCGCTTTCGAATTAGGAGACTCTTATTATTGACGACATTAACCCGTTTGCTGCGCAACCCGTAAAATCACCGGCTCTCGCTTCTGACCATTTCTGCGCAGCCCCCGTATATACAGTACACACGGGTTTAAACTTTAAACCGAGATATCTCTTTGCGTAGCCCGTGTTTTTGGCTCGACTCGTAACTGAGCGCTCGCGCAGTTAACGGGTTAAGATTTCCCCCCAAGCGCGCACACACTATTGAGAATCTTCCCACAAATTTGAAATTTCTACTTCCCCCAAACACCCCATCGATTATCACCGAGAGGACAATTTTGTCTCCTTTCTCATTTTCAACGTATTTTCAAAACTTGTCATCTCCATTTGAATATTTTGCCACATTAAAATGGCCACGTCTACTGACGATGAGCGGAGTCGCTTTGGTTATATAATGAAAATTCTCATATTCTTACGTGGAATGTTCACTTCGACAAACAAGCGGGAAAAATGGGTCTTCTCATTTGTTGACAGTTTTGGGGTGTAAATACTTATTTGACAAACAATCCAAGTGGTTAATTTCTGCCTCTTTTTCTGGAATAAATTTAAATGGTTGATACAATCATCGCATTAGAAGATGAACCAACCATTTCGATGTGTGAAAAGGTGTGTTTTAGGCTTGTGGTTACTTCAACAGTTATTTCATACTATTTGGTCGAATCGTTTTTAAATTTTAATCCTCCTTTTTCTTATGACGATTTGTTTTTTTATCTTTTCATACTATTTCGTTTATACAATTATTAATTGTTTTTCGATGATATATTGCGAAAAAGCTATAGACAGGGGAAAGATGGATTGAGGAAGATTGTTCCAGAGGTGACCGGTTGAGAATACCGATTAACCCCCGCGTTAAAGAGTAGGGCAGTAAAGGAATGAGAATGTGTTGAAAGTTTACTAAATTTTGAGTGATTCTTAGGATTATGTCAAATAGATGAAGTTAAACGTAATTTTAAACGCTTTTTATAACCAATGTTTTAATATGACTATTTTATATTTAGAAGTATATGACTAAAAAATTAATATAATTATTATTATTATTTGTAAATATATACATATATAGTCTTAATATTTCCTAACACTTTTACGCCATTGTTATTCTATCTATCTATCTTTTCTCAAGAAGACTAAATTGCTTAAGTAAATACTTAAATTTATTGAGAAATAAACGCAAAATTCGATAAATATAATTAAATCATGAGTAATGTCATTAAGCGTTGATCGCCACTTCCTGTTTTCAAGTTATTGTATATCCGGTAAGTCAAAATATTACGTCACTCAAAACCAGACTCGTTATTTGTTCTTTAATGAAGAATAAATTCATATGTGAAATAAGGCTAACTAACGAAAATATCATGACCTAACCTAACCAATCGTCAAGGGCGTACAGTTGACCTAACGATTTGTTTGGTTAGGTCGTGATATTTTCGTTAGTTAGCCTTATAAGTCTAACTAAAGAAGGCTGGGGGCCATGATCTACAGGTGATCCTAAAATTGTTATAAATAAAGTGGATTATATTAAAAAAATGAACACTTTTTTGTTGGATTGCTCTACACAAAAAAACTTACTAGAAATCCTTAAAAAAATCTGTCAACAAGATTTTAATAGGGATCTTGAAACCATTCTTGCTGAATTTCCAGATCTTAAAAAGAAATTTAACTCGTATTTGCCCTCATTATCTTACATGTACGGGTTATCAAAAATCCATAAGTCGGGAGTTCCTCTTCGACCTATCATCTCCAATTCCGGGTGTGTTACGTATAAATTGGCTTCTTAGCTGCCAGAATAACTTAGTACGTACGTACGTTGGAACTATCTCAGGAGGTCATATACTCAACTCAAAGGATTTTATAGAAAAAATACAAAATGTGGATTTAAGAGGAAAAGTTATGGTTAGTTTCGACGTGGTTTCTTTGTTTACCAAAGTCCCTGTCAAGTTGTCAACTATACAGTGGATTGTGTTGAGGAATATTTGACCATACATTCTGAATCTCTGCTCATCAGTTTGAACCTTTTTATGCGTTTAATTCGAGTGTGTATTTCTTATAATTATTTTAGTCGTAACGACTCGTATTATCAGCAGATTCTTTGGGTCTTCCCACGGGCTCACCTTTATCTCCTGCGCTCCCTAATTTATGTATGGAGTTTCTTGAAAAGAGAATGACCGACCTTTTGATTTCTGGAGTTAACGTATTTAGATATGTTGATGATACTTTTGCAATTGTTCATGAGCATGTTAATATTGAAAATTTACTAGCGAGTCTCCATAGTTTGGAGTCTTCTATCCAATTTACTTACAAAAAAAGAAAACAATAAATAGTTACCTTTCTTAGACGCTTGTGTCGTACAGAAAGCCTACTCATTCAGACTCATACCCGCATGCTTTCTCGGGTCATTCCGAAAGCACAAAAAGTGGAGTGATTTTGAGTCTGTTTTTGAGGGTGACAGGACAATTGCGTCCTGGTCAAGTGCGTCCCAGACAAATGCGTCCCGGTCATTAGCGTCCCTGAACAATTGCGTCCGGTTTTATTTTGTCCCGGACAATTGCGCACTTCCCCAACTACTATATGAAGTTTATTTATTAGAGAAGTGAATAGAAAGTTCATTGTGACTTCACCTACGCAATTG
Organism: Bathynomus jamesi; assembly: GCA_023014485.1. Lineage (NCBI taxonomy): Eukaryota > Metazoa > Arthropoda > Malacostraca > Isopoda > Cirolanidae > Bathynomus > Bathynomus jamesi. The sequence continues at coordinate 390,750 of JAJOZX010000111.1, forward strand.
TCCAGGGACGCCAATGACGAGGGACGAGTATGTTTGTTATTGTAATTTTGTATGGGATATAATGCCCGGTAAGATTAATTGAATGCCCAGTTAGGTCAACTGTATGCCCTTGACGATTGGTTAGGTTAAGTTGTGATATTTTCGTTAAAACTAACGAAACTAACTTTATCTTAAGTGGACGTAACCCATAAAATTTGACATTGATGTTGCTGATGATGGATAAAGTGTTAGAGAACAGTTTCGAACAGAACTTATGAACATATAACAAGTTTAATAGGTTAAAATGAAAAGTATATTTGAAATTCCGATACTAACTTTCTATTCACTTCTCTAATAAATAAACTTCATATAGTAGTTGGAGAAGTGCGCAATTGTCCGGGACGCAATTGTCCAGGGACGCCAATGACCGGGACGCATTTGTCCGGGACGCACTTGACCAGGAAGCAATTGCCCTAGAACCGTTTTTGAGAGCATACAGAATATGTGACCCGATATTTTTGGAGGAAGAGATTTTGTATATTAACCCTTAAACCCTACCAGGGGTACTGGTGTACCCCAGTACCCCGGGTATTGCTAGCGGAACTTTTATAATGGGTAGGGATTAAGGATTAAGAACACTTTTACAAATTTGAGTTATACTTTAGACTTTATTAATAAAGCTCACTAGAGTATAGTGTTTGAAAGAGGTTCTATAATTATAGTAAAGAAAATACCTTCAAAAGGGTAAATATTCTCAAGCTTCCTGTTCCAATCAAGGCAGAAATTAATGACCTTCTACCCAAAGAAATAAATGTAGTCATACTGAAATCCTACTTCAATATGAAGGAGGTAGTCAGGAGTATTCTTCCCGATTTTAAGAAATTATCTCCGGATGAATTTTTAAGAAATAAGTACAGTAATTCTCCCCCAATATAGAGTATATTAGCCTTTATTATTCAACAAAATCTATCGATGTACGTCTTTTAATACCTCCAGCTTTGCACACGGCTGCTACTGAGGCATTTGGAAAAATTCATGTTCAATCTGAATCCCAAATTTCAATAGAATTTTTCAATTCTGTGAAGTTAAAGCTGCAAGGTGTTATTAATAGTATAGCCTCCCGCACCCCGACCCGAACCACCAACAGCTGTTTGGTGCTACTGAAGCTACTCCAAGCTACGGAGACGAATAAGTTTTGGAATAAGAAAAATGAAAGTAATAAGAAAAAGCCCAGATAAGTTTTCTAACTTTTGAGATGTTTATTGACTCGTTCCAATGCAGATTCGATCAATGAGTGAAGCAATGGCAGAAACTGTGGGAAGCCAAAAGAGAAGCCACGCAGGAAAGGGGCGATATATTAAACCAGTTTACTGTTCAGTAGAATTATACCTAAGATTCAGTTTGGGTCCACTTCATTGTCTGACAGATCCGATTCACGAAATTTTGAGAGCTACAAACGAGGAGTATTATCGAAAAGTATATAATAAATGAAGAATTGACGAATTGATCTCAACATACAGCGCGACTATTCATAACTTTAGAAAATCTGAAGAGGAAGAGGCAAGGTTGCCTATTGACATCTGGGAAAACTGCTTTCAATGCTCTCCAACAATTTTGTCGATTTCTTTTCCCTTCTTTTAAATGCCAATTCCTTCCCCTTTCTATTCAAACAATAGATAAACTTATCCAGAATACTTTCCTCTCTCATTTGTTAACCTTCTCTGACATAATTGCTTTTCCCACTTATTTCCTCTTCTACTTATCTTCCCTACTTGTTAAAGGGAATGTCTATTGACTATATGATAAAGCGTTGAAGAAATTACTTTGATTAAAATATAGGGGAAAAAAATGTATTTCACTGGAACGTTATAAATAAACAAATTAATAGGGAAGGTTTATAAACGTAGAAAAAAGTATTTGGATGAAATTATGGAAGAAATGTATTAAAATGTATTAAAATGTATTAAAATGGTAAGAAACGTGGATATTTTTGACGAATTCATCCGAAAAATAATTTATTTTTGTCTTTTATTTATTTACTCCTTAAAACTTATTTTTATAAGCTTATGTAGATGGTTATATAAATGTCTTTTTGTTTATATAATTAATACAAAAAATTATTTCAAGTTATCATTTCTTTTATCTAAAACTTAACTTCTCCCTTCATATATTTCGCTGACTCGCGACAACGCCGTGGGGATCAAAATTAGGAACTTTTTCCCTAAACCTTATAAAGACCAGCAATTATTACTCCCCGATGATTATTAGCTACGAATTTGGAAGAATATCTAACCCTGGTTGGACGAAAGCTCGAATGAACGGCTTAAAAGAGTAAGAAGTAAGGTTGCGTTTGTACTACTTAAGTGGTACGAAGCTACCAAATTTCATTCCGAAGTCCGTGAAAGTGTATTTACGATAAACTGATATTACGAAATGACTATGATTACGCATAATAATAATGGTAAAGAATCATTATTCCCAATTTCAAAAGTAAATTTGGTGTTATTATGTCCTGAATTTAAGTACTCACGGAAAAGTTATGTTCAAATCTCCAGACCATATCGAATTTTTTCATGATGGCTGCGTATTTCCAATGTTACCTATCAATACACGTGCTATAGCTGTAAGGCTACGTATATTGGGAGTACGCAGCTTCAATTTCAGATGCGTTTATCCCAGCTGGGCTGCTTATCCGTTAGAGCAAACCGTCCCGTGGCCAACCCACGTTACTCATCCATCAGAAATAATAGTGTTAAATATGATCACCCCTCCTCAAAAATAAATATGAAATTCTAACAAGCGATAATAACCTTTATAGACTTAAGAATTTTAGAATTGTTACGCATCTTCAACAACAAATAACAATAACTCCTCATTTAAATTGAATTCGTCCTAACCAAGTAACGTCCCCATTTCCAAACAACCAACTAAACTAATTATTCTTACTCTGTGTATTGCTTGGTTAGTATTTTTTATAAACATTATACTTTAAATCTTTCTAATTTATAATGTCTTGTCATCTTTTCACTTTAATTGTATTTATCTGTTATTTTAATTTCAATTTTTTATATTTTTGCGTTTTGTAATTTTAATGATTTATATTTAGATTTTACTGAAGATGGCAAATGTGCTGACAAAAAGTACTAATAAAATGTTCGCCATTGTTATTTATTACATTTATTGTTTATACATTTTGTTTAACATTAAAATTAACCAACTGGTTAAGTCAACTGCATGCCAGGTTAGGTCAACTGAATGCTCGGTTAGGTTAATTGAATGCCCGGTTAGGTTAATTGAATGCCCGGTTAGGTCAACGGTACGTCCTTGACGATTGGTTAGGTTAGGTGGTGATATTTTCGTTAAAACTAACGAAATTAATCAAAACCTACGAGAAAATTATTGAATGCCCGGTTAGGTCAAATGTCCACCCTTGACGATTGGTTAGGTTTAGTCGTGATATTTTCGTTAAAACTAACGAAAGTATCACGACTTAACCTCACCAATCGTCAAGGGCATTCAGTTGACCTAACGAGCATTCAATTAACCTAAGCAGTTGGTTAATTTTAATGTAAAAAAATATATATATATATATATATATATATGCAAATAACTGCAATGACCGCGCAGTATATATATATATATATATATATATATATATATATATATATATATATATAGAGAGAGAGAGAGAGAGAGAGAGAGAGAGAGAGAGAGAGAATATTAACGTTTTCATTTAAAGGCACCCAATAAACGATGAATAAGTGAATCTTTGATATAGAGTTACTCATTAAACCATCGTTACAATCCATCCTATAATGGAATACTTTTGCAAATCATTTGAATGAATTCCTACCTAATCGATATGACATATAAATGTATAATGAAGGTAGGCACTATTGGAAATTGAACGGTAATTCTATGTCGAAAAAGGACAAGAATGATAATGATGATGATAATGATGACGAAGACGATACAAAGGGATAGAAAGGACACCTAACAGCGACAGACCGGCTACTCCCTTCGAGGGTGTCTATTTAAGAAGGACTGTTAAAAGAGGGAACAAAATTAAAATTGAAAGATAAGTGAAAATTTTAAAGCAAAAAGGGGATAATCCGAGTAAATTCTACGATACTTTTATGCGCTAACAAATGCTTCCAGCTGGGAGTTTAATTAAGGCAAGATAAGCGTCTAGTCTCTTTCAAAAGGACTCGACCGAATTACTTTGAGCTACGCTAGCTGGCAATCCATTCCACAAATTAAGTATACGACTGAAGAAAAAAAATCTTTAATCATTTTAAACATCTGGATTAAATCTCTTCGAATCCCCTTTTTCACGAGTGAGAATAAACTTAACGTTTCTAAACGGGTAGCGTATGATTCGTTTCTAAGTCCGGGAATCATCTTTGTAGTCCGCCACTACACTCTCCATTCTGTTTATATCCTCTCATAAATATGGGGACCAGAACTGAAAGCAGTATGCCAGATGGGGGTGCACAATGGAATTACGTAAGATTAGCATTGTTTATTCAAACATAAACTCGAACAATCTACCGATAAATCCTAAGATTCTATTTGCTTTTCTAACCGCTTCAATACATCGCTCACTCCGTTTAAGAGTATTGGCAACAATAATACCTAACTCTTTCTCTTCCGTAACGCGCATTAATGTCTCGTCGCGCGCGGAATACTTTTCTTTAACACTGTTTCTACCGATACGCAACGTTCTACATTTATCTCATTTATCTACAGTATCTTAAAAATCATTTGCCAAATTTCTACCCACTCGACTAACTTATTAATATCTTCTTGAAACTGCAAACCTCCCGCCGCTGATTTTGATGTTCGTCCTCCCCAGTTAATTCCTATGTCGATGTCATTGATATAACTAATAAAAATAACTAGTCTCAGAACCGATCTCCGGGGTACGCCGCTGTTACACTTTTCCAGTTAGATGCTTCGTCATTATTGACCACTCTTTGTTTACGTCCGCTTCGCCAATTTTCAGTACATTTGAGGATATTATCATCAATTCCGCGAGACTGAAGTTTAGCTAATAATCTTCTATGGGTCACTTTATCAAACGCCTTTTGAAAATCTTGATATATATAACATCTACCGCTTTACTCTCGTAATATACGAGTACGTTTACAATATCATTAAAAAATTCGAGCAAATTACTGAGACAAGAACGATTACAGCCATGCTGAGAATCTTTGATTAAATTAATTATTCATTTCTAAGTAATTTACTATTTTGTCCCGAACGATCTTCTCCGTAAGCTCACCAACGACTGAAATCAGATTAATGGTACGATAATTTCCTGGAAACGATTTGTCCCCTGTTTATATAGCAAATTAAATTAAATAAATAGTCGAATTTCACAATTATTTATGTTAAAATTATTGGAACCACAAAAAATGTAAAATTGTATTTATTTTACAGATTTTTTTCATTTATTCATTTATTCACTTTAACTTCGACGTGAGTACAATACACTTTTTATTAAAAATATTTTATTATTATTTTTTTTCACACACAGAACAGAAATTTTTGGACACAATTTGTGTTGAAAACTATGGGCGCGGTTTGTGTTACATTAAGACTTTATTTTCTTGTATATATATATATATATATTATATATATTTTTTTTTTTTAACTGTGTCATGTATATTTTTAACGCGAAAAACTTTATTCTGACACCCAAAGGTTACGTTTATAATAATGATCTGTGAGAAAGGACGGAAACTGGTACAGCGATCAGGCAACACTAATGCGGCCTACTGCGTTAATTTCAGCAGTATTATTACCAGCAACATCGAGTGCCGAACTCCCGCCCTCAGTGCCTTCATTTCACTTATAGGGAGGCGGTGTTAACCACTGAACTACGGGCGCTGGTAAGGTTAGATCATGCTTCGTGACAATATTAAATTAAATTCTGTATAAACGCCATAAAGTTTGACGATTTTTTTCCTTTGGTATCTCTAAATATAGCTAACCAATGTTAATTTACGTAGCCATAATAACTATACCAAGACTTAATTATTTCATACAGTAACTAGTTCATGACTACAGGTAGATTACTCAATGAAGGTAGATTACACAATGAAGTGCCGTTAACATTCGTAACCGTCCTGTGATTTCACTAAAATTTGAATAAAAAACACCTCGATCTGGAAACAATTTTCTTTTCATTTTGACGATAGAGGGAGGACGAAGTTGTTCATAAAATTCATAACCAGATTAAGTGCTGTAATTCTACCGCCATAAATTCTGTAGTAAATATACGGGGTGAGTCAGAAGTCCTGCTTCAAAAGTATTTATTGTATAGTTATTTTTTAGAAAGGACGTTTGACTCACCCTGTATAAGTGTGCATAATTTGCTTTTTTTTTTTTTTTAGTCTTGTGAATATTTTTGAACAGCGAATTTAAACCAATGTCAATGAAATAACGCGATTCGACAAAAACAGTATTCGGGGTAGCTTAATCTCCTTCGCAACATCTAAGTTACATGACGGAGGGGACCTACAGCTTTACGTGGGATCCGAACCACGGACCGCTACATAATCTGGACGCAGAAGACGGTCTCCCATCGAACTACTACCCAGAACGAATGTCGTTTAACTTCGATGATCAACGGGAAGCGGCGTTACGACACTGGCCACGAGGTAGCCCTTATTAGTGAGAAGCAAGAAATTTCACAACAGGACTTTTTAAATTGATTGTATATATATAAATATATATATATAAAGTGACTAGAAATGCTGAATAGAGAGTTTTGAGGGAACATAACGATAATGTTTTCAGATGAGGACGAAGCAACACACGCGAATCTGATTTTGTGGTGTATTCGTCTATATAATCGGAAAGTACAGGGTGATAGAAAATAAGGGAAAGTGAAAAACTATATTAAATATATCTTCACGTAGCATGGTCTTTTTTACTACCCTGTACTTATTCTTACACATATTGTACTTACGATTCTGCCGCTTTCGAAACTTTGAAGTTACATCTGTCAATTTTGGTTTTCAGGACTTCTATCTCCTGACGAACAGACTCGACGGGGTTCGAAAGATCAGCCTCTGACACTGAAGGTGAAATCCGTCCACCAGCTACACCAAGAGCCGAGTGTTTTGTCGATTTTATCGGTTTGTTCATGCGACACGCTTTCTTAATATCGATTTCTGTCGTATTTACACAACCAGGCTGAAATGTGGACGGTAATATGTCAACGTGAGCTACAAAAGAACTGCAACGGATTTCACACAATTTTTGGGATAGTATATATTATATATAATATATATATATATATATATATATATATATATATATTAGTGGTGGACCGGATGTGTTTATCAACATCTGCGGATGCGGATCTTAATTTCAATATCCGCGGATGCGGATATTTAGTTAATCTATCAATATAATATAGAATTATGAATATATGACATAATTTTTCAAATTTCGTGATATTACTATTATGGCAGGCAATGCATAAGAATTAAAATTAATATTAATGTTTTTATTATGATAAAAATAATAACTTTCTCAAGAGTTTCAGCCACAGTGGAGTACGCACAGCAGCACAGGCAGTGTTTGTTGATTTAATGGTATTTATATTTTGAGGTTTATATATTTGTTTGTTCATTAATAATTAATACTTTACATGAAATGTGCATAACTGGGCCTTATAAGATACTTTATAAGCTAATTTAATTATAAATTGCATAATTTATTAGAAGTAATATCCGCATAACATCCGCAGTCAGAAGTGCGGATGCGGATGTTAAAAATGATGCGGATATCCGGTCCACCACTAATATATATATATATATATATATATATATATATATATATATTGGGATTCCGAAGTTAGAAGTTAGGACAATAAATGACAATAATTCACTATTATTATTGTCACCGGGTGTGAAGTAACACGAGTGAAGAGATAAATCCGATTTGAATTATATTAACGCGAGTGAATATGGACGAGTAATATTTAATACATTTACTTTATAACAACTGTATAGTCGATAGTAAGGTTTGTACTCTTATGAGGTGTTGAAAATGTTTTTACAAAGTTAAAATAAGTTGAAACTAGTTTGAACCAGTTCAAATCGGATTTGTCTCTTCACCCGCGTTACTTTATACACTCCCTATATTATTGTCATTATTATTATTACTAAACGCAGTTTTGACGTGCACGGCAGCTGTTTACAAATTGTACATTACATTAAAAGTTGTCGTTGTATACGGATAATGTAGGATAAATGAGGCCCTCCTAGGAAGAAGTGGCTAAACGACGAAAGTATAAAACGCTCGAAAACGCTTTATAAAGTTGTACCAATTTGAAAGTTGCCATAACTTTTGAACTTTTTGAAGATATTTCGACGACATACTGTATCTTCAAAAATTCAAAAGTTATGTCACTTTCAAATTGGTACAACATTTAACTGCGTTTTCTCCTTTTTTTTCGTTAGCCACTTCTTCCTTAAGAGGGTCTGAATTAATTCATTAGTTAGCCTAAGTTAAAATGAAAGTGAAAGATTACATTTTTCGGAGCTATTGAAGAATAGGGACCCCAGCCTTCTTTAGTTAGCTTTATAAGGCTAACTAACGAAAATATCTTGACCTAACCTAACCAATCGTCAAGGGCGTACAGTTAATCTAACGATTGGTTAGGTTAGGTCATGATATTTTCGTTAGTTAGCCTTATAAAGCTAACTAAAGAAGGCTGGGGGCCCTATTCTTCAATAGCTCCCATTTTTCTTGAAGGTAAAAAAAAGGAACATTCAAAACACTTCTAATAATAATGCCAGTCTTATTCTGTAATGAATCAGTTGTGTTACCATCAAATCTCAAATTTAAGGAACCCAAATCTCCTACTCCTTCTTTGGGGGTTGGGAAGTTGGTAGTTAAAACTGATAAAAAATACTAAAATAAAAATTGCTCTGTCTAATTAAGGAGATTCGTCGTTTATATTTTCAGCATCAATTCCTCGTCCATTCGCTCGAGTCTGACTGTGGTCAATATGATGATGGGGTTGTTTAACCTCCTTCGCAACATCTAAACTCATAGGACGGAGAGGACCCGCGGCTTTATGTGGGATCCGAACCACGGGTCGCTACATAGTCAGGACGCGAAGGACGGTCTCCATCCAACTTAATGTCGCTTAACTTCGCTAATCAACGGGAAGCGGTGTTACGACATTGGCTATGACGTAGCCACATTGGCTATGACGTAGCCACATTGGCTATGACGTAGCCCTATTACAACAACAGCAATAATAATAATCCTTTATATATAATTGTAATAATAACGGTCACTAAATAATTATTCCTGTTACCAATTTGCAGAGGTTACTTTAATAATAACCTCTAACAAAATCTTATTACTACTCCAAACGACCATCAACAAAGTATATATATATATATATATATATATATATATATATATATATATATATATATATATGGCTTAACGCCTACAAACTATCCTTAAATATTAAAAAAACCAGCCTATACAGTCATCACGAAAAGGAAAACGTTGCCCCTCTCTAAACTTAACATAAATTCAATCCTTATTCACTGAGTGCAATCGGCCAAACTTCTGTGAATTACCCTCGATTCAAATCTCTCACTCAAAGAGCGAACTGAAGATATGCGCAAAAGATTTAGCCAAAATCTCATTCATAAGTACAAAAGTAGGCGCAGCACTCCCCCAAACAAGTTCTCAGATCCATATATACTTCACTATGATATACTCACACCTACAATACTGCATTAGCGCTTACAGAAATGCACGCCAATATTTTTTGCAGCCACTGGTGGTAATGCAGAAAAAAATAATTAGGAAATTCTATAAATCAAGCAAATATAATGATGAAAGTACAGACAAAATGTTTCACGAATTAAAACTTCTCAAACTAGTGGAAATCTACAAACTAAACAATGCCTTACATATATATATATATATATATATATATATATTATATACAGTGTGTGTATATATATATATGTAAAGAACGACGCTTGTGTAGAAGAGCGTTCTGCACAAGATGAGGAGGGAGAACGAGCAAATGAAAAATGAGGTACCTCCCAGGAATCGAACCCGGGATCATCCAATTGCCGGTCGGATATGCTAACCACTGCACCGCTTGTGTTGTTGTACGGCATGCGAAGGTGCCCCTTAGGGCATTTGATTCCGCTCGTATGTAGGAGAATTACGAGTGCTGACTAATCCGGGTCCTTGGTGCAGTGGTTAGCATATCCGACCGGTAATTGGATGATCCCGGGTTCGATTCCTGGGAAGTACCTCATTTTTCATTTGCTCGTTCTCCCTTCTCATCTTGTGTGGAACGCTCTTCTACACAAGCGTCGTTCTTTACATTAATTATACTGTGTTTTGCAGTTAAAAAAAAAAAATATATATATATATATATATATATAAAATCGTCCATAATACTGCACTAGAAACCATCCAAAACAAAATATTAGCTTCCTAAACTCAACGCCGCTTTAACAAAAGACAATATAACACGTACATCAGGAAACCGAATTACACTATAGATTGCGCAACTAGACCCTTATCTTCCGCAGGACCGAGCCTTTGGAACACCCTCGACCAAGAGATAAAACAATCTAAAACATTAAAAGTCTTTCACAAAGAGCTGAAAGACAACTTGATCAAATAACACAAACCATAACATATTTCCATAACAATAAATTAATCTATTTTCGTATATAGCAAAATAAAAATACATAATACATATCACAAAAAAGTAAATGTGTGCAAGGTCAAGGTATTTAAACAGGACTTATGAGAGGAGGGGAATTCCTGGGGGCCCCGTACGAAATGCTTCGTTTGAAATTTTTTTTGTTAAATAATTTGTATATTACTGTAAGATGCAAAATAAAAGAAATAAAATAAAATATATTTTTAATACGTACGCTAATTAACCAGTTTTTATGGGGAAATTGCTGGCCCTGAAAAACGTAGGGGGCCCCTAACTATACCACTATCCCAGGGCCCCACAGTTTTCTCGAGGGCCCTGTATCTACTAAAGCTATCAAGTTACTCATTTCATATAAAATTATTTAATATTTAAGCTTCTTATATTCCAAAATATAAGACGGTGTAAGCTTAGCTCAATTTCTCTATGTATATAAACATATATCTGGAACTTACTATAGATAGCCTTCACGTACTTTCTCTCTCTTTGGTTCTATATCCTTAAATTAATGTAAATAACCTCTTTCTCTTTATTATCTTAAAAGATCTTACTATAATACATTCTGCCAAGAAAACATAAAATTTGCTCGTAAATGACACTTTTATGCTATGTATGTTTGGTAAGCCATTACATTTATATTTATGCATACTGGGAGACGTATTCATATATGTATGTAGGTATATATACACACGTCACGCATGTGAATGTATATGTATTTCCTGTTGCATCCGATGTATGTATCAAACATGTGTAAGCAGAATAATAAATATTATTATTAGTAATATTATCGTTGTTGTTATTATCATTTTATATTATTTCCTATTACGATACATATTACATGTTTGAGAAATCAAAAACTGTCACTCCTTGGGATTTGTCCCAAGATCTTGGCATTTTCAGCGATACCTTGGTATATTGGGATTTCTTTAAACAAATATAGCAAATCTTGGGATCAGCCACAAGACATATATATATATTTTGGGATTTCTTGGGATTTTTTACGAGTGGATCTTGTTTTTTTTTAAATCTGAGTGGCATCCCTGGTTGGTATATATTATGTCCTTTTACACCTATTATATGTAGGCATGGAACAATAAAATTAAATAAAGTTGTTATATATATAGCAAAAATGAAAAGTTGCTCCTTGACTAAACTGTTCTGAAAATGAATCCGACCGAAGTAAAGGGTTATCATTAACCTCAAACTGATAAGCGATGGGAGATTGTGTCAATTCATGGCAATCCAATGATGACAAGTATTTAATTGAGAATAAAAAAAAAAAAAAAAAGGTTTCGTTTGAAAATGCTCGTTATCAGAGTTCGTGTTCTTTAAATGTTTATCGTCACGCATCGTTTTTCGACGAGAGACTCTATCGGACGATCTTTGTACAGTTTTTATCAAAAGAATTATTACAACAATTCATAAAAACATATTAACTTTCTTCGTGTTCTGCTATTTATAACAGCTGCATTTGACGCTTTCAAAGTACCAACGAGGGGCCTCCCATTGATTTGGATTAGTGCTACCGAATTTACCGGGGTTGAAATAAACCAGAAATACGTTTTCAATGAAAAGAGGTTAGTTAGTTAGACGAGCGATTCGACAAAAATTATATAAAGCAGCGCCATGTCAGTGACGTGTAACATCTGAATGGGCTGTTGACAAAGGGAGTTAAGACAGAAAGTCGGGGCACATCCTCGTCGAAGCACTAATCCCGACAGACACTTTGAAAAGGGAAAAAAGAAACCTATTGCAGGTGAAGATTATAAATAATCGCTCGCTCATTCGCGTTACGTGAACGAAACCGAGTTTCATAATATCAACGTTGGACTTAGGCGAGTATATGGATTTCAGATTTCAAACTAATTTCAGATTTTCAGTGAAAATCACTACCCTAACCGGGCATAATGTAACCTAACCTAATTTAAACTAACTTTTTAGTATCGACATTATGCACGTCGACAGTGTGCAGATCGACTTTGTTCCGCTACCCGACTCATTCAAAGTATACTTTAACGAAGTGAAAGGCGTTTAAAGCCCGTTGTTCGATCGCCAAAAGTACTTTGGAGAGTTTAGTAACTTTAAAACATTTTTTTTTAATTGAGAATTTTAATTTCGGGTCGCGGAAAAGTGGAAGTTTTCTGTTTTGTGGAGTTACAGTATTTTTTTTATTCCGAGAAATCCTTCCAAATCCCACTTTGGTTGCATTTCTTTATTTATTCTTTGGAGATTAGCTTCAGCCACGAATTGAATTGGAAACAGTCAGTGAAAAACGCGATATATATATATATATATATATATATATATTATATATTATATATATATATATATATATATATATATATATATATATGGGTCTTTCTGGCAGACAATTCCCCAGTGAGTACTGTCCCCCATTTCAGCACGAGGGAAGCCCGACATTGGACACGCATTTTCGTAATGGCCAATTTATGATGAGGACAGATAAAGACAAATGGGAGGACAAGAGGACAAAAAAGGGACAAATTAGGAGCGAGAAATAAGAAATAGTCCGAAGGGGAGTTGCTGTCCGGCGAGTCACAATAAATGGAAGAAGAGGAAGAAGTCGAAGGAAGAGGAAGGAAGTTTATCTCGAATGAGGAAGTGTAAAATGTAATGATTGGGTTGTTTAACCTCCTTCGCAACATCTAAGGTCATATGACGGGGGTGGACTTGCAGCTTTACGTGGGTTCCGAATCACGGGTCGCTACATACTTTGGACGCAGCAGACGATCTCCCACCCAACCACTATCCGACCCAACGTCGCTTAACTTCGCTGATCTACGGGAAACAGTGTTACGACATTGGCTACCCAATGAGGAAGTGCAATGTAAAGGTAATAACGATAAGTATACGACAAAAGAGTAGAGTTGAAGTAAAGCAGGTGTGTGTGTGTGTGTGTGTGAAGGAAAAAGAAAAAGGAGAAGGGCGATGAGCGAGATTAGTAAACCATCGATCGTTGAAGAGGATATCAAAGGAAAAATTATCTTGAATAAATGACGAGAAAATTAGCTAATTAAAATTGCAGTCACATTAAGTAATCAAAGACGTCAACATTTCATCTTTTCATCGTCTGTTTAAGAGATTCTATTTAAACAAACATGAAAGAGTCGCTGTTTACGAGTCCCTAAATCATTTTTGTTGCGACGCATGGTGACTTCAAATAAATCGCATCAACGTGGCCTCTTTTTAGCTGAGTTAAGTTAACATTTATGAAGACTGAATGAATGTGGGTTATGTATTTCCTTCAGTTATGACAGGATATAACAGCTAATACGTTTTAAAGATTAAAGTTTCGCATCTGACATATTCGAGCTTCTGCATGAAGTTCGTATCAGTCTGACAACTAAATTTTATACAGAGAGTGAACGAGTTACGTGAAGTGAATAAAGAGGATTCGTATGGAACTGCAGAAGCAAAATGACCCGCATTCGAGTGTTCGACGATAACTATAAAAGGCAAAATCAATTTCAATTCAGGAGACTCTCTATACAAAAATGAAATAATGGCTGTAGGAATCGCGTTTGTGTCCTGTTGTTTAGGATGCATTGGTCACTCACCACTAGTACCATCATTAACTCACCACTGGTCTGTGAACATCCCAGAAGGCCCTCTCTTGGGAATCCAAAACCTTCCTCTCCAGTTTATCTCTCTTTTTGTCCACTTTGCTTTGTGCTTCCGCCTGCGAAACAGAGAGAATGAGATTTAGTTTAAGTTATATCACAAATATTGAATTACAGACTTCAAAGTCTACTAACGAAGTCCTAAAAAGTCACAGTAATCTAACTATAAAGGGTTAGTTGAGATGTATGAAGAATTCGCAGGTAATAGAACAGAGAAGAGAGAGAGAGAGAGAGAGAGGAGAGAGAGAGAGAGAGAGAGAGAGTTACAAGGAGTTACAAGGAAAAGAAGTACCTCAAAAGGCCTTGCGGCCCATACCGAGGATGTACCAATGGCAACGGGTGCCACGGAAAATTTTCTACACCCTCAAATAGTGTGCAAGATTTGGTCTAACCTTTTCTTGAAATGATCCACAGAGGAACAGTTCACAACTTCTGAAAGTAACCTGTTCCACGTGTCACAGATCTTATACGTAAAGTAATTCCCACACACACTAGTTCTAAACCGTTTCAAATCCAACTTCCAACCATTGTTGCGAGTTGAGTTATCATTTAAACTAAAATGCTTCTAAAATCAACATCGTTGAACCCGCGTAAGAGCTTGAAAACCTCGATCAGTTGACCGCGCAGCCTCCGAGTTTCCAGTGAAAACAAGTTCAGGGCGCGTAAGCGTCGATTGTAGCCCATATGCCTAACGGAAGGGATTAACTTTGTGGCCCTCGCCTGCACTCGCTCCAGCCTCTTAATATCTTTCCTGAGGGTGGGCGACCAGAACTGCACAGCATACTCCAGGTGCGGCCGAACAGGGAATTGTACAGAGAGAGCACAATCTCCTTGTTCCGAAACTGAAATTGCCTCCTGATATAACCCAATAGTTTCTGGGCTTTCTTTTCCACCTCTACGCACTGTTTCGTAAACTTAAGGTCGCTGCTAATTAGCACACCCAAGTCCTTTTCTAAATCAGTCACCTCGATATTACTACCCAACATCGAGTAGTCCGACTTGGGATTGGCGTAGCCAATGTGCATCACTTTGCATTTAACCAAGTTAAACGGCATTTGCCATTTTTTGGACCACTCTCCTATCCTACCTAGGTCCGCACGCAGTTCCTCGATCGCTTCGGGCGTCCCAACATTGGCCCCAAGCTTGGTGTCATCAGCGAATTTGGCGATCCGACTGACGATGCCACCGTCGATATCATTTATGTAAATGATAAACAACAGTGGCCCCAAAACGGAACCCCACTAGTGACCGAGGCCCAGCCCGAACTGGCCCCTTTAATTACAACCCTCTGCCGCCTATTCTTCAGCCAGTTTTCAATCCACCTACCTACTTCCCCACCGATACCCAGCGCGCGCACTTTCGCTATTAGCCGGCGGTGAGGTACCTTATCAAAGGCTTTCTGAAAGTCGAGATAAAGTATATCAATCGCCCTACTCTTATCGTACTCACTCAACATGACGTGGAAAAACTCGAGCAAGTTGGTGAGACACGACCTATGCCGTCTAAACCCATGTTGGGAGTCCCCAAGCAGCTTGTAGGAATCCAAATGGTCAACGATCCTATCCGCTATTATCCCCTCTAATAATTTACCTACAAGTGAAGTGAGACTAATGGGACGATAGTTCCCTGGACTTTCGTGATCCCCTTTCTTAAAGATAGGGGTCACGTTGGCTTCCCTCCAGTCACCAGGCACCTGGCCCGTCTCCAACGACTTGTTGAAGACTGTAGTCAGGTGGGGAGCCACCTGGTCGCGCACTTCTCGCAACACTCTGGGGAGAAACTGGTCTGGCCCAGGAGCCTTAAACGCGCTTAGTTTGTCTATTCTATCGGCAACGACTGTCGCGGTACATCGAACACTATCCAGGCAAGCACCTTCGTGCCTCACGCCTGGCTCGGGGATGATGCGGGTGTCCTCCTTGGTGAACACTCCCGCAAAGTACTCATTAAGCACATTGGCGATGTCCGCGTCGGAGGTCCGCAGAACGCGGCTTCGGTCCTTTAACGGACCTATCATGCTTCTAATGGGCTTTCTACTATTAACATAACTGAAGAACTCCTTAGGGTTCCTCTTGCAGAGGCTTGCCACCCGTAGTTCTTCGTTACGTTTCGCTAGCCTAACCTTCGCCTTCACTTCCCTACACAGGGAACACTCTGGGGAGAAACGAGAGAGAGAGAGAGAGAGAGAGAGAGAGAGAGAGAGAGAGAGAGAGAGATTGCGCATAAGCGAGGTCGAGTGCGTGATAATTCAAAGATGTACTGGGGTAATTGTTTTTACGAGATAACACTTTTGGTCCCTCGAACATTAAACAATTTATATATAAAAAAACCAAGAAACATTTTTATTGTCGGAAAAACTAGTTTGATACTGATTCCATAGGTTACGCTAGGTTAGGTTAGTTAAAGTTTGGTGAGGTTACGCTAGAATAGAGTGAGTGCTTCACTATTTAATGACTAAACAGAAAACATCTTTCGAGCTCTCAAATTCGCACGAAACACTTAACAAGCCTTTCTCGTGTTAAGTTAGATTAGGTTTATTACTTTTTTAGATATGTGAATTTAAAAAAAATCGGTACTTCGCTTATGCGAAGATGCTACGTGTGTGTGTGTGTGTGTGTGTGTGTGTGTGTGTGTGTGTGAGAAACACTGTTCACACTTGTACACAGCCTATAAACTAATAATTTATTTTTTGCCATTAAAAATAACTTAAATATTATTTACTTTTTGTCTGGTGACATGTGACATTTTTTTTGGAGGAATTGTGCCCATTTGGCTCCAAGCATGAAACTTTGCAGAGTTGTTCTCTAGGATCACTTCAATGATTTTAGATATGGATTATGGAACCTTTACAGAAAGAAAAAAATATTCCGCGTATTTTGAAGCATTTTTATAAATGTATATCAACCGCGAATTTACGTCACTTGTGAAACCTATTGTTGATATGTTATGCCTATATGGTAGTTATCTAACAACCCCATGACACAGCAGGATTACAACCTTGTCAACATGAAGAGGCTGACAGTAGGATGATTTTAAACGTGTTGAATAGTAAAAATATTGGGTGTTAGACATAGGTGGATCCAGAGGGGGCGACCAGGGGGCTTAACTGAAGCAACGGGGCTTAATTTGGAGGCCCCATACATCCTGGTTAAACGAAATTAGGTAAAACGTTTGACTGTTTATGTCCACGTTGCTTCAATTAAGTCCCCTGGCCCCCTCTCTAGATCCGCCTATGATGTCAGAAGGTTCTGTTGAGGACTGTCGACACATTTTTTTGCGGTAGCTGCTGTTAACCAAGTAAACATCCAAGAAGTCTGGGTGCATTTGGAACTGGGAAAAATTTCCGCTATCTTGCTGCAACACTCGGGCCTGATAGGTGAAGTTGCCTGCCCATCTTCCATAGCTTCACAGGCTGCGACACAGTATCTTCCTTTAATGGTATCGGCAAGAAGACAGCTTGGAACGTCTGGCAAACATGATGATGTGACAAACAGCTTCAAATCTCTCTCGCGTGCACCTGAAGACATTTCATCTGCAGACTTCGCAATCATAGAACGTTTTGTTGTGCTGATCTACGACAGAACCAGTGACCAGATGACTGTAAATGCAACCAGACAACAACTCTTCACGAGAAAAAGCAGGGCCATTGACAACATCTCCCCAACCCAATCAGCACTGTTGCAGCATGCGAGGAGGGCAGCATACCAAAGAGGACATAGCTGGAACCAGTGTCTTCTTCCTTCACCAGAGCTTCCAGACCCAAGTGACTGAGCATGAGTGAAAAATTGTAACGGACAATGGGAACCACTGCGAACTACACTCCCTGAGGCTGCACGATCTTGTCATGAGTTGCTCAGTTGTGGATGTATTAAAGGATGCAAAGGTCGCTGCAAACGTTTCAAAGCTGCCCTCAAGTGCACAACCCTTTGAAAGTGCTATGGAGAGTGTGACAATGAATAGACAGGGCCATAGGTAGATATATTTGCGTACCAAACAGTGTGAATGATACTGCTATTATATCATAAATGTGGGATCACCTGAAGATCAGGGCCCCCAGCCTCAATTACCAAATATCTTCGTTAAAACTAACGAAAATATCACGACTTAACCTAACCAATCGTTAAGGGCGTGCAGTTGACCTAACCGGGCACTCAATTTAATTTATTATTATATTTGGTACTGTAAAGCAAAAAACAAGAATACATGGGGGCCCTGATCTTCAGGTGATCCTAATTGTGTATTCAGAACTGCATAATTTTGAAATTAAACATACATTGAATAATAGTTACGATTAAATTGTTGACTAAGAACATAAAGAGATATGCTCCAATAAGTGTCAGAATAGCCATATTTGAAATAGTGTACATTCGTATATAGTGCGTTAATGTTAAACAATACTCGCTATCATCCAAACATATACATATTAATACATGCATAAGTGTAAAGAACAGTGAATAATGTGGTCAAACATGTTATTTAGGTTATAAAATCAAGATTACTGCTGTGTCTTATTCTATGTTAATTTTTTATCAAATGAAAGGTTATCAATATACATCAAAATATATATTGTCAATTGTCTATCGGCAATATTGAATAAATGCAAAAAATGCTAATTATGATATTTTTTCAACATTTCTGAATGTCTGTGCCTTTTTGGGGGTGCGAAAGACCCCATTTTCGCTATTTAAGTGCTTTTAAATTGTCAAAAGCCATCATTCTGCCAAATTTGATGCTTGTAGCAAAATGTGCACAATTTTTCACATATCCGCTGTACTATTTTGGGATTTCCGTTGTTAACTTCGGTAATAAATACATTATTATTTACAGCAACTTAAATACAGCAAAAGCTGTATAACTCGGACTAATTGGTGGGAAAGGTAGTCCGAGAAATAGAGGATTCCGTCTTATAGAGGTAAAATTTAAAGTATTGTAAAAAAAAACAACCCTATTTTAAAGTGTATAAATCAATAAAATGTACTAAAACAATGTTTCTGAAAGAAGAAATTATATACAAGTGGATAAACAAGTGGTAACTCGCGCGAGGGTTTCACGTGATGGCGTGGGTTTGCCGCCTTTACCCGTACAACTCGCACAAATTCCGAGTAAAACAGGTTTTTTCCCCGAGATTTTTTTTCCCGGCTCGTAGAAGATTCCGGATTATCCAGAATCCGAATTATATAGATTTTACTGTACATTGTGGCGATGAAAAGGTTTAAAAATTTATACCTGCATAAAGATAAACTCCCATTTCCGGCTGAACATCTTTTGCAGTCTGGCTAAATTCTCCGCTTCGTAATCAGCTAATTCTAACCTTGCCTTGTTTTGCATCGTCCTTTTGCACAAGTAAACAGCTGTGGAAAGAAAACACCGATAAAAAACCAAAATTATAAAAGAAAAGCAACAAAAACCAACAATTAAGTATACGAATGGGTGAGAAATACGACAAAATGTATTTTGATGAAGGGAAGCAGAAGTTGTATTTGACGCAGCACCTAAGAAACGCGTTCAATAATACTGGAAATTATAAAGTTCCAAAAACCAATACTGTTTGTCCTGAAATTTACGCGGTTATAACCAATACGTTTCTTTAAGACGGGATATACAAGTTCATCATATTATTAATTTTAAATTCTAAAAGTCAATCTACCGCAACTACAAATAGTCGCTGGCAAATTATAATTAAAAAGAATGAAGTCAAAACATAGTATGTATGTATGTATGTATATATATATATATATATATTATATATATATATATATATTATAATATATATAATATATATATGAAATCAAAACATAGTATATATATATATATATATATATATATATATATATATATATATGCACTAGAATCACAAAATAACACGTGACCTTATTAATAAGCAAACAACCTTGTGGTTGTTTGCTTATATATATATATATATATTATGAATAAAACCACGAAGGAAAGGAAACACAAAAAGGTGCTCAAGCGCTTTCGTCTAATGACATCCTCAGGAACACTGAAGTACATAAAAGGTTACGGCCTATATATAGGTTACAGAAAAAAAAATAAATAAATAACATACATACACACAAACATATAATATATATATATATATACATACATACATATCTACACACATACACACACATATATATATATATATATGCAATAAACGGAGAAGTAAAAATAAAAATTAAAAATTAAAGATTAGAGGATTAACAAAGAGGCATACAGATTTGTAAGGAAAAATATCGATTTTTAGCACAAGATCAAATGAATTATAAAAATACAAATTTATACTGGAAATCTGCCCGGGTTTTAACACTTTGCCTTTTAGAGTCAAGTTTCGATATATATAAAAATAAAATGAAGATTACAAGTTAATAAAGTAGCACACAAGTTTACCAAAGATTTAGCGTCCTACCCTTTTTATCTAAATTAGTTTTGAAGGAATTCAAACAACAGGATCGAGTTGAAAAAGACCTTTGCTTATGTTGAAGTTATTTGAAAGTTGGATAATGGCAGACTCAAGAATATTTCTATTAACAATGTTGCTAGAATGAAATAAAACTGAAGCATTATTCCAATCAATACAGTGGGATAACTCTGACAAATGGACAAAAAGAGCACTGGACAACTGTCCTGTTCTAACGGAATATTGATGCTGTTTTATACGTGTGTGCAAATCCTTTCCCGTCTGACCTATGTAAAAGGAATCACATTGTTTACACCCAATTTTATAGATAATGCCTGAATTATTGGTAGGGCTATTTTTTACTATGATATTTTTCACAATATTGTTATATGAAAATACTACATTAATATCCAAAAGTTTAAGTACATTAACAATGCCTAAAAAGCCCGGACAAATTCGCCTCAGACAAATTGACGACCATCCGTTCAACAACTTCAGCAGATTAATTTTAAAGAAACATATTGAAGTCACCAGACAAAATGAGTGGTCCGCCTTCAAAAATTTAAACATCGCCAAACATAATTTTGTAACCGTTATTCCCCAACCGTGGATCCAACCTTTGTTTGATGAAATTTACAACGAGTTGCGTCGGAGAACTACTTCACTTCGTAACATTTTGGATCGGAAAATTAAAAGGCTCATTCGAAATAGTCAGTGGAGTAAAAAAGCAAGCTCAAAGTGTGTTTTGAACCTTTCTTCGAAAAACATTAGTGACGATGCAAAAAGTGCCCTTGGATATGGTATGTCCTTTTTTATTGTAAAAACCTTCGGCTTTACAAATTTGTTACAGTCTCGCGTGTTTTGAAAAACAGTGTAATCTCCCTCAGTATTTGTTTAACATAGTTAAAGGCCTCGTTTATAGTGCGGCGAATGGTAATTACGAAGATAACTTTCCTAAACGTTTTCGCGATGGCCTCTCACAATTAAAAAAAGATGGGGAGCTCCATATTACTAAAGCAGACAAGGCTAACACCATAGTTACTATGGACAAAGTGGACTACATCGGAAAGATGAACGAGCTTCTCCAGGACCCCGCCACATACAGCAAACTTAGGAAGAACCCGCAGGATGACGTCATCAAATCATTTAATAGTGGCTTGAAACGCATTCTCAAAGATCATAAGGACTTAATTCCGCTTTTCATGTCCACTTCACCTTCTCTGCCCTACCTTTACGGTCTTATTAAAACCCACAAACCTGGCAACCCTATGCGCCCTATTATTAGCTCGGTGGGCTCTATTACTTATAAACTCTCCAAATGGCTTGTCAAAGTCTTGTCCCCCATTCTCGGAACTATCTCTGATTCACATGTAAAAAATTCCATGGATCTTACTGAAAAATTGAACAATGCACGTACTGAAACTAACGATAGATTGATCAGTTTTGACGTTTGTTCATTGTTTACAAAAGTGCCGATTGATGATATGTTTGACTTTCTCTCCCAAGAATTACATAAGTATGACCTGCCACTACCTTCACACATTGTTTTGGAACTTATTAAGCTTTGCATCAAAGACTGTAAATTCACTTTCAATAACGAGTATTATCAACAAGTGTTTGGGATGGCCATGGGCAACCCCTTATCGCCCCTCCTCTCCAATATTTATATGGAGTTTTTCGAAATTACTTACATTCCGAGAATCCTGGGGGTTGGCATCCCTTGGTTGCGGTACGTCGACGATATTTTGTGTATCTGGCCCATGAATCGTGACCTGGATAACTTCCTCCTTCAGTTAAATGATCAAGTCCCCTCCATTAAGTTTACTTTAGAAGTGGAACAAGACAATTCAATCCCATTTTTGGATGTGCTTGTACATAGGGAAAGCCCAGGTTTTAAGTTTAGTATCTATCGGAAAACAACAAACAATTTGTCCTATGTACACTTTTACTCGGGACATGACACCCCCACTAAGAAGGCCATTTTTTCATCAATGTTTCTCCGCGCCCTTAGGATCGCCAGTCCGGAATACATCGATCCGAATTGGAAAAAATCAACGGTATTGGAAGTGATCTGTGTTACCCATCTGCGTTTATGGAATCTTGTCTCAACAAGGCAAAACGAACTTTCTATCGTGTCAATAATAACACTCGTACTTTGTCAAAAAATTTTTAGTACTTCCATTTTTCCCGGGCTTTTTAGGCATTGCTAATGTACTTAAACTTTTGGATATTAATGTAGTATTTTCATATAACAATATTGTGAAAAATATCATAGTAAAAAATAGCCCTACCAATAATTCAGGCATTATCTATAAAATTGGGTGTAAACAATGTGATTCCTTTTACATAGGTCAGACGGGAAAGGATTTGCACACACGTATAAAACAGCATCAATATTCCGTTAGAACAGGACAGTTGTCCAGTGCTCTTTTTGTCCATTTGTCAGAGTTATCCCACTGTATTGATTGGAATAATGCTTCAGTTTTATTTCATTCTAGCAACATTGTTAATAGAAATATTCTTGAGTCTGCCATTATCCAACTTTCAAATAACTTCAACATAAGCAAAGGTCTTTTTCAACTCGATCCTGTTGTTTTGAATTCCTTCAAAACTAATTTAGATAAAAAGGGTAGGACGCTAAATCTTTGGTAAACTTGTGTGCTACTTTATTAACTTGTAATCTTCATTTTATTTTTATATATATCGAAACTTGACTCTAAAAGGCAAAGTGTTAAAACCCGGGCAGATTTCCAGTATAAATTTGTATTTTTATAATTCATTTGATCTTGTGCTAAAAATCGATATTTTTCCTTACAAATCTGTATGCCTCTTTGTTAATCCTCTAATCTTTAATTTTTAATTTTTATTTTTACTTCTCCGTTTATTGCATATATATATATATATATATATATATATATATATATATATATATATATATATATGTATGTATGTGTGTAGATATGTTATATATATTATATATATATATATATATATATGTGTATATATATATATATATATGTTTGTGTGTATGTATGTTATTTATTTTTTTTTTTTTCTTTCTGTAACCTATATATATGCCGTAACCTTTTATGTACTTCAGTGTTCCTGAGGATGTCATTAGACGAAAGCGCTTGAGCACCTTTTTGTGTTTCCTTTCCTTCGTGGTTTTATTCATCATAAATATTTTTCACGTGTTACTTTCGTGAAATAATTTTCATATATATATATATATATATATATATATATATATATATATATATATATATAGTGTCCCATAAGTCCGGCATCATAGGAAAAATAATAAAAAAAAGGCAAAACAAAAGGTTTTATTTACAGAACGTGCTCAATATGTCCACCATTGTTTTCAATACACAAATTCAGACGTGATACCCAGTCAGCAAGCACACGGTGAATGATGTCAGGAGTAATGGTGTTACATGCCCCAATAATGCGCTGCTGCAAATGTTCAACACTCATAATTTTCTCTGCGTATACCAGCGCTTTCAAGTGGCCCCAGAGATAAAAATCTAGTGGCGTGAGATCCGGGCTTCTAGCTGGCCATTCCACAGGCCCTCGACGTCCTATCCAATGACCAGGGAATTGTTGGTACAGGTATTCCCTTACTTGGGTGCTGTAATGTGCAGGAGCGCCGTCTTGCTGGAACCATGTTGGGAAATTTCCTTCTTCGTTCAAGACACTGGGAAATGCTTCTTCCTTGAGCATACGTAGGTAGGTGCCTCCAGTGACATGTTCATCGAAAAAGAGGGGGGCCTATGATGCGATCCTTCCAAATGCCACACCATACCATCACCCGAGATGCACCTTGTTCCTTTGAAGAGGTATACCAGTGAGGATTGTTTTGAGACCAGTAGCGGGTGTTCTGTCGATTTACCTCACCATTTCCATAAAAAACAGCCTCGTCACTGAACAGAATGGTGGACGGGAAATTGGCATCCCGAGCATATTGTTCCGTAACCCATTCACAAAATTCCATCCGCCGGTCGGGATCATCATCTTCGCTTAATTTCTGTAGGATCTGAAGTTTATATGGATCCCATTTGTGAGCCTGAAGAATGCGATGGATGCTACTTTTCGACACTCCTGTCTCGGCGGATAATCGCCGAAGAGACTTATTGGGACTTCTGTTAAAATGAGCAAGGATAGCAGTCGCTGTATCATCGTCAGTGGACCTCCTTGAAGGTCCACTGCGTGGTTTGTCTTCTATGGATCCTGTTTCCTTAAACTTTGCAACAAGTCTGCTAACACAACTCTGCGTTATTGGCTCGCGGTCTGGATGCAGTCTGTTAAATTCAGCAGCGGCCTCTCTTTGACTCCGATTTCCTATGAGTAGAATTATCTGGATTCGTTCTTCCTTGCTCACAGATATTATGGCCTGTAGAAAGAGAAAAATGTGAATTATGGTTTGTAGAAATAGAAAAATATGAATTTCTCCTATTATGCCGGACTTATGGGACACCCTGTATATATATATATACAGTATATACAGGGTGGCGCAAAAGTCGCGCATCATAGGAATTTTCAGTGTTGATTATATTATTTTTTTTCTTTTAGGTAGGGGATGATTGCGAAATTAACAATAGACGAGAGGGTGAACTTGGTTTTAATGCACAGAATACAGGTACTACAAATCGATGAATCGGTCAGAATTTAAATTCTGACTGATTCATCTGTGTGTGTGTGTGTGTGTGTGTGTGTGTTTCAACTGAGTTTAGCATCACAGTTCACAAAAATTTAAGTCAGTTATTTATAAAAATCTTTAATGCCATTTCTCTTCTCTCTTCGGTGTTGATACTCAAAACCCGCTACGTAATGAGGGGTTAAGTTTTATTTGAGGCACTCGATCTCTTTCTTTGAAAAGTGCCATTATTGTTTTGATTACTATTGTAAGCCTTATTTTTAACTAATTTTCATTCATTATTCATTCCTTCATTGCTCTCTCATTCACATTCAAACTTTTAGGGTGATTAGTGATTACATTTTAACTTTACATACTAACTTTGCGTATTCTAAAGTAATTAATACTTTTTTACTTACGATACTTATATATTAATTAATCATAACTACATTTGAAGTAATACATTACCTTTTAATTAATTTGAAAACTCGGTAAAGCCAAGGGCCTTAAATAGAAAATAAATATCAATAGTCCAATTAACGGTGTTAAATGTATTGTAATACAATATTTATTTTTGTCAATAAAGAATTTTATTCATTCATTCATTATTTTATTCATAACGCAGATGGAATCCCTCATTCATTGTCACTATATCTCTGTTCCGATATCCGAAGCCACGTCTTTTCGAATCAATGAAAAGCTCAACGATTCCAACAATTTTAATGAGTAAAGGATTAATTTTTCGTCAGTTTAAGGGTAACGTCAAAACCAATGAGGACGAAACGTTTCGAGATCAATTAAGAGTCTAAAATTTCCCTTACAGTCAAGTCTGAACTTTTGTGCATTGGTGAGTACCCACGTGACATTTCCACTGAAATTAAAGACCTGCATGTAGAAGGACACTATTTCTATTTGCTTTACAGTGTCACTAATTTCATATGAAGTAGAATATTTCAAATAGAAAACTTTAATGCTAAAATACAGAGTAGAATACAATGGTTTTAGCGTAAAGACACGTATAAAAAATTATAGCAATTCTTACCCATTAAACTTACAGCGTTACAACTCCTTTTTATTTAAAAAATTTTGATAAGAAATTTTTCTTAACCATATATGTATATATGGGGTGAATTTCATAACTGAATACGTGAAATAAATAAATGATGCACGCCCACAAGGAAAAGTGAAAACTATTCCAAGATCTTTCGTGTATTTCCCTGAAGAGGTGTACTGTTGAACACACGAAAGATCTTTGAATCGCTTTTCCTTTTCCTTGTGGGTGTCCATTATATATATATATATATATATATATATATATATATATATATATATATATATACTAGTTTCTTACCCGCGTGATGACAGATTTCAACTTATTTTTAAATGAATTCCCATTTGAGATATTTTTAATAACAATTATTCTTCATTAATTTTAGTCCGACAAAAATTAATAATTTTCTTTACAAATATAATCTATAAATTGAGGAATAAATAAACTTTTGCCGTTAATAGTAAAGATTTCAAAGACGCTTCGAGGCATAAGATTTCTACTTCAGTTGAGTAAAGCTGGCCGCGGATTGGATCGTCTCGCGACTCACGACTGACGACTCGAATCGCGTGAGAGTTTACATTGACAGAATGGGAGCCCCGCACACTGCAGCGACCGAGACGATCCTGCGTGCGACCGGCCTTGAGTAAGAGTGATTGTTTTGATAGTAAGTCTCAAGGTATATTTGTTACTCCAAGCTAAATAAATATTAAACACTTTTATAGCCACTTCAATAATGTGTTTAGATTCTTGAAAGGACCGCTCTTATCACTAAAACAATTAGTATTAACTAACATTTACTCGATTTTCTACGCAGTTTCATCTAACCAACAGACAGTATATTAAAAGGCAAAAACTAATCGGGATCATATATTTACTCGTATGTTGAAACATTACTGCAATTCTTCTAGACATCTTTTTGAATATATATATATATATACATTAATGGTGCTCTTCCAATATGTGCTCTACCGCGAAACTGTGATCTACCATATTCCAACTAATATTCCATATTCCAGGCTAACTAACGAAAATATCACGACTTAACCTAACCAATCGTCAAGGGCGTATAGTTGACCTAACGATTGGTTAGGTTAAGTCATGATATTTTCGTTAGTTAGTCTTATAAGGTTAGTTTCACGGTAGAGCACGTATTGGAATATGGTAGATCACAGTTTCGTGGTAGAGCACATATTGGAAGAGCACCACATTAATTAGGTAATCTTTCCATGGTAAGTCTTTATTATGCATTACACGAAGGAATTTTGTTAATTTACAATAGTCATTACAACAAAACTAACGTAATAATCAGTGATGAACGCCAGAAACTAGCGAAGAGCTCAAGCAAGATTGATGAGGCCTATTGCCTATAATAATTCCCCGATTATTGTTATTAGACAGTAGCGACGGGAGTCGAGCACCTTAGAATTCTTTGGATCACCTGTATTCTTGTTTTTTGCTTTACAGTACCAAATATAATAAATTAAATTGAATACCCCGGTTAGGTAAACTGTACGGCGTACGTCCTCGACGATTGGTTAGGTTAAATCGTGATATATTTTCGTTAGTTTTAACGAAGATATCATTTGGTAATTGAGGCTGAGGCTGGGACCCTGATCTTCGGATGATTCAATTCTTTTTCTTGGCCACACAGAAGGAAGCACTGAATCGTACGAATTTTCTTAACCCTTATTTTGTAACTTGGGTAAATTATACCCTTGGTATAATTTTACCAAGGTTATGAAATAAGAGTTAATACTGGAAAGTTGTAGCCAATCTTGTATATAAATAATCCGTAAAAGACCCTATAATAATTCTATCTTGACAATAATATACATTCTTAACAATATTAGTTAAATTTTAACCCAACCAAATTTAGTTTAATTGATGTGGATTCAATATTAAGTACAGCTTGCTCAATCATGCACAATAAAAGTGACTTTTATCTGCCCTAGAAGGAATATCTATCAAAAGTAGGAGCTTCTGGATAGTAAAAATAACACAGGATGGAACATATCATATTATACAGTTCTCTATCGACCACTCTGTGTGTGTGTGTGTGACAATGTAATAAATAAAGTTTTGAGTTTATCAATACTAACATAAATGTGACGACTCTCATTAATCGAATTTGTCGATTTTTGCTTCAAGGAATTTTTAGAGAGACGTAAAAGCCTCAACTTTTTTTATTTTACCTATTTTTTTTATAAAAATTTAAACAAATATTATTACAGGTATACAAATAACAAATTTTGTTCATTTTTAAGTCTTTGATTTGAAAAATTGTTCATGTAATGAAAAAATACTAAATTACTGATAATTTTGGATATGGAGCAAAATTTGACCGGTAAGTGCTGTACGACAACTACAATTTAAGCTTTAAAGAAGAGATAACTGGATGCAATTCCTTATATTACAGGCTCAAATGCCAAACGCACGATGTTATGCAAAAGAAAGTGTTCTCGCTTATATATATATATACATACACGAGGGTGTTCAATAAATAGGGTAATGAGATAAAGAATTTCAATATGACCCTTCTTAACTTATTTACTGAACAAACCTCGTATTATGATGTAAAAAGTTTTAGGCTAACCTAGTACATATGAATATTGTAAATGTAATAAATGCAATCAACTTATAGTTTTGTATATTATAATTTATTATTACATCTCGTTCTAAAAGTATCTTATTTTAACAATTTTTTTAACATTTGTTATTACAATCTCCATTATTTCATTTTTAGTTTCACATCGGCAATCTTTTGGGGGGTAAGAAGATAGAATTTGGGGGGGGGGGGTCAGTTTCCCTCACAGGACCCCCTCCCCTTCCCCTTCTCTCGGCCACGTCACTGTCAGACAACACAACATAAGTTTAACAAAATTATTAAAAAAGCAATATGAATTAACGACAGAAAATCAAGATTTCATTCCTAAAATTGTTACATTTCCTTAAAATAATAATTATAATTCTTACAACAGTTTTTAATTTAATTTCCAAATGAAGTGATTACTTTCTCTATTAATTATTCTATTTTTACAAAATGTTTCACCCCATTAAAGAAGCAATTTCGCCAGTGTAAATAACACTCGACTAATTGAACGCAGCCGTACTGTTCCAAGCCAGTTTAAGAAATGGGAAGGGTAAGTGCAGTGATGAGCTGGTGCGTGTAATGTATTTGGCTCGAAGCGGTTTCCCTTTTAAGGGGGGGAGATACTTATTTTCCCCAGTTGGTGACGTTAACCCTCGTTTCAATGTCTTCTGTCGGACGAAGGACCTTAAATGAATAAATCAACCGACCTATCTCAACTACTTTAAATTGAGGTAAATTTTGGCCGAGACAAATTAACAGAGGAAAAAAAACATCGTTTTACCTCACAACCTTAAAAGATCTGATACATTTATAGAGCAAGGTCCAGAAGTCAACAATGATCATTATCATTATGATCATTAATACTGACAGTCTTTCATTTAGTTTTTACATAACTATATCTAATAATAATATAATTAAGGGAAACTATATTATTTTAGTTTGCATTTTCCGCGGTGTCCGTTAAAAAAAAAAGGACCATTGACATCCTTCAGAAGTGGTTGAAAATTAAAAAGTAGTATCACTGTGTGTAAAGACATACAGAAAAAGTTAAGCTTCGCCACAGTGTAGTCTTCATTTAACTGA
The DNA here is from genome assembly GCA_023014485.1 of Bathynomus jamesi. NCBI lineage: Eukaryota > Metazoa > Arthropoda > Malacostraca > Isopoda > Cirolanidae > Bathynomus > Bathynomus jamesi. The sequence goes on from JAJOZX010000111.1 coordinate 420,856, forward strand.
AGACTATTTTCGCGGATATATTAACAAGCAGAGCTGGGCACTTGCGGCATATTTTGCGGTACTGCGGTACTGCGGTACCACCGCAAACCGCAAACCGGCACCGCATAACGCAGTACCGCAAAGGATCGCTGAAAGTACCGCAGTACCGCTACCGCATTCAAATTTCCGCGTACCGGTTTGGTAGTGCGGTGGTACCGCAGTACCGCAGTACCGCAAAATATGCCGCAAGTGCCCAGCTCTGTTAACAAGGACACTAACACGCGTACATCTGATTGATGATTCATTTTTGCCACTACCTCGAAATTTGATTTCAACCCGAAACCTGACTGATTATAATTCTGAAAGATGAATGAGATAGATTGGTGAAACTAGATTAATTTGGATCTGGATGAGTGCACCAAATGTTGGTTCATGCGCAGACTCTACTGCCCACGTACAAAACCTTTCAGCTTGCACGGGGATATTTGTACGTAACGGTGGGGCAAAAATGACCCGGAACCAATTCCTCCAAGTTGGAAAACACGAAATTCGCAAGTTATTTAAAAAAGGCGACCATCTGTTTCAAAGAAATGTATTCTCGACAAGTTGTTTAATTAATTTGTATTCCCAATTTCATTGTACTTTATACTATTTCAGCTTTTACATTGACGATGACAATCGTAACTACCAAAACGTTTGGGGTGAATGTCCGTACCGTCATATCTTCTTTTGTGTATACACAGTCATATCTTCTTTTGTGTATACACATTACACAGTATGTTTTTCAGTTTCTCAAACAAAAAATTTTCAATGATTATATATATATATATTATATATTTATATATATATATATATTTATATATATTTATATATATATATTTACAGAGCTGGGCATTTGCGGCATATTTTGCGGTACTGCGGTACTTGCGGTACCACCGCACTACCACCCCGGGCCCCCATAACGCAGTACCGCAAAGGATCGCTGAAAGTACCGCAGTACCGCTACCGCATTCAAATTTCCGCGTACCGGTTTGGTACCGGTTTGGTAGTGCAGCAGTACCGCAGTACCGCAATATGCCGCAAGTGCCCAGCTCTGTAAATATATATATATATAATATATATATATTATACAGAGCTGGGCAATTGCGGCATATTTTGCGGTACTGCGGTACTACCAATTTTGCAGAGCTGGGCACTTGCGGCATATTTTGCGGTACTGCGGTACTGCGGTACTACCAAACTACCAAACCGGTACCAAACCGGTACGCGGAAATTTGAATGCGGTAGCGGTACTGCGGTATTTTCAGCGATCCTTTGCGGTACTGCGTTATGCGGTACCGGTTTGCGGTAGTACCGCAGTACCGCAAAATATGCCGCAATTGCCCAGCTCTGTATATATATATCAGAGCTGGGCACTTGCGGCATATTGCGGTACTGCGGTACTGCTGCACTACCAAACCGGTACCAAACCGGTACGCGGAAATTTGAATGCGGTAGCGGTACTGCGGTACTTTCAGCGATCCTTTGTGGTACTGCGTTATGGGGGCCCGGGGTGGTAGTGCGGTGGTACCGCAAGTACCGCAGTACCGCAAAATATGCCGCAAATGCCCAGCTCTGATTATTATATATATATATATATATATATATATATATATATATATATATAAACAAAAGGGAAGAACTAATGTGTTGCAAATGCACTGAAATGGTGATCATTGGCAGACCATTTCACAAAGACTGCTCAATAAGCAAGTTGATCGATGAAAACGGTGAATAAAAAAAAAATTTCGAGATATTACATCAGTTTTTCTTTTGAAAGAAAAGTATCGAACAAAAAAATTCTTTTGAATTCATAAAAAAAAAAGTATTATCAGTTAATTAAGCCTCTGACAAAAATATAAATATTTAAAATTCAATATTTTCAAACGCGATACTGATAACTACGAAAAGAGGTTCATTTTATCAGCACAGCCTAACATCTAAAAAGGTTATACCAAACCAAACTTTACGATTCTTTGATCCTTCAACCATACGAAAACATTCTGCCAAAACTTTTAACTTCCAACTTGGGCTACAATTTACATATATACAGTATATATGAGAGAGAGAGAGAGAGAGAGAGAGAGAGAGAGAGAGAGAGAGACTCAAAGATCTTTCAGTCTACTCGTGGAGGTTCATTATTAAACTGTTCATTTTTTAGCTATTCTAGCAGTAGTAGAAAACTGGATAGAAAAACATAAGGCTCACTCCCCACCCTCACCGCCAGTCAGGTACGGAAAAAGGTTGAAAAAAATACCTTGACCCTGGAAAAGTAACAAAGGAAATTTTACAGGAAAGAAAATATATAAGTTAGCTTTACAACTACGCCATGCAGAGATAGTACATCAAACAACCCCGCTGCACAAACCAACCAACAACATTCCCGCGCCGCTGGGCAAACCAACCAGCAACATACCTGCGCCGACTGCACATCAACCAAATGGTATCATCACAGACCAAGTGGTTGATGTGCGACCGGCACAAACATATCATTGGTCAGCTCACACAGCAGCGCCATCCAGCGCACGATCTCCGCTTACAGAGAGAGAGAGAGAACTTTTAACGTGTATATATATATATACACACACCTCAATAGGAGACATGATAAAGTAAACAAAATGCAATCGATATCGTGTACTGTATACCCTTTACCGTTTCATGAACAGCTTTGGACATGTGGCATCGATGCGATAGGAATTTGGATGACGTTAGGGTTCAAATTTTGCTAAAGACCAAATTAATAAAAATTGCCAAATTTTATCATGATCAATTTTAAAAACAGGAAAGAAGCATGAAAACACACGGACAACGATGAAGAGTCTTACTCTGGAAACGAAATTAAGGAAAAAATCAAAAAAATCAATAGAGAAACTAAATCTATATTATAATAAGAGAGCTGTCCGTCTGTCCGTCTGTCCGTCTGTCCGTCACACTTTCGGAAATTGTGAGAAAAAATTGTGAGAAAAAAATTCAGAAATTGTATTACGGGCGGCAATGTGAAGCTCAAGATTTTCATGACTGTGTTCTTTTCTGTAGTTTAGCAATGGGGGAAGGGTGGGGGTGGGGGTAATGTGGGATGGGTGGGGTAATGGGGAGGGGTGGGGGTAATGGGGGATTGGTGTCGTAATGGGGAGGGGTGGGGGTAATGGGGGAGGGGGTTAGCCCCCAAGTTGAATGGGGGTGAGGAGGTTTTGGGAGATACCAGATTCTGAAATGTTGACACAATGTGAAGCTAAAAATTTTCACGGCTGGGTTCTTTTTTTGTAGTTTAGCCTGTCTAACCGTCAGCGAAGTGACGGGAACTGTACTAGTGTTAATAATAAGGGAATTCCTTATGATGTTTCCATAGCAATTTCTTTAAATAACATTTTACTTCAACTGGTGATAAGACTCGCTCACAGTTACTAAATAATAATCATTCACCATTGGACTACATGCCACCCCGACCCAGCCCACTAAATTCATTTTCTTTTGTTCGTGCTACCTTTACTGAGGCCCGTAATATTAATGATAAATTAAAAAATACAAAAAATAACATTAATAACACTCCTGTAACTATACTGAAACTTGTTAAATATAAAATATCCGTAACTTTGGCTAAAATTATCAACCAAAGTGTTTCTAAAGGGATATTCCCATCAATGTTAAAAACAATGTTAAAAACAAAAAAAGGACATATTTAAATCAACATTTAACAAAGTAATGAAATGGTTAACCTCCAATCAACTCTTTCTAAATACAAATAAAACAAACTTCATCATTTTTACTAATAAAAGAAATGTGTATCTCGATGAACTAAATGTTGATGAAATCGCTAAAGGAGTGTACTGTAACAAAATTTCTTGGTGTAATGCTAGGCATGAATTTGCAGTAGAATATTCACGTAAATTACACGTAAAAAATATATATATAAATAAAAACATTTCAAGAAACGTTGCTATAATGTTTAAACCTCGACACGTAATCCCTAAACAGGTTTTATTAACTCTGTATCATATTCTTGTTATTCCTTCTATAACGTACCGCACCGTTGCACGGGGAAATTCGGCTAACAATGCTTTAAACAGTATCTTTGTCATCCAAGAACGAGCGATAAGACTATTTATCCGATGCTGATTTCCATGATCATTCGAGACTTTCAAGCTCATTCTTTAAAGAGACAACTCTTAAAGCTCAAAGACGTAATGAAATTGGTACATTTTATTTTCATTTACGAGTTTAAGAACAAAATCATTAACTTACAGCGGGTAAATAAATACTTTTTAACTCATTAAGAAATTCACTCAGACGAGAAGACAATCAGACTAAAAATAGATTCCTCAATTTAGATTATCTTCATTTCAAAAATTACCCATTTTCATTGGACTGAAACTATGGAATGATTTAAATACTGATATAAAAAAATATTGTGAATGTAAATTCGTTTAAAACCAAGTTGAAATCTCGATCAATAATGGCATACTAATACTAGGATTAAACGTACATTCCTCTATCGCTCATTCATTTCTCGTGTCTAATCTAAGCTTAAACGTACATTACTCGTTATCGTTCATTTCTCTCGTCTAACTATCAGTTCCTCGTACCGCATTGGTATCAGACCTTCAATAATGACTATGTATTTGTTTCATATCCATAATAATAATAACTTAAGATTAATATATATTGTCTTTCAACTATTATTTCGTTAGTATATCAATCGTAGTTTAAACGTGACTCGTATATAACGTATTACATTTTATCTCTAATGTATATGAGAGAGCCCAGTCAAACCTAAAGATTAAAAGGGTCAAATTATATAAAATAAACAGTCAAATTGACGCTAATATCGTATTATCGTAGCGACAGAAATTATAATATTTATTTCATAAATAAATTTATAAATAAATAAAAATAAATAACTTAACAATGATCTAAATTCAATACCTAATTTTCATATAAATTCGTTTTTACGTATATGAAATTAATTAATACTTTTTACGCGTCACTTTATATACAGGGTGTTCCATAAGCCCGGCATCATAGGAGAAATTCATATTTTTCTATTTCTAAAAACCATAATTCATATTTTTCTCTTTCTACAGGCCACAATGTCTGTGAGCAAGGAAGAACGAATCCAGATAATTCTACTCATAGGAAATCGGAGTCAAAGAGACTTTGCAACAAGTCTGCTAACACAACTCTGTGTTATTGGCTCGCGGTCTGGATGCAGTCAAATTCAGCAGCGGCCTGGCCTCTCTTTGACTCCGATTTCCTATGAGTAGAATTATCTGGATTCGTTCTTCCTTGCTCACAGACATTATGGCCTGTAGAAAGAGAAAAATATGAATTATGGTTTGTAGAAATAGAAAAATATGAATTTCTCCTATGATGCCGGACTTATGGGACACCCTGTATTATTAATCGTAACAACCTATCAAATAAATAGTCCAGTTTCGTATTAATGTATTTCACGTTAAAATTATTGTAACCACAAAAAATGTTAAAATTGCGATATATTTAATTTAACAATAAATCATTTACTCATTCATTCATTCATTCTCGTTCCAACAAAGACACGCGACTTAAATGGCAAAAATGTTTACTGACGTTTGGAAAAATGGCAAATGTTTTTCGAGGAGGGATACGTATTTCCTGGAATTCAAAAGGTTCTTTGATGAATACCAGATTTCTCATTTGTTTGTGCTCATTTTATTCCTGCGGAGCTATATACAGTATATATATATATATTAAGCAAACAACCACAGGGAAAAGGAAACACAAAGTCCGAGCGCTTTCGTGATATATTCACGAAAGCGCTCGGACTTTGTGTTTCCTTTTCCCTGTGGTTGTTTGCTTATTAATAAGATCACGTGTTATTTTGTGATTTTAGTGCATATATATATATATATATATATATATATATATATATATTTCACAAAAGTAAATAGACACCTTCGGTTTTTCTAGTTTTTTATTTGATAATAAAAGTGAATAAATAATAACAGATTTATTGAATGAATATATTTAGAATCGTGTTGCTTTCCCTTTTCCACTATTTAAAGCTGACACACGTTCTGACATTCTATTATTATTAATGAACTTTGCCATTTGTTCTTGAGGACAATCATCGTGATATCTATTTACTTTTGTCAACAATATATATATATATATATTCCTTAGAATTGCCTTCCACTTTGACTCAGATAAGTTTAACCTTACCTAACTTAGCGTAATTTAATCTAATTCGGGTGAAACTGTTTTTATAGTGTGAAAGAGATACGCCTATCCACGTCATAACACCATTTCGCATTAGATCAACGAGGTTAAGAGATCATGGGTTTGTTTATTTGTTAGATGGTTGACCCTCTTCTCAAAGCAGAAAATGGCAACGCCACTGGAAACACGCGCGTCCCCATACCGCCCGCTAGACGGTGCTTGTAGTTGAGTGGGAGGTTCTCGACCACCATTCGTACAGTCCGGTTCTGGCACCCCGCGACTATTATCCCTTCAAGCCTTTAAAGAAACACTCCGCCGGCCGTCATTTGCGTGCGGATGGTAAGGTCGAAGCAAATGTTCGACAGTGCTTAAATATACATGAGGTAAGCACCGAAGTTCTGGTTTGTAGGTGTCCCAAATGTTTCAAGTTTGCCAGGAATTATGGGAAAAAGTGGTGCTGGGTCGGAACTATGGACATAATTACGTAACTCTTGCAGGAAGGAAACATTTGTTTTCAGTCATTGTTTATGTAAAGTTACTTTGAGATCATCTCTCTCGCTATATATGAAATAATGCGTTCCAGTACACGTAGTTTTTGTATAATACAAAATTATCCCTATCCAGATTAAACCTTTACTTGGACTTCTTGGGTAGGACTCGCGAACGTTACTAACATCACCACCACATTGTGAAGTAGTAAAAGTTAATACAACCTGTCATATATTTCAACAACCGCGGAAAAGGTACCTCACTGTTACACCAGAGATATTTAAAGTAGAGGTGTACCGGAACAAGTTTTTGGCCTCCGGCCAACAATTTGGCTCCGACCGGAAACCGGAATATCCGGCTGCCGCAACCTTTTGTGTTAGCTTAGGCCCTAACTAGTAGGTCTATAATTTTAAATAATATACGTATTATTAATTTCTAAATTGGTAAACTTTAACTGCGTTTTGTGGCACTTTTTATTTTTGGCGCTAAGATGGTTCTCATACGTGGCGCCTCATTATTAAGTAAGATATTATTTCACTTCTTTTATCACTTTCATGTATTCTCTTTACAAATATACTGTAAATATTAAATATATTTCATTTACATATATATTTTTTTTTTATAAGCATAAATAAGGCTGTTATAGTCTATATTCTATAATAATAAATTTTTAAAAAATGCCAACTTCTGGAGTTTGGAAATATTTTAGAATTGATAATAAAGATAGCAGTAAAGCTATTTGCACTCTATGTCCTAAAGAGACTCTCGTATCGAGAGGACCTAGCAATAAAGGTAGCAAATATTATAGCAAAACCCAGCTTTTTAAGCACCTACGAGATAAACATCATAATGTTTATGATTTGGTACAAAAAGAGAAAATGAAGAAAAATGAACCAAACAAAAGACCCTCTGAAGAAGCCACGACTTCTTCCGTAACTACGGCAAAAAACTTCAAACAACCATCAATTTTTTAGGTGATAGAAAAAAAAAAGAAAACTTCCTAGCAAGGAAAATTTTGAACGTTTTATCCTATATTTCACTTGTTATTTGATACATGCAAGTAGCCAAAGGAATGGATAAGGACTTTGCATAAATATATCAAAATCTGTTTAGAAATAATTCTATTTTCCTTCTATGTTTTTTATTTAATATCATTAAAAACTGAATGATTCCAGATTAGCCGGATATCGAACAGAGTTCCAGCCAGCAGGAACCGGAACCGGAATTCCGGTACACCTCTAATTTGAAGTACTGTAAATACTGCCATTAACTCAAGTGCGGGGAGTTAACACATAAAATGCCTCAGGATGCGAAAGCATAAGCCCTGTCCTCTGTGCGTGAATAGACGATAGAGAGGCATCAATTCCAAAGATTTAAATTCACCAATGACGCCCAGCTGCCAGCATCCGTAGCTGAGTGGGTAACACCGTTTCCCTATAAGCTAAGTGAAGACACTGAGGTCGGGAGTTCGAATCCCGATGATGCTGGTAATAATGCAGGAATGGGCAGCATTCTTCATCCTTGCAGGAATGGGCAACATACTTCATCCTGAGCACTGTGCCAATTTCTGACCTTGCTGACTGGTTATTAACGATGCCGTTACCACAGAAACCAGGATACTGCATACGTTTTGAAGGAAACTCTTTATTTGAAAGCTTAGTTTAGGAAACGATGCTTCTTACTGTTATAACCAGCCAATGATTATAACTTACTTAAAAATAATAACTGCAGTCGTTATTTTTAGGTCAAGTTTCTTAAAATGCAGTTCCAAATAAATGGTTTCCTTTTAGATGCATATACTGTACCGGTTTCCATGGTAACTGGTCATCGCTGATGAACTTAAATCTTTAAAATTGCTGCCTGTCTCTGTTTTTCATTCAAGTATGGAGTTCAGCACTTACTGAACGAGGCGTATCTATATACGAGTATTTCCGAAATACAAACATTTATCAATACTAAATAACTACGACAATGTGGCGCAACTTGGGGCATCAAGAATTAATCGAGAGCAAAGTACTGACTTATGAGCAAAAGTAATACATGTTCATACCGTGATGCCCACAAATACTTGCGAGGAAATATAATATACTATAGCTTGAATAAATAGATTTTCAGAGTGTAATTCATGGAGATGGACCAATTCGCACAACGATGAAGAATTAACCGAGCTTCATGAATGATTGACAAATAATTTGTAGAAATTCTTGAAGAAGTAATGTTGTCTTCTTGGCACAAACGCGTTTCCTCATCCTGAGAGAACCGAGTCTTTTCAATTAGGAAGGTGTCTTCACGAACAAACAGGAATCGAACTCTTAAACTGACCCAGTAAAGCACGCAATATGAAGCCTAATGAGAACACTTGGGCCACACGGTGTGAACATTTTGAACCTTGCAGATTCCTCATACCTTAAGATAATTAGAATAACCGCAAAAAGGCCACATCATGTTGAACTCATTCCGAAAAGTTGCAGATAGATGAAGGTAGATTAACAACTTATTAAGATCTATATAGAATTCGAACCCCCACCTCTTGAACAGAAGGTGAGGGTGCTAGCCACTATACTACGACGGGATAAACGTTAACACAACCTGTCATGCATTTAAACAAGAGAGGAAACGGATAACGCTCTCGCGTCTTGAGGTCCAGAGGCATTTTACATGTTAACCGTCCCACACTCGAAGTAATGGCCAGTATTTCATTCAGATTATCTGGTGCAACACTGGGGTCCCATAAATGGAATAGCTGGCACACGAGTTCTGGTGGGGGCATTTTGTTTTCTCTCTCTCTCTCATATACTGTATACATGGGCGTACGGGATAAGTATCTCTGGAGAGTCCAGGTGTTTGGACCCGACAAGAAAGATGTTGCTCAGAGCTTCAAACCGACATTTCCATAACCTAAAAAATTGTATTATATATATATATATATATATATTATATATATGTTAACCCCTCCGTCTATGGCCTTGGTTGCTTCGAAGTTGATGGGGGTTCTGGTTAGGTGGCAGCAACGGATTTGTCACTCTGGGGTAGGTGGTACCGTATAGGGAATCGCAGTAGTTTCTTCTATACTACTCTCCGATTTCTTCTTGTCGTGGATAGGAGGATTCTGTGAGGCTGACTAATTTCTTTGAAGGTGCCCCGATTCTTCGTATAACGTATCGGGAAATTATTTTTCTCTATTTAAGACTAAGTTCTCTGAAGAGAGTAAGGCTCGGAGGAGAAGATAAAGATATTTCTTACTATATTTTACTGCTGAAATGTTACAGGTAATGCTCAGCCTCTAAGTCAGATCAGTAAGAATCAGAATGACCATTGGAGAAATTTTATGGGCTTTTATACTAAATTTTTTTACTGACATCATTATTATTTAATGCAGATCTGTTTTTTTGTTTTGTTTTTTTATTTTCAATAGGTTGATTTACTTTGCAAACATTTAAAGACAAAACAAATATTTTTGCTGTAGCAATGTCTAGACTGCTTAAGCAAGAGGAAGCCATATTTTTTTTAAACCGCATATTGACAGATCTGATGTTATCACGATCTGCCGAGTTAACTAAAAATGGAAATTGAAATATGCCTTCCATCCCGAATTACAATCAAACACGCACACAAGCAAAAATTAAATGCTTAAGATTCAAAACGTTAAGCAGGACATGACTTCATCTTTTACAACGAAGAGAGAATGTATACAGGAAATGAACATTGCAGAATTTAACAAGATTACTAAATCTAAAAAAATGATTAAGTAGTTTACAAAGAAATAATTCACCAATTATAAAATAGAAAGCGAATCAAAAATTTATCCAAACTCGTGTCAGCGTTATACGATTTTGGTCTTTATTAAGTCAAAATGAATATATGAATAAGAATATAAGGATTATATAAATATATGAAGTATACGAATGAACATAAGAATTATATGAATGTAGGAATTATTCATTGTTCATTTTTACACACACACACCACACATATATATATATATATATATATATATATATATATATATATATGTCGTTTTCGTAAGTTAATTTTTTTAGACATTTTGTTTTCCAACTAAAAGCCATAAAAGTAAACCTGAAATAAAAAATAAGGAAGATTATTTAAGGTGATTGGAAAAGTAAGCGATAATGCAAACTATGCAACAAAACTCTAGTTTTTCATCAAGTATGAGAAAAATACAGTAATATAAATTATAATGATGCTATTACGTAAATTACTCTTCAGTTTTATGTATTTAAAATAAGATGCATACAAGACAAGACAACTGTACACTGTGTACAGGTGTATACAACCATACAAATGGTCAAATAAAATCAATTTGTAAAATAATTTCAGTTCACAGTTTTGCCCTCTAATCCTGTTTTCGTCCTTTTTTAATTTTTCTTTCATTGACATGATGTGATGGACCCGACAAAGTGAGGCAAAATGGACCCGACACAAAGGTTGACTGGGGATGGGAGTCCAGGACCCCTCAGACTCCCCGCCTGTATATACTCGTATACAGAGTATATACAGAGGGTTGACAAACGTAAATAGTGAACTTCTGTTTCTCCAGTTTTAGATTTGATAATAAAAGTCAATAAATAATAACATACTTATTGAATGAATACATTTAGAATCGTGTTGTTTTTCCCTTTGCGGTAAATAAAGGTGACCCACGTTCTGGCATTCCATCGCTGAACTTTGCCATTTGTTCTTGAGGATAATCATCGTGGCATCAATTTACTTTTGTCAACCCTCCGTATATTAAACCTTAAAATATCAACTTGGCTTTTTAATACCTCTACGGAAGATTGCGTCGTAACGTAAAAAGAACGAAGAATAAGAACCGAGTAAAAGAGATCTTGAAAGAACGAAGGTTCTCCTCATAACCGATAAGAATTAATTACGCAAATAATTGTTAATATAATAAATGATAAATGAAGGTGAAGAGAACAGATTAGGGATGATAAGTAGACGTTACGAGAGTCATTAATCAAGGCTGGAATAATTAGTGGTAGAACTGAAAATACGATATTTACTATTTAAAAGGGGTTAGGGGTTCATCGTGCAATGGAAACTTTAATTCATAGATCCACACCACCGATATGAATATTCTCTCTCTCTCTCTCTCTCTCTCTCTCTATATATATATATATATATATATATTTAATTGGGGTTGTTTAACCTCCTTCGCAACATCTAAGGTCATATGACGGAGGGGACCTACAGCTTTACGTGGGATCCGAACCACGGGTCGCTACATAATCTGGGCGCAGAGGACGGTCTCCCTTTCAACTACTACCCAGACCCAACGTCGCTTAACTTCGCTGATCTCCGAGAAGCGGTGTTTATATATATATATATATATATATATATATATATATATATGAAAATTATTTCACGAAAGTAACACGTGAAAAATATTTATGATGAATAAAACCTTCGTGGTTTTATTCATCATATATATATATATATATATATATATATATATATATATATATATATATATATATATATATATATATATATATATATATAACTTTCAATATCAGTGGTCAAATGGATCAATTACAGAACATTTAAATTGGTAAAACTTTACAATTCAGACTCAGCTCCAACATTGCCCTTAAGCCTCGCCCACATTTTAGATCATCACGTCATGATGACGTCACCATGACGTCCGCTGATCTGAAAATGTGGACGTGGCTTTCGGCCTGTCTCGGACCTGTGCCTGGGTTGTAAAATTTTACCCAAACTATTTTTTTAGTCTAGTCTAGTATATATATATATATATATATATATATATATATATATGCTAGGTCGTGGCCAATGTCGTAACACCGCTTCCCGGAGATCAGCGAAGTTAAGCGACATTGGGTCTGGGTAGTAGTTGGATGGGAGACCGTCCTCCGCGCCCAGATTATGTAGCGACCCGTGGTTCGGATCCCATGTAAAGCTGTAGGTCCCCTCCGTCATATGACCTTAGATGTTGCGAAGGAGGTTAAACAACCCCAATAAAAAAATATATATATATTGTATGTGTGTGTGAATTTCGATAATAAGGCACTCTTGGGGCCAAGCAGTTACCGAATTACAGAATTTTCCAGATTTTACAATGTATGCATTTTAAGGTCCAGAAAGAATGGGCAAACAGCGAGCAAAACATGCTACTGCCACAAGTAAACAGAGAAAGTGTGGCGGGTGCGGGTGCGGGCGTGGGCTACGGTAGCGCCAGAACAACAATGCGGCTAGTCTCGGATACACATGCGGTGCCGGTGTAAGGTCCCAGTTTATACACCCCCCCCTTAAACTATACCCGGGTAGATTCTGGGAGCTCCCAGAATCTACCCCGGGGTAGTTTTTGGAGGCTACCCCAGGGTAGATTCTGGGAGCTCCCAGAATCTACCCCGGGGTAGTTTTTGGAGGCTACCCCAGGTAGATTCTGAGAGCTCCCAGAAACTGCCCCGGGGTAGATTCTGGAAGCCTGAGAATCTACCCGGGTATATTCTGGGAGGGGGTAGATTTTCAGATCTTACACCAGGTTTTGGAGAAAACTGTCTGAGTAGTGAAAATGTGATTTTTTTTTTTTTTTTAATTATGACGAATTTCATGAGTTGTAACATACCTAACCTATTACTAAGCTATTATGACCTCCAAATTTTACCAACTGTTTTTACCTTCTACAGAGTGTAGATACGAGTTACCCCTTCTTGAAATTTCTTGAAATCCCTCAAACGTACATAATTATATACTTAGGGCAACCTAGATGCTGAAATAGTCAAAAGCCTGCCTGCCTAGTCCTATAAGCTAGCTTCTATGAGCTGTGCGTAATGCTTACCATTACTGTTATTAATTTTGTCTATTTCTTAGAAAACTATTAAGATTATTTTAATATTTAATACATTATTAAGTCCTAAATAATCCTGTAGGGCTTTGACTAACTGGGTAGCTAGGCCACACTGGGCTACGTTGTCCTAATTATAAGTCTACAACGCTCACGCCGAATAGATCGAAAACCATATTTTTCACAATTTTTATGTATTTTACACTTCTAAAACACTTCCCGAAATTTAAACCACTCTGCAGTAAGTTTTGAAATTGTAAACACGCAAGCAGTTCATACTCGCCCTTCAATAATTCCTACAAGTCATTTAATGTTGAGACAAACATCTCTACACGTACATTGTCAAACTACGTATGTTTAACTCTACGGATGGCGAGGAATAACACGTAAGTGAATGATGTATTTACTAGTGTTTCTTTCCCGGGATCCCGGCTGTTTTTATTGGATTTGAAAATCCAGGGAATTGGACAAATATCCCGGGAAATCCCGGAATTTTAAAATGACTTAATTTATTTTTTATTGATTTATTTGTTTTTTCTTTTGTTATTAGAAGGCTCTTGGGTAGAATTAAAGAAAACTGCATAATATTTACCACATTTTATTCTACTTTTCCGCTTTCTTAAATGAACACCTACTAGCATTAACAACTTAGAGCAATCTAAATGTGGGCCCGCATGCCAAAAACTGGCCGAGGGAATGTCGCTAGCGCTGCGTATAATACAAGGAACCGAGTCTCAGTATATTATGTAGCGATCGCGAGCAACTCATCTCGCTCAGAGTTTAAGCGAGCATTTGAAGCAAGAACTGCAGTTATTCGAGACAATAGGGAACGGAACTTCAAACATCATGAATTTATTTGATGCACTGAAAACCATTCCGCCAACCTCTGTTGAATCAGAAAGAGCCTTTTCTGCAGTAGGTTTATTTATCACCAAGTTGAGAGCTCGTCTTAGTGATAGAAGTATCGATTGTTTATGTTTTTTAAGAAGCTATTTTAAAAATGTTGATTGACTCTTTAAATATTTAAGATAAATATTTTAAGATAAAATATTTTAAGATAAAAGGATGAAATTATTTTTTCTAATGAAGTTTATTTTATTTTTATTTTTTGTATTGGGTAAATATTTTAAGATAAAATATGTTGAGATAAATTATTTTTTTGAATGAAGTTTCTTTTTCTTTTTTATTTGCAAATGCACTTAATTATAATTAAAGGAATATAATATTTTAGTCTTTTATTTGTCCCCTGCAGATGAATAGCATGATAAATATTATGTTTAATAAATAATAAATAGCTACCACTGATGGTAAACTCAATTCAAGTATTACAATGCAAAAGTGGTCATCTAGGCATAAGTAATTGGTTATCCGAATTCTAAAAGGGGATTTTATCACTGAACAATGAAAAAATTACCGTTCTCTTAAATATACAACCATTTCCTGGATTTTCCGGGATGAAGAAAGCTGCATATAAGGAGATACCCTAGTATGTACACAGCTTTGTAATCGGAATAAATGTCTATGCAGTCATTACGTCAGTTGTATCGTATGTAGGACAAAAGCCCCCTAGGACAAAAGCCCCCTAGGAAAAATAATAAGAATTTTTTTAATCATTATTTTTATTCTTTATTATTTACAGTTTATGAACACTTCTCTGACATGTAAAATACTACATTTATTACATCATAAGACTGCAATAAGGAAGGCATTATAAGTATTATACAGAACACAGTAACAGTAGCACACATTAACGTTAATATTTACACAACCATAAAAAATTACATTATAAAAGGATCATCATACCTTTTCTAGGCAAAGTCAGCTTTATAAGCATTATACAGTAGCACACATTAACACTTGCATTATAAATTTATAGCTCACTATTTTACAGGAGCACAAAATTATTTACACAACCATAAAAATGAACATTATAAAAGGAACATCATACCATATCTAGGGAAAATCAAACAAATAAAGCACAATATTAAAAAGTTCATTAAGTGTTAAGGTTCATTTAAAGTTCATTTTACTTCCACCTAATGCTGTGACCTACACCATTCAGAAATTCCTCCAAGGTCTTCCTCTCATTCACATAGTCCAGACATAGGTTCTTCAAACGCTGTTGATGCTCCTTTGTGGCACGTTCCTAACTAGGCTGACCATACGTACCGTTTTGAACGGGACAGTACCGTTTGTTTTATATTTCCTGGCCGTCCCGTCGTTTTAATAAAAATGTCAATTTTGTCCCGGTTTATGTACTTACTTTTTCATGAATACAGAATATTACATAATCCCCGTCCCTTTTTTGCCATCCCAATGTCCCGTTTTTGTCTCAAGGAAATATGGTCAGCCTATTCCTAACCTAACCTAATCTAACCATTCAGGTAGACAAAACAGTGATCAACTAGAGTGAATCAACATAGACAAAGATTATAATATTTGTTTAAGATTACTCCATAGCACACGAACAATAATATAAAAAATGGAGGCTTTTGTCCTACTTTGCACTTTAGCTGAGAGGGTTTTGTCCTATTTTGCGCTTTAACTGAGGGGCTTTTGTCCTACTTTGCACTTTAACTGAGGGGCTTTTGTCGGGACCCCAGTTGTATCATGAGTGTGGGCAGAGACTCACCGACTCCTGAACTATGGACAATAAAGTTTTGCCAAAAGGTTTCAAGTACTGAAAATAATTTAAAGGGCAATGAACTTAATTTTAATGTAATTAATAGTGATGGGACGATTAATCGGAATCGGAATCGAGAATCGGAAGAATCGAGCATTTTTCAGGAATCGGAATCGGAATCGGAATCGAGAGAATTGTACCATGATTTCCGATTCTTAAAACGATTCTTAAAGCTATACATTAAAACATGTATATCCATGATGTGTAATCAAGAAGATTAAAATGAATTGTTACAACTTACAGTTGATTTTTATTTTTAAACCAATCTATTATAATTTATAATTTATATTACCATACTCATAATGTAAATAGTTAATCTTACCAGATTAAATATGACAATTTCCAGAAAAACAAGTATAGAATTATATTTAAAAATATTGAGAATCGGAATCGGAATCGAGAATCGTATCGGAATCGAGACTTTTTAGTGGTATCGGAATCGGAATCGGAATCGTTAAAAATTTTGGTATCGTCCCATCACTAGTAATTGAGGATAATTTAAAGGAAAGTGAACTTAATAGTACTTCAAACTCCTCAGATAAATTAAACAATAGTGTTAAACTTGTTCAGGATAGAGTATGAAAAATATTGACGCGAAGGTGATTGAAATGACTGGTCAAATTCAATCAAAATCAAATAACGCAAACGATAATCATTTTTTTGTTAAAAACGGTGCTAAGCCGTCAAGTTTTCAGATGGAGTGTCAGAATCCATTTTGCTTTTCAGATAAAAATGAAAATGAAACAGTTTTGAATAGGTTCATCCATCCATACTTCGGCATATGGATACCGAATTTTGTTTCTAGAAACTCGGTAAAACGAAAAAGAATAAAAGTACTGAGCAGAAAGTAAATAATATAAGAGTAGAAATAACGAATTCACTTTTAATTTCTTTCGTTGGAGGCAATAATTTGTATACGTAATTTTAATAGCAGGACCGAGGATTTGCTAGCTAAGTAGTGAAATTTGATTTGGGCTTTGAAAGAGAGGTCTAATAACGTGTTAATTTGTAGGGTACTTAACCGTACTTTCTAGAATCCATGAAAATAATAGACTGTTAAATAAAGCAATACGCTAAATTTAATACAAATTTAGGAGCGATGTAACTAAAGGATTGAATTCACTAATTTTTGGTCAGATTTTCATTCGCAGTATTGTTTATTGAGGATGACGTACGCTTAAATGAAATAGGTAATGCTCGACTGAGTACCTTAATTGCTAAAAAAAGTAAGAAGGTTATACGTAAAACGTAGGCAAGACGAAACAGTTCTTTCTCGATCTGTAAATGGGTTTCGTCAGCCGCAACGAAACTCAATGCGAATAGAAGAACAAACAGTGACATAGAGAATAGTTTAAAAGTACTGTTTTGTATTTAAATGCTAGAAACGTGCTTAATAAGTTTAACGATTTGAAAGCTTGGATCACTTGAAGATCAGGGCCCCCAGCCTTCTTTAGTTAGTTTTATAAGGCTAACTAACGAAAATATCACGACCTAACCTAACCAATCGTCAAGGGCGTACAGTTGATCTAACGATTGGTTAGGTTGAGTCCTGATATTTTTGTTAGTTAGCCTTATAAGGCTAACTAAAGAAGGCTGGGGGCCCTGATCTTCAGGTGATCTAAAAGCTTTAGTTCATGTTGAACATTATGACGTTTTTAAGATAACTGAATCGTGGCTCAAAAGTAGACAGACATATTTTATAGGAGTATCATATTAAAAGCTTAAAAACTATTTAATCCAGATATAAAATAGTTCTTTCTTAATGTAATAAGATTATCTTAAGACGGTTAATGTTTGTGATCACTTTGGTATAATTAATGTAGAAATTAACGCGCATAACCTAATCTTTAATTTTGGGGTTGTATATAAACCATTTTCACAAGCAGTAGAATTAGATGTCGAATTGTATAACATTTTAAGTAGAAGAGTCACTCATAAGGACTCAATAAATATTTCTAAGCTTATTATAAACTTTTTACTTTTTTTTATATTTTTGCGCACACACACACACACACACACACACAAATTGGGACTTATAGGCCACCCTGTAGAGCTAGCTTATATATTCTCCTCTTTCTTGTAAAGTTTCCTTAGCTACTTTTCCAGGGTCAAGGTATTTTTTCAACCTTTTTCCGTACTCAACTCTGGTAGGAAGGGAGCGGAGGGTGGGGAGAAAGCCTTATGCTTTTTTATCCAGTTTTCTACTACTGTTAAAATAGGTTAAAAATTAACAAGTTTAATAATAGGAACCTCCACGATGGACTGAAAGGTCTCTGAGGCTTGCTCTTGTCCTTGTAACTCCTTTTGACACACACACACACACACACACACACACCACACACACACACACACACATTTCATTTCAATAACTACCCTCTGTAAGAGGGAAAAATCAGAAAAAGCAATTGCTGAAAAATGGGAAATACTGTGACTCCAAACCGCGTCTTTTTTAGGAGTCCGAGATGGTTCCATGGGCTATACAGGGTGTACATAAAGTCAGGATCTACTTTTGTGAAGCACTTGGAAATTATATGGAATTCAATCATAAAATGATAAAGTGGTAACATTTATTAAATAATTAAGAGTAGGATTCGACGTGACGCCCATCAGTACCCCTGCACAGCTCAAATCGTTCCGCAGCATTTCCAAACACATTCTGGAGCATTTGCGGGGTTATGTTATCTGCAGCAGTTCGTATACGTGTACGTAAGTTTTCAAGACTCGTAATCTTCGTCTGATAGACGTGCGATTTGATAAAGCCCCATGCAAAGAAATCTAAAGGGGTTAAATCTGGTGATCTCGCTGGCCAAGGTCTGTTGCTTCCGCGTCCGATCCAGCGATTTGGAAAACGTCCATTTAGAATCCTGAACAATTTTGGCATAGTGACAAGGAGCACCATCATGTTGATAGACGACGGTACTAACAATCCTATCCCCGTCGTCTATCAACATGATGGTGCTCCTTGTCACTATGCCAAAATTGTTCAGGATTATCTAAATGGACGTTCTCCAAATCGCTGGATCGGACGCGGAAGCAACAAAAGACCTTGGCCAGCGAGATCACCAGATTTAACCCCTTTAGATTTCTTTGCATGGGGCTTTATCAAATCGCACGTCTATCAGACGAAGATTACGAGTCTTGAAAACTTACGTACACGTATACGAACTGCTGCAGATAACATAACCCCGCAAATGCTCCAGAATGTGTTTAGAAATGCTGCGGACGATTTGAGCTGTGCAGGGATACTGATGGGCGTCACGTCGAATCCTACTCTTAATTATTTAATAAATGTTACCACTTTATCATTTTATGATTGAATTCCATATAATTTCCAAGTGCTTCACAAAAATAGATCCTGACTTTATGTACAGTCTACGGCAGTGGTTCCCAACCTGGGGTCCCCGGACCCCTGGGGGTCCGCGAAGGTAGTACTGGGGGGTCCGTGAGCTTTCAATATTTCGAGAGGTTCCAATAGAAATCGTACATTTACCCACGATAAGGGCGCTTAGGCTAAAATTTCAAGTTTCCTTGCTCTTGGCTGGAATTATTAAGACTTTATTTAATAGGCTGTATTTTAATTGCATACTCTCTTATATGTCCTTTATTTGATAGTGAAAAATGAGAAAACGAGTTAATTATTAGTTAATAAAAACAGTTTGTTTGGTAGACGGAATCTTTCAAAAACATGGGGTCCGTGGGAAAAAAATAAAAATAAAAGGGGTCCTTTGTGGTGAAAAGGTTGGGAACCACTGGACTCTAGGGTGGCCCACTTTTCAATTTTTTTTGAAAAGTATAGGTGATCGTGGTTTTTCCCATTATTTGGCACTATACTAGCACATTGGTACCATTTTTACAAAAATTGATCAATATTTAGGGGTCTCGCATCGACCTTGAAATTACGTTTTTTTTTTAAAATGCGTACTTTTTAACTTTTTACTGAATCAAGATAAATCATTAAGTAGGGATGTTTTCTGAATCCTCTTAATGAGAGAAGTCGTTTGGTGTGCCTGCCAATGTCATACGACTAACGGTTTAAAGGTTGTGCCTGTATACAGGTAATACCAATGTGCTAGTATAGTGCCAAATAATGGGAAAAACCACGATCACCTATACTTTTCAAAAAAATGAGTCACCATACCCGGGCGAATGTATAATGTATATAGGTAATTAGAAAATGCACTATGCCTGTGCCAGGTACCTAACCTTATTTCTTTTTTTGCAGATCATAACATTTTGAAATTCTGTCTGAGTTCCTCATCCTTTGTCATGGACAAATCGATGGCAACCATAACTGGAAGAACTCTTGAAGCTACAAATAGAGAGTCATCAAAAGGAAAGGCGAAAATAACATCGCTACCTTCTCTAAGATCGGCCTCGGAAATTTTTTTATTGGCCAACCATCGTCCTCCATCAGTGGTAGCAAATTGCTAACAACACGGCAGGTTTTGCAATACTTCTTCAGTGTTATCCAGTACACTGCTAACAGGAAAGACGCATTCAAAGAAACCGTAAACAACGTCTTAAAGTTTTGGAACATGGCCCGCATTAAAACAATCACAAAGCTCAACTGCGAACGGAAGCTAGAGGCATTGTGGAAAGCGTGGCACTTACTCCAAAAGAGCAGAAAACGAGAAACTGACGCCGAAGGAAAACAGCAGAAGTTTTCGGACAGTGTGGACAAGCTGTGGAATATCGGAGCATCTGACGCTGTCGAAGATATAAAGAAGAATCGACTGCTGTCCGACAAGGACAAGAAAGAAGACATTGACTTCTACCTCGATCAACGTGGTCCTCGGGTGGCAACGATGAGCGGGAATGATAAAGTTTTCGCTGTAAAAAGAAAGCTACAGGAAGGAAGAAAACGGCCTCGCCAGGAGCCGCAAACCTCAAAGTGTGCATACGAAACCGGAGATGAGGCCATGGAGAATGATGATACTGGCATGTCAGGAGAGTCGGAGACAGAACTAGCGTTCCCTCTGCCGAAAGAGCCAAGTGTGTCTGTCAATCTTCCTCGCCGCATCCTTAATGCACCTGCTGTCATGGAAGTGGCTGATCGTTTCCGCATGTCCAATAATGAGGTGCGTATTGTGTATAGTATTCATCGATAGCGTCAGTTTTAAAGTGTCCCGTAACCCACATGTATTCTTGACAGTTTCCTTTCCACTTTCCATTCTCTACATAGGTAGTAAGCATTGTGGCTGCTATCACACGTTCGGCGGATCCACCAGCAGACCTCAACAGATGGCAGAGAAGCTGTCCCACCTCCCTGTACCCAAAGACTTCACATACGAGAACGTCTCAGTCGACGAGATGACGCTACTCCCCGACCTGATCGACGAGTCCTCCTGGTTCTTATTTGCAGGTCTGAAGATGTATGGGTCTTCGTGGCTCACCCTGCCAACTGATAAGTGGGACGAGAACGAGGACTTTTGTCGTCTGAAGGATGTGATCTCTAATCCCCAAGTCACCAATGACGTCGCTGAAAGAGGAGTCCAACTGATACAAGACTATGCGAACACGGTCACAAAGGACGAGGCACAGCTGCAGGATCTTCTGCAAGTGGTGGAAAAGAACCGGAAAGAGCTCGGCGACTTCAAGAAGTCATCACTCGCCACGATGACATAGCACAGAGGGACAACGTTGCAGCCAGTGACGTGTGATAGTGGTCAATACAATGCAAAAGTGATTGTTTAAGTTATTGTTTCTTTCTTCCTTATTTGTCTGCTATTTGCTGATTTTTTGAAAAGTATAGGTGATCGTGGTTTTTCCCATTATTTGGCACTATACTAGCACATTGGTATTACCTGTATACAGACACAACTTTTAAACGGCTAGTCGTATGACATTGGAAGGCACACCAAACGACTTCTCTCATCAAGAGGATTCAGAAAACATCCCTACTTAATGATTTATCTTGATTCAGTAAAACGTTAAAAAGTATGCATTTTTAAAAAAAAAACTCGTAATTTCAAGGTCGATGCGAGACCCCTAAATATTGATCAATTTTTGTAAAAATGGTACGAATGTGCTAGTATAGTGCCAAATAATGGGAAAAACTACGATAACCTATACTTTTAAAAAAAAATTGAAAAGTGGGCCACCCTAAATTGTACACCCTGTATATATATATATATCTTTTTTTTTAACTGACATTTATTTATTTCTACCTCTGTAATTTGGCCCTTAAGCTTTAGGTTGCACTGGGATCTCATTAATTATTATAAGATAAAAGCATTTTATCATTTTATATATAAGTAATTTCAATTTGGGCGTATATTATGATTAATTATTATATAAAACATTTTTCATAATTATGATTATGAAATATCTAAATATGATTGATTAAGATTACGTATGAGATAACGCAAGGTTTATACGTAAGGTAATTTTTAGGGGAGTCCACAAACGAACTCGCGAGTGACACGAGAAATGAATTGTGTTAGCAGTATACATTAAATCTTGATCAGTATTAATAACTAACAAATCTTCTATATTTTTAAGAGTTAATAACGAGTACAACAATCGGATAAATAACAGTATTTAATCCCAAAACGCATTCTTACGAGTTCGATATTCCTTTAATAAGATCGATTTCAGTTTGCTTTTAAACGTATTTACGTTACAAATAGGAATTAGTTTTCAGCGTTCCAAGAACGTATAATATACGTGATAGTAACACCTTCTTTGAGGAAGAATTACATAGAGAAATATTACGGACGCGTGCTTTACGCCGGCCGATATCGTACGAGCTAAGAGAAAAATGAAGGCCCATTTAGCAGCACATCCGGACAAATGGAACGCTACACAGATTAAAAAAAATGTAAGAATGAATTAGCCACGCCTCTGTACTTAGTATGGAGGTCATCTCTGAACGAGGGAAAAATTCTGGACAGCTTGAAAAGCTATTATTATTTTGTATATATAAAGGAGCAGAGAGATCACACGCGAGTTTCGGTCGGAAGCTCCTCCGGAAGATATAACCTTTATGACTCTTACCCAATTATGACTTACTCCAATTATGACTTACACAGATATGTGTCAGTAACAACATCTCACCAAAATATTCGAAAGAGTAATTAGGGCGCAAAACTATGAATTTTTGGAGACATGAAAAATGCGATAAAAATGAACATGGATTTAGATAAAGACTTTGAAAAAAAAAATTGGTTACGGCGGGTTAAATTTCTAACCAAATACGACATTTCAGCAAGGGCAATTTGGATTTAGAGACGGTCACACCACTGAAGACACAATCGACAGGCTACACAAAATACTGATACAAACTTAAAACAGTAAAAAAAAAAATAACTTTAGTTTTGTTTGACTAACAAAAGACTTTTAATATACTCTTATATTAATTTACTAGATAAATAAAATATATATGGCAAAAAGATGGAGTATGGTAGATTGGTTTAAATTATCTCTCTTTATCATCGTCAACAGTACGTTGAAGTAAAAAATCATTTCATGAGGATTCGATGTATTAAAAATATGGGGTGCCACAAGGTTCTATCCTTGAACCCTTACCATTCTTACTTAATTCATGTTAGTGATTTTTATCGGTAAACAGTATTAAACTGTAGGCAATATTCAGATGATACAATATGCAGACTTCTAGACACCACGTCATTAACTTCATAATAAATGGAATGAACGGGCAAATATATACTTGTCAACATTTTATAAAGCAAAACTGGTAGGATTTGTAATCAATGCCAGGGGGTCCGGGAGCATACCCACCCCTCGGGAATTTTTTAAAAATCTAACCTTAAATGATGCATTCCAGCGCATTCTAAACATACAAGGTTTAATATTTGCATGTTCCTCGTGTTGATAATGTAAAAATCGGTAGGGCTGGCAAGTATACAATTAGAACAAAGTGTCTATAAACGGACGTACTTATTTGCATGTTCCTCGTGTTGATAATGTAAAAATCGGTAGGGCTGGCAAGTATACAATTAGAACAAAGTGTCTATAAACGGACGTACTTAAGCTTTTATTGAACTTAATGAAATTAATCCTATATGATTGTAACCTAAATACTTGTAAACACTCACAATCCATTAAAAGTTGGAAACATTAATTTCGCAAGAGTGAATGAAGTTAGTGTTTAGCATCAAACTAGATAACAAATCAAAATTCAAGAAACACTCACTTCATAAGTTGCATTAAATCGCAAATATCTAGATTTTTCTGCACGTTATTCAAACTAAAAAAAAAAATTCCCAAATTACTCTTTTAACGCTGTATTACTCATTTATTCATCTACACTCACAATATGGTATTACAACAAGAGGTACTCTTAAAGAGTTATACATAAAATTCTCAAAAATTGATTCATAACAAATGTTTACGAACTCTCTCGAACAACGGAAAAAGGCAAATAACAAAAAATCTTTCAACTTTACCACGTTCAAAGATCTGAATACCCTAAAACTAAATGAATTATCATACATACACTAATAAACCAACTATCGGTATCAGTTTATCAATAATAGAAACTACGCTTGGACCATTTACAGGACAATTACCCTCCATCAATCCGACCATAACCATAATAAAAAAAACTTTCCAATGATTCCATTCACAAACCAAATTGTCTATGACCTCTAATCTTTCAAACGCAGAGTGTCCAAGCATCTAAAAAACTCTGGACCATGATTTCGGGTCTCTTGTTCCTCCTTCTACGGGAAGGGGGCGTTTTATCGGGCGCTCGCCCTTGGCCCCTCCTTCCTGACAAAAAATATAATTAAATTGAAGTTGCAAATTACTGAAACATGTCCAAGCATCTAAAAAACTCTGGACCATGATTTCAGGTCTCTTGTTCCTCCTTCTACGGGAAGGGGGCGTTTTATCGGGCGCTCGCCCTTGGCCCCTCCTTCCTGACAAAAAATATAATTAAATTGAAGTTGCAAATTACTGAAACATGTCCAAGCATCTAAAAAACTCTGGACCATGATTTCAGGTCTCTTGTTCCTCCTTCTACGGGAAGGGGGCGTTTTATCGGGCGCTCGCCCTTGGCCCATCCTTCCTGAATAAAAAAATAATTAATTTGAAGTTGCAAATTACTGAAACAATGCTTTATGAACGCCTACTTACAGTACAAAGCATATCCCAGCTGCATACTAATTAAAAAATACATCACTTTTTCCAGTAAAAATGTGTGTGTGTGTGTGTGTGTGTGTGTAGTATTATGTACTGCATATGTATATATATCCATCAACGCTCCTGACACAGCGAGCTAATAGGTTAAATTACAAATAGAAATGTATGTATTACCAAGTGTAAATGATATTAAGCAAATAATTGCCGCCGTTCTTCAATAAGAAGAAATTATATATACGTAATAAAAAATATATGAAAAATTGACAGTATTAACTCGGTTACATTCACAAATTATAAAAATTATATTGCGTAAATTTCCATTATATTGCGCCACATTTATTGTTTACCATTTTTTTATTTTTATTATTTCTATTTTCTCATTTTCTGTTGTAAAAATTGAAATGAATCGCTATGATTTTGCCTGAAAAGCTCTCATGTTTCCCAAAGGCATATTCAGATAAGGAAATCTTGACTACATTACTCGTCACTACAAACAAAATAGAACATAAATGCGAATATCCTCCTTACATCTATGGATGAGATGTTTTTATTTCGATCCATTCACTATTGTTTACTTTATTGTAACAGGGTCTTTTTTTTTAAATGAATACTCTTTGTTTGCTTGTTTAAGGGTAGATCGTACTTCTTGCATCTAATACAGCGGAATAACAGTATTATCGACGTATACGAAAATATAATAACCGTGATGTAGTCTGTATAAAGATTTTGCCAAGACTTTTAATAAACTGAACTAAATGGGCATAACAGCAAAAGTTGAAAAATGGATATTTAATTTCGTTAATAAACGAAAACAATGAATATTATCAGAATCCGAAGTTCGTAGCTGAGTACCGCGAGGCACAGTACTTGTTCCAGTGTTATTCATAATAAAGCTAACCGGTATTAAAGGTTTAACACGTAATATCTTTTGCAAATAGCACAAAGTCGGTACACAAATAAAACCCTAAAGATGATTTGAAGTGCTCGCAAGCAGCCACAGATACAATATTCAAATGACCAAAAGAAAATATGAAATTTTAACACCAAAAATTTTCAACTTTGAAGGTACTGAAAAATGGGGACCTAAAAAAATATACGCTATTATATCCCAAGATGGACGTGAAATTAAAAATATCAAAACCAATGAACTGGCGAGTAATTACGACAGACGATGCAAAATTTGAGACACAATAAAATAGCAATCAATAAAGCCAAAAGAAGAACAGGATGCTGATATTAAGAACCTTTGTAAGAAGGAACAAAAATGTAGTGGTTTCCTCGCTGACAATCTTCCTAATACCAAAACTAGAATAGTATTCAGTTCTTACATCGTAACATAAAGAAGAAATTAGTTAGTTCGAAGAAATATAGAGGAAATTTACAGCGAAAATGTATGTTAAAAGATTGAAATTACGAGGAGATATTATGCGAACTGAGTCCATACTTGATGGACAATTAAAGAGAAAAGCACCATAATCTACACATGGAAAACTCTCCAGGCAGCACTAAAGAGTGGGAAAGGCACACAGACGAGGAACAGTTTAAGCGATGCGTGCGGACTCTTGCAGTTAAAGGATAAAATCATTTGATCATTTGCCCAAGGAAATAAGGAATATTACTGAGGTTCATGTGAATGTCTTCAAAAACCAAATTAGATACCTGGCTTAGGGCAATTCCAGATGAGCCAGGTGAGTGAGTGTGTGTGTGTGTGTGTGTGTGTGTGTGTGTGTGTGTGTGTGTGTGTGTGTGTGATATATAGAGTTCAAGAAAATTCTCTCCTCCCCCAGGCAAATTCTATGCATAAGGAGGGTCTCGAGCCAGAGATTGTCGTGTGGAATAATTGCAAGGTTGCAATAAATAAATAAATAAATAAATATATATATATATATATATATATATATATACACACACACAGGGTGTCCCATAAGTCCGGCATCATAGGAGAAATTCATATTTTTCTATTTCTACAAACCATAATTCATATTTTTCTTTCTACAGGCCATAATGTCTGTGAGCAAGGAAGAACGAATCCAGATAATTCTATTCATAGGAAATCGGAGTCAAAGAGAGGCCGCTGCTGAATTTAACAGACTGCATCCAGACCGCGAGCCAATAACACAGAGTTGTGTTAGCAGACTTGTTGCAAAGTTTAAGGAAACAGGATCCATAGAAGATAAACCACGCAGTGGACCTTCAAGGAGGTCCACTGACGACGATACAGCGACTGCTATCGTGGCTCATTTTAACAGAAGTCCCAATAAGTCTCTTCGGCGATTGTCCGCCGAGACAGGAGTGTCGAAAAGTAGCATCCATCGCATTCTTCAGGCTCACAAATGGCATCCATATAAACTTCAGATCCTACAGAAATTAAGCGAAGATGATCCCGACTGGAGGATATAATTTTGTGAATGGGTTACGGAACAATATGCTCGGGATGCCAATTTCCTGTCCACCATTCTGTTCAGTGACGAAGCTGTTTTTTATGGAAATGGTGAGGTAAATCGACAGAACACCCGCTACTGGTCTCAAAACAACCCTCACTGGTATACCTCTTCAAAGGAACAAGGTGCATCTCGAGTTATGGTATGGTGTAGCATTTGGAAGGATCGCATCATAGGCCCCCTCTTTTTCGATGAACATGTCACGTATCCTCAAGGAAGAAGCATTTCCCAGTGTCTTGAACGAATAAGGAAATTTCTCAACATGGTTCCAGCAAGACGGCGCTCCTGCACATTACAGCACCCAAGTAAGGGAATACCTGTACCAACAATTCCCTGGTTATTGGATAGGACGTCGAGGGCCTGTGGAATGGCCAGCTAGAAGCCCGGGTCTCACGCCACTAGATTTTTATCTCTGGTACCACTTGAAAGCGCTGGTATACGCAGAGAAAATTAGGAGTGTTGAACATTTGCGGCAGCGCATTATTGGGGCATGTAACACCATTACTCCTGACATCATTCACCGTGTGCTTGCTGACTGGGTATCACGTCTGAATTTGTGTATTGAAAACAATGGTGGACATATTGAGCACGTTCTGTAAATAAAAGCTTTTGTTTTGCCTTTTTTTATTATTTTTCCTATGATGCCGGACTTATGGGACACCCTGTATATATATATATATATATATGCGCCTCGGTAGTGTAGTGGTTAGCGTCGCTGACTACGAATCATCGGCCCCAGGATCGAGACCCAGTGACGGCAGCCAGCACGCAGCAAAGCCCAGCTGTTCATCCTTCCACACAATAAAAGAAAGTGGTTGGTAGATAAATGGGTACCCTCGGTGGCCTAATGGTTAGGACGCTGGGCTGCTGGTGGGGCGTGGTTCGGATTCCACGTTAAACTGTAGGTCTAAAGTGGAGTGAAAAGCTTGACCTTCGTCAGAATGAACAATTCGGACGGAAGCAAACCAAAGGTTATATATATATATATATATATATATATATATATATATAATATTTATTTAGTTATTTATTAGCTCAACTCTAGAAAGGCGTACGGTTCTGATGGTGTTCCTCACGTTGTTCTTAAGAACTGTGCTTCTGTGCTGACACCCTGCCTAGGCAAACTCTTTCGTCTTTGCCTTTCATCTGGTACTTTTCCTTCCTGTTGGAAGTTCGCTTTCATTCAGCCTGTCCCAAAGAAGGGTGACCGCTCTCAACCCTCCAACTATCGTCCAACTGCTTTGATGTCTTGTCTTTCCAAAGTTTTTGAATCTATCCTTAATAGGAAGATTCTTAAACACCTCTTCTCACAATCTTCTTTCAGATCGTCAGTATGGATTCCGGAAGGGACGCTCTACTGGCGATCTTCTTGCATATCTCTTTGACTCTTGGTTATCCTACTTTCAGGATTTCGGTGAAACCTTTGTCATTGCGTTAGACATATCAAAAGGTTTTGATAGAGTTTGGCATAAATCTTTAATTTCCAAACTGCCCTCCTTCGGTTTCTCTCCTTCTATCTGTGCCTTCATCTCTGATTTCCTTTCTGGCCGATCTATAGCTGCGGTTATAGATGGTCACTGTTCTTCTCCTAAATCTATTAATAGTGGTGTTCTCAGGGTTCTGTCTTGTCACTCACTCTTTTCCTTTTATTTATCAATGATCTTAAGTCGCACTTCCTGTCCTAGTCATTTCTATGCTGATGATTCCACTCTTCACTTCTCCACCCGCTTCACAAAACGTCCCTCTCAACAGTCACTCCATGCTTCACGTAGGACGGCTATGGTACACCTGCCCTCTGATCTTTCTACTATTTCTGATTGAGGCAGAAAAAACCTTGTTTTTCAATGCCTCAAAAACTCGGTTTCTTCATCTGTCTATTCATCTGTCTGTACTCTTCCAAGCGAATATCCCCTCAGTTTCACCAATACACAACTCAACCCTTCCTCTTCTCTTAACATCCTTGGCGTTTCCTTTTCTCGTGATCTATCCTGGAAAGTACAGTATGCTTCTCATGCGTGGGGTGGCTCAACCCACACAGCCGTACTTGACCGGAGGGAATCAAAGGCTTTTCGTCTCATCAAATCCCCGTCTCTTACTGACTGTCTTCAGTCCCTCTCTCTTCGCCGCAATGTTGCCTCACTCCTTCTTTACTATCGCTATTATAACGGACACTGCTCTTCTGAGCTCTCTAACTGCATGCCTCCTCCTTTTAAAGAGAGCACGCAGCAACAGATTTTCTATACTTTCTCATTCCTTTTCTGTCCATCTCTCTAACGCAAAAATTAATCGTTATTTTCAATCTTTCATCTACTCAACCTGTCAACTCTGGAACAATCTTCTTCTATCCATCTTTCCCCGTCTACGACCTCCAACCTTTCAAACGCAGAGTGCCCAGCCATCTCGAGAACCTTGGACCTTGCTTTTGGCTTTCTTCTTCCCCCCAAAGGTAAGAGGGGGATGCGTTTCTGCGGGCATTTACCGTTGGCCCCTCTTTCGTGCGTAAAAAATATATATATTGCGAGAGAGAGAGAGAGAGAGAGTTACAAGGAAAAGAAGTACCTCAAAAGGCCTTGCGGCCCATACCGAGGAGGTACCAATGATAACGGGTGCCAGGGAAAAATTCATACACCCTCAAATAGTGTGCAAGATTCGGTCTAACCTTTTCTTGAACTCATCCACAGAGGAATTGTTCACAACTTCTGAAGGTAACGTGTTCCACGTGTCACAGATCTTATAGGTAAAGTAATTCCCACACACACACTAGTGCTAAACTGTTTCAAATCCAACTTCTAACCATTGTTGCAAGTTGAGTTATCATTTAAACTAAACATGCTTCTAAAATCGACATCGTTGAACCCGTGTAACAGCTTGAAAACTTCGATGAGTTGACCGCGCAGTCTCCAAGTTTCCAGCGAAAACAAATTCAGGGCGCGTAAGCGTCGATTGTAACCCATATGCCTAATGGAAGGGATTAACTTTGTGGCCCTCGCCTGCACTCGCTCCAGCCTCTCAATATCTTTCCTGATTGTGGGCGACCAGAACTGCACAGCATACTCCAGGTGCTGCCGAACCAGGGAATTGTACAGAGAGAGCACAATCTCCTTGTTCCGAAATCGAAATTGCCTCCTCATATAACCCAACAGCTGGGCTTTCTTTTCCACCCCTACGCACTGTTTGGTAAACTTAAGGTCGCTGCTAATTAGCACACCCAAGTCCTCTTCCAAATCAGTCGCCTCGATATTACTCCCCAGCATCGAGTAGGCCGACTTGGGATTGGCGTAGCCAATGTGCATGACCTTGCATTTACCCAAGTTAAACGGCATTTGCCATTTTTCGGACCACTCTCCTATCGTACGTAGGTCCGCACGCAGTTGCTCGATCGCCTCGGGCATCCCAACATTGGCCCCAAGTTTGGTGTCATCAGCGAATTTGGCGATCCTACTGACGATGCCAGCGTCGATATCATTTATGTAAATGATAAACAACAGTGGCACCAAAACGGAACTATGAGGAACCCCGCTAGTGACCGAGGCCCAACCCGAGCTAGCCCCTTTAATTACAACCCTCTGCCGCCTATTCTTCAGCCAGTTTTCAATCCACCTACCTACTTCCCCACCGATACCCAGCGCGCGCACTTTGGCCATTAGCCGGCGGTGAGGTACCTTATCAAAGGCTTTCTCAAAGTCGAGATAAAGTATATCAATCGCCCTACTCTTATCATACTCACTCCACATGACGTGGAAAAACTCGAGCAGGTTGATGAGACACGACCTATGCCGTCTAAACCCATGTTGGGAGTCCCCAAGCAGCTTGTAGGAATCCAAATGGTCAACGATCCTATCCGCTATTATCCCCTCTAATAATTTACCTACAACCGAAGTGAGACTAATGGGACGATAGTTCCCTGGACGTTCGTGATCCCTTTCTTAAAGATAGGGGTCACGTTGGCTTCCCTCCAGTCACCAGGCATCTGGCCCGTCTCCAACGAGAGAGAGAGAGAGAGAGAGAGAGAGAGAGAGAGAGAAGAGAGAGGAGAGAGAGAGAGAGAAATTTGCAGTGGGCCCTATAATTATGTAGTTGATTATTTAATTATGTTTGCTTGTTTGAAGTGTTACCAAAATAAATGTCATTAAAGGAAGGTAATTAATAAGCTTTTGTTAGATTTTCCTTTAATTAAACCAAACAAATAAATTATAAAAGTCACAATGAAAAGCGTTACAATTGGCTGAATCAGATTAGCATTTAAAATGCTTGATTTGTCGAGCTTAATTACATAGAAGGAGAATTGTTCAGTAGTTTATTCATTGAATCTTAGAATGTGCGCGAACGAATTTGAGTCTTATACAGTTAAAAAGGGAATCGCAAATATGCCCAGGCGAAGGACCTGTTATAATAAGTTTTCACATCTTGGGTGGTGAGTGCTGACTGAAGGTTGGAAGCAGTTCGCCTGTAGAGTGCGATGCCGCGACGTCTTCACCTCCTTGTTTCGAGGTGCGTCTATATTATGCTATCTTATCATAAAGGTTCATTTCATTAATAAACGTTCATACAAAAACTGATTCGCAGCGTCCTCTGAAGTGATCAATATAAAATGTAAATCCCATTGATGATTTTTCTGACCAGTCTGCGTCATGTAGTTTTTTTGGGGGGGGTTGGGGCGTAGATGTCGGTCTGAAATGGTTGCTAATTTTGGCTTGGGCCCAGGGTTTTATGACCCACTATGTTTCGTTTGGGTGTAATAACGTTCAGATAAAAAAGGAAATCCGGACAATATAACTTTCCATTGCTTTTCACATGATAAATCTCCCTTCTGGAGTATGATTAATAACGTTTTCTTTGATACGTAGTAAATAGTATGAGTAAGTTGTAGATTTCATTTTGTATGACACCTCATGAATGACATGACAAGATTCTGTAAGTAGGTTTTGGTGTCTCTCTCATTGAGAACAATGGCACTTTGTTTGAGGCATGAGAGAGGCAATCGAGGGAAACAAGTTCTTATAAAGTCACAAGAAGAATCTTTGAAAGAATGCCTGAAAATGTCACTAAAGAAATGACTAAAGTTTGTTAATATATATATATATATATATATATATATATATATATATATATTATAATGTACGTGTGCGCGCGCGCGCTTTATATACATATTTAGAACCATTCTTCTTTTAAGGCAATTTTTTAAATTTTACCATATTTATTTACCAATTTTTGCTTCACTTATAAGTCATATCAACCTTATTTTTACGAACTATAGACGAATTGATACTCTGACTCAGGGGCGCCTACAGGCGGATGCACAGACGCACGTGCGTCCACCATATTTTAATTTCTAGAAAAGATGGAGACCAAATTTTAATTTCTTAGAAAACCTGTGGGATAGGAGCACAGATGGCCTAGTTATTGTACTTATTTATTGCGCTGCGTCCTCCAGAATCTCAACCTAAAAAAAATCGTGCGTCCAATTTTTTAAAGGCTCCGGGCGCCCCTGTTCTGTCTATTTCTCAACAATTATTATTTTTCCCTAAAAAGCAAGCGAAAATAATTCTCATCTTCCGTGAATTTCTTTTATCCTATTTTTGCCTTTTCCTCTATCCCACAAAACGACTCTTCTCCATATTTCATGAATACCAATTTTATCCATTTACAACTCGACTATATTAAGACTTAAACCGACATCCCACGACAATCAGTTCTCAACACTGAATTTCAATATAAAAAGTCTTCCGAAACACTTTGATGGACTTCTTAATAACGCTTTAAATAGCAATTAAACCGAAGAAGACCCGAGCAATCATTCTGACCCAAACTTTCATTCATACGCGATTTCTCAAAATAACTTATCCCGATCGAAGGCTATAATTTATATCAATATTTGAAAATGAAAATGAAAATGAAAAGGTTTATTGGCAGACTATAGTCCATATGACAAATATTAATAATACAATGACAGTTCATATACTAAGGATAGAAATATATACAATTGATTAGAAATAATACTGTAATGTCGAAGTTAAGTGAAGCTACAGACAGACGTTTTCGTACCAAGAAGTCAATAGCTTAGACCAGGGGTCCCCAACCTTTTTGTGCCGAAGAGCACATTCAAGAATACCGGTAGTGCTGCAGGCACCATTTACTTTTTCAAGGCAAATTCAAGGCAGTACGATGAACAAGGATGGGCTAACTAAGAATCTTAGAAAAATTATCAAAACGATAACTTAATTTATTTATAAAGAAATAATTATTTTCAAATAAATGAGCATCTGTTTCCGTAATTAACTACTAAAATTTAATAAAATGTTAAGTATGTTACATATTTTAAATATTTAGTTACTAAATATTTAAAATATGTAACATACTTAACATTTTATTAAAAATTTAAATAAAAACTTATCAATCGTAGTCAGTCAGTGGCGGGCACACGCAAAAGGGTCGGCGGGCACCATGGTGCTCGCGGGCACAGGGTTGGGGACCCCTGGCTTAGACTTTAGAGGATAAATGGCAGGAATCATGGATAGCTTGGATGATCGGGTTGGTTGATTTTTTAATTCTTTGCATTAGACTGTGTTGAGCACGTCTTGTTACCTCCGGGAAGCTCGGGACATTGCGGGTAGCAAACATTTGCGAAGCTGAGCATCTCGGGGGTAATTTATGTAAGAGTCTAAAAGACCTGTTGTACAGCAAATTTAGGGTTCTGCCAGAACCTTTTTTATAATTCACCCAGAGTTGCTGACCGTATATATTACTGCAGAAAGTACGAAAGAGTGTGTCTTTAGCTTCACTTGTACAGAAACGAAAGTTCCTTATGGTCATATTCGCTTTAGCACACAGGCTTCGAGATTGTTTTCTTATATCCGAGTCATCACTCAAGGAGCTGGTAATAGTTTGACCCAAATACTTAAACTCTTGTACTTCCTCAATTACTTCACCATTCATTTTAAACCTTATATCAGCTGGCTGATTACAGCTTTTAGGATGAAATTGCATAACCTTAGTTTTTGTAACATTAAAAAGAATATCATGTTTCTGCGAATACACTTCGCAGACTTTAGTAGCCGATCCAGACCTTTAACAGAGGGACTTATTAACACCATATCATCGGCATAAACTAAGTTATTTATCCTTGTGTTATCTATACAACATCCCACTGTTGCCTCATTAAGTGAAGCAATTAATCCGTCAATATACACATTAAACAGCATAGGGGAGAGCAAGGAGCCTTGTCTCACCCCGCAAGAGGAGCCAAAACACTCGGATAGTACATTGCCCCACCTAACAGTGAAAGATTGGTGGGAATACCAAAATTTCAATAAATTTAATATGTACATGGGAACCTTCCTGTCTTCTAGTTTTGCAAATAAAATATTGTGGTTCACCCTATCATATGCCTTACTTATATCAAGGAAACAGCTATAAATAGTTGAATTACTGTCAATGTATTTAGATATTGTTTCTTTAAGTACATAGATACACAGGTCAGTTGAGTGGGACCTTTTAAAACCAAACTGATTAGGAGATGTCCATAGGAATCATTTAGTCGGAGTAACAAGAGTTTTTCTAGTAGTTTCGAGAAGCAGGAAGCGACAGCAATAGGCCTGTAATTATTGCTGGACAGAATGTCTCCGTACTTATTTTTGACCAGGGGCAAGATATATACCCTCATGAACTCTGCAGGGACATAGCTATGAGTATGAGCAAGCATGGCTGATAGGAGCAATGATATATGCAGACATACTACGTCATTTGCATATTTTAAGTGCTCATTCGATAAGTCATCTACCCCTGACGCAGAGCCAGTCTTTAACTCTTTAATCAACCTCTTTACTTCAGAAAATGATATCAAAGTATTTGTCCCTCCCACAATCGTTTCGCTGCCATCTATCTTAAGATTATCCCTACTCACACTGTTAAGAATATTAGAGTAGTGGTTTTTCCACAGCTTTGCAATTTCATCCTCCCCCGACACCCCATCGATTGTCGGAGGGAGGACTTTTTTGACACCCGTTTGATTCTTAACAAATTTCCAAAATTTGTTATTATCGTTATTTATGCGAGCTTCACACGCTTTTGATGTTCGAATACTCTTCTTCCTGTTTACATCGCCTTATGGCCGCCTTATACTGACCCCGGCTTCTACACATATTCATGTATACTGGTCCTAATCTGGGTCTACCATGAAAGCACCACAAATCATAGGCGTCTTTCGATTCCCTCTTCAGGGGGGCAATAAAATCATTCCATCCAGGAATAACTTAGTATGATAGTTGTAAGATTTAATCAGGGGCTTCCTGCTTCTCTTAACAGGGATATTATCTTACTATAATACCTATCTATGAGTTTACAGTGAGAATCATTTGAGCAAGGATGCAAAATTTCTAAATTATTAAAGAGGTGACTGTTCTGTCTTTGTATTCTATTCTCTGCTGCATATTAACATTGGACCAATCGACGCGATTATTCTTACCTATTGAGTTCTTGTTAAGTCGTGTTGCGCATAAATTGGTAACGTTAATTAATATTTCTAATGGTCTATGATCAGAAAGAAGGAAATCATGCAAATATGAACTCTAACAATTCGATCCTTTAGATTATTACTAGTGAGACAATGATCAATCCACCTGGTGGTACCACTCATATCGCTAACGTATGTAAAATTACCACTGGCTACCCCTAATACATCTACATCACTTATACTTAAATTGGCCGACTCGCACATGTTACCCAATTCTACAAAGAATTCCGAGTTCACATGTGCGTTAAAGTCCCCCATTATTATACAGTGAGAATATTTGGGGTTATCTGATAATGACTTAATTTTGTACAGCAAATCAATGTATTCATCTAGATTACTGCCGTTGTTGTATGGTAAATAGCAGTTTACAATTAATATGCAATCATTGTTCACTTGTAATTCAATGCCTAACAACCTTACATTATCGCTTGTTAAAAATTTTGTTTTGACAAATTTTTCCTTAATAAGAAAGCAACACCACCAAAAGGCCTACCGTACATTAATTCATCTGACAAGTCTACTGCTGATGACGCATGGTACATAAAGTCATCATGGATGGTAGAGAGGAATTTTAGCTCTTGCTTAGGTAGCCAGTGCTCCTGCAGGAGTATCAAATCTGCACTGTCGCAGATTTTATGAACATCTACAGTTGAATTCCTCACTGACCTTACATTATATGAGACTATTTTCAACAAGTTATCCGCCATGACTGATAGAGAATTTATTATTAGTAAGATTATTATTATTATACACAGTACAACTTTCAGGCATTACCGTTAGGGCGCCTATTATTATTATTATTATTATTTATTATTATTATTATTATTATTGCCTGTTATCAAATCTCCTGGAAAAGTGAATAAACTCCTTAACAATAATACCGTCTGGCCATTGACTCATATTATACGGGTTGAAATGCGCATTTACACCTTTAATTATTACTTTAAAAGAGTTATAATACGGAGATTTCGTGTTTAGTTTATTAACTATCACTATACTACTGTTCACCAATGATTTCTTCCATGTGTCGAATATCGCTTGCCTCGTTCGAGAGCTGAATTCGCGACACAAATAGGGTGAGATTCTCCATCGGTGGCCTCGCCGCGGAGACCGGTTGAGGAACCTTTGGGAAGGGCGCCTATTAACAGTTACCCACCCGTCCTGCTCCCTCGATCTCCCTGAGGCAGGGTTCGCCTGCCTGGGGGATGGGTGGCACAACCTTTGGGGGATAGGAGGCCCCTCCCTTACTCTGTGGCTTGGTGAGGGTCTGTTAGCGGTGTTTATACCTGACGGCCGCGCGTGCCTCTCCTTCTTCGGTGGGAGGGGGGGAACTGCGCACCGAGCGAGGCGTAATCGAACACCTCTCCTCTGCAGTGGGAGGCAGGGAAGAGGGCAATGATGCCTCGACTCTCGGCATTGGACCGTCCCTGTTCCTCATTGTGAGATCGGGAGCAGGGTCCTTTCCTGAACGGGAGGGGGTTGACCGCTACCCCTGCATGCTGCGTTTCCACCCCACCTTCAGGGGGGGAGTTGGAGGCGGGGATTTCGTTTCCCTCGCTGCCCGACGCGCTTCTTGGAGATCTGGCTTGCTGAACTACTTCCGAGTAACTGGGCTTTGGGAGGAGCGTCTCTTTCAACGCATCTAACTCTGACCGGAACTGTTCTAGCGAAATCGCGTTTTTCTGATTTGACACCACGTGTTGGTGTTTCAGTTCAACTATCGACTTTTGTACCTCATTATACTGTTTGAGGAGCACCGAGACGTTTACGTCACCCATAGAGATTACCGGTATTCTATGGAAGTTAGTAACGTAAAAGGTAATATTATTCTCATTATCCCGGAGGGTCGACACTTTATTTATAATGTCTTTCAGGGTATTCTCGTTTTAGAATTACCTCTACGAGTTGGGAGGGAGCACCGAACAGGGTGTTTAATTGTACCCTCGCATGTTCTATTTCTTCTGAATCATAAAAATCATGACAGACAGATACAAGAAGGTCTGACCTAATATGATCTACTTTGTCAAATAAAACATAACAAGGATTTTCTACAAGATTTACAGCAGACGACCCCATTGTATCTGTAACGGCTTGCGGGGGAGCGTAGCTGGTGGGGGTGGTTGGGGGTGGAGATGGGGGGGAACGCCGAAAGGGGTCCCACTTCTCGTCCCTTTAAATCATGCTCGGGATACCAACGGTTCGATGCTCAGGCATCTTTTCACATTAATTATGTAACTATTACTATGACACAAAAAGTATACACGCGGAGTCACTGTACGATTATATCGTAATGAAACATATACATTTCCCGCGATCATCTTCAAAACTTTTACTATTACACGGAAGATTCGCAGTGTATATGGTGGGGGAAGGGCGGGAGAGGGGAACGGAATGGGGATGCTAAAAGGAGTGCCCACTCCTTGTCCCTTTAAATCATGTAAGCGTGTAAGTTTGTAAATATATATATTTATTGATCGGTAAGAAAATAAGGTAGGAAAATTTACTCGGCACAAATTATAACAATTCTTGTACTAGCATTTAACGATACAAATTAACGTTAATGATGAGAAAATGCAAAATAACGATTACAGGGAATTAGGTTGCGAAAAATATACGAAATATATAAGATATAGGATCTTTTCGGTTTGACGGCCGGCGGAAAAAAACAAAAAAAAAACAGCTTTTTTTATTTAGTTAATGTTTATTACATTTCAGAATAATACATTTTAGTTTAGAGAAATGAAAAGTAGTATCAAGAAAATAGTGTTGAAAGTGGAAAAACTAACATTAAAATAAGACATTACTAGCAGAAGCCTGTGGTAAAAATACCACGGTTAAACGATCAAAAAGGCAACCTACGGGAAAGTTATTGAATGCCCTGTTAGGTCAACTGTACACCTTTGACGAGTAAGTCGTGATGAGTAAGTCGTGATATTTTCGTTAGTTTGTTTTTACAGTAAACTAACGAAAATATCACGACTTAACCTAACCAATCGTCAAGGGCTTACAGTTGGCCTAACCGGCCATTCAATTAACCTAACCAGTTGGTAGAGTCCAGAATTTGACGGTCGCTTAGCCATCACTTAGCACGGGGCTTCAAAACCGGAGCGACGGTCGCGTAGCTTGCGACGGTTCTGGAGCCACTTCAAAATTATATATATATATATAAAAAGCTGAAATCGGATAATGTTTGTTTGTTTGTGCATGTGTTCATTTCGGGAAATATTACGAAAAAAAAAATTGCCCTTGTTGATTGTTTAAGCGTGCCATTTTTACCACGGGCTTCTGCTAGTAATGTCTTATTTTTTGTTAGTTTTCCACCTTCAACTCTATTTTCTTCATATTATTTTTCATTTCTCTAAACTAAAATGTATTATTATGAAATGTAATAAACATTAACTAAATTTAAAAAAAGCTGTTTTTTTGTTCTCGCCGGCTGTCAAACCGAAAAGATCCAAAATATACACGACACGAAGTTGCGGGCGTATAAATGAAAAGTAAGAACGCGGCCAGATATGTACTGACGAAGGAATGGTTCTCGGTGAAACAGCCAGAGTAATTTGAGGTGTTGTCAATGCAGGAGCTCGGCGAAGACTGATTGACGAAAGCTGTTTTTTCTGGACTCTGTGCTTGTTGTTGTTCTGACTTTCTTTGGAAGAAACCTTTGGTAGTTTTATCAAGGAAGTCGTTCATCACTCCGGTGAGAATTCCTCTGATTTGAAGCTTCTATCTCTAGCCCCTCTTTCAAATAAACGGTTATCGCCATCAGTTCACGACGCGATGACGTACAAAACGCCTCCGATATCTTGTTCTTATTTGTTAATGTCGGTTCTTCGCTTAAACTATAAAGCTCTTGTGTCCATACCCGAACTTTCGGGAGACCTTTCTTAATTACTGTTGATGCGGCCACTATACATACATGAATTAACCAGAATGTACCATACATTAAAAACAGATATGAAATGTACTAAACTCGACCGCTTACGTATATCACATATCCAGAAAGTATTATACAAGCAATCAAATAAATTTAACATAATGGCTATTTATATAGACACAGGTGCGTCCACAGGATCAATTAAGTAAGGGAGCACTTCCAAATACAGGGAGGGCACAAGTATTTGCGAGCGCCAGAGGCGCCAGCTTTAGGGGGGTCCGGGGGCATGCTCCCCTGGGAAATTTTTGAAATTTACGTTGTCTGGGACAGCATTTCCTGCCTTCTGGAGGCAGTTAGGAGGGCAAATTATACGGCTTTAAATACTGAAAAATAAGGATTTTTTTAGACATCCTTTGTATGTCCATGATATTAGGGTGAAACCAGATACACAATAACTTGGTAGATATACAAGTTTATTATTCTTACGTAATATACATATAAATAATTGTCATGGGACTGAGAAGGTTATTGAAGACAGTATTCAGCTCTTTAAGTAATGTACAAGATATCCTTCCTAACGATCTCGTAGTCGCGTTCTCCACAACAAATTTTACACGTTTTAATTTTAATCACAGGATTTTCTCTTCATATCAACAATATCGGAAATTATAGAATATTAATAATATATATAGTAACCAATTACTATCTTCAAATATTATGACTGGATTTTGGGTTTATGATCAAATCTATCTGTAAGCAGTTAACGAAAAAACGAGGGGGCTTGGACCCCTGGTGCCCCCTCGTATGGACGCCCCTGTATAGACATCTATCTCAACACCAATACAATTCATAAACACAGTGCAAGATTTAACACCATATCATTCGTCAGGCAAAATACACATTTTTCCATGACAGTAAGAGAAACCCAATGTTAAATTATTTATTGTCGAGTACACTAACTGCAAACAATAACAAGCCCAGCAAGGCTCCACAATGATCTGTAAAGAATCATCGCTAATACATGGTCAGCTCTCAGCGTACGAAAGATAAGCGATGTAAGAATCTTAACTACAGGGTGTCTCAAAAGTCACTATCTATTTTGAAAAATAATGGGAATTACGAAAAACTGGTTTAAGACATGAAAAATATATTTATTTCAAAGTGCCACAAAGAATTAGTGCTATTTATTTATCTGTCTCCACATGGCGACCATCAGTGTCTCTACAGAGCTCAAAGCGATAAGTTGTTTCCCGGAACACACTTTCCAGCATTTGAGGTGTTATTTTCTGAACTGCATCGGTAATACGATTTCGAAGTTCGGCTACATCACTAATTCTTCTACCAGTGTACACCTTAGACTTAATGAAACCCCAGGCGAAAAAATCTAATGGTGTTAAATCGGGTGAACGTGCTGCCCATGGTTGTGTTCCTCCAAGACCAATCCAGCGACCGGGGAAGCGTCTGTCAAGATAATCACGTACAATTATTGCATAATGGCACGGTGCTCCATCCTGCTGAAAAACTACTGTGTCAAGAATGCCATCTGTAAGAAATTGAGGTTCGAGGAATTGTTCAAGCATGTCAAGATAATAAACCAATTAACTTTTTTTAAATACACAAATTTGCACCAGAAGTACATATCTTTATGCCAGCATAGCATTTTAAAAAAAAACATCTAATGTCACCGAAATAGATAGTGACTTTTGAGACACCCTGTATAGACATAACAGACCATCATCCTGATTAAATCTTAATCAAGACAATATTGTGTACACAAAATACCAACCAAAACCCGATAAATAACTTCAAGATCAGATCACGTAATACTCGTACAAGCGGCAACATTCTTTTCAAAATTTGAAAAAAAAGGCAGTTTTTTTTTTGGGGGGGAGACCTTGATTTCTGCTCTCTTCTTTTCCTTCTATCGGGGGAGGGGGGCATTTTTGCGGGTGTTCGCATTTGACTCCTTCCTGCATAAACACAACAATTTTGATTTCAGTCACCACCAAATTAAAAATATGTCCATCTTGAAAGAGTGCCATTTAACGAATTGTGCTTCATTATAAATGACCCTCCCTTAATAAAAATAAACAACCGTCGCAAACGCATCTATCCTCAACTCCTCAATACACAAATCTAAAACTAATTATTATTATTATTATTAAAAAAGCCTAAGAATGAATGGGTGATCGAAACAGTATTGGAATCTCATTAATAAAGCAATTAATTAAATGAAAGAAAGAGATCAACACCGAGGAAATTAATTATCAACAACTAGTCTATAATGACATAACAAAGATACTAAATAAATTGCAAGAATTCTCCATCCAATTCGATACACGTTTCTTCTCTAATATCCCACCTGGACCCCGTTCACAATTTTTATTATTCCTATTTCCTAACTCGATACCCACAGTCATAACTCGAGACCCACAGTCATAACTAATTATACGACGATTCAGAAACAAAATATATTCGTTGCATACAGTTGAAAACAGTATATATACTTACAGGATAAGCTACAGTGATTGCTCAGTTTCGAAGCTTCTATATTCATTTCTTCATCCAAAATGGAACTTTTCCGGATTCCGGAAAAAACAAATATACAGGGTGTCCCAGAATTAACTATTTCAATGAAATCGGACAATTTTTTTAAAAACACACTTTTATTTATGTTTATCATGTTTAATATGTGTTAAAAATGTATAAATTTCTAAATTTTTTTCATAATTTTATTTTCATAATTTTTTCATTATCTGGTCCAATGAAAGACCGTCTGAAGTCATAGAATGGCAAAGAGACTCTCCAAAAGTTAACGTGTGGCTTGGAATGACCAAATCCAAAATTTATGGCCCATTCTTCTTTGCGGGAGCAACTGTAACAGGTACCGTCTACCTTGATATGCTTCAGCAGTTTCTCGAACCACAGCTTCTTGATGATGGCATTCTTGATAATGTTGTGTTTCAACAAGATGGAGCACCATGTCATTATGCTCTAATTGTTCGAGAATACCTCAACAGACGCCTTCCGAATCGGTGGATTGGACGTGGAGGACCTCGACCTTGGCCTCCGCGTTCTCCGGATTTGACACCCCTGGATTTCTTTGCATGGGGTTTCATAAAAACAAAGGTTTATCGCCAAAAGATCAATGCTTCTTGTTGAAACACATTATCAAGAATGCCATCATCAAGAAGCTGTGGTTCGAGAAACTGCTGAAGCATATCAAGGTAGACGGTACCTGTTACAGTTGCTTCCGCAAAGAAGAATGGGCCATAAATTTTGGATTTGGTCATTCCAAGCCACACGTTAACTTTTGGAGTCTCTTTGCCATTCTATGACTTCAGACGGTCTTTCATTGGACCAGATAATGAAAAAATTATGAAAATAAAATTATGAAAAAATTTAGAAATTTATACATTTTTAACACATATTAAACATGATAAACATAAATAAAAGTGTGTTTTTAAAAAATTTGTCCGATTTCATTGAAATAGATAGTTAATTCTGGGACACCCTGTATATAAAACGGATGATAAATTCTTCCCTTCAAACTACAGATCAATATCACTTCTCTCGACCGTCAGTAAATTATACTAGAAGTTAATTTTTTTATGCAGAAAGAAGGGACCAACGGTTGATGCCCGCAAAAACGCCATCCCTCTCCCCCCCCTCGACCCAGAGAGGAAGAAGGGAGCCAAAATTAAGGTTCAGAGTTTTCGAGATGCCTGGAGACCGTTTGAAAAAGTGGAGGTCGCAGATAGGTGGAAAGATGGACCGAAGAAGGTTGTTCCAGAGTTGACCGA
Source organism: Bathynomus jamesi (assembly GCA_023014485.1). NCBI lineage: Eukaryota > Metazoa > Arthropoda > Malacostraca > Isopoda > Cirolanidae > Bathynomus > Bathynomus jamesi. The sequence goes on from JAJOZX010000111.1 coordinate 464,808, forward strand.
TTGAGGAGATGAAAGATTGAAAATATCGATTAAACCTTACGTTAGACTTTAGAGTAAAAATGTCATTACAGTGAGAACAGAAGACACTATGCTTCGTGGGTATGGTTATGTCGTTTGGGTAAGTAATGAGAGAATTGTGAAAAAGAGCGCGTAATAATGAGTGCGTTAGTATGAGGAATACGGAAAAGGAGGCATCCTGGCACCAGTCCCCTTCCTCATATATGGAAACGACCTTCGCGAGTCATTTTCACCCGTTATCATTACCCAGATGGCGCAACAATAAGTCCTTTAACACTGATCTACTGTCGCTTCAACTTACGACCGAGACTAAACTACGATCAATATATGAATAGCTAAATACCATTACATTATCACCGAGTACAAATAAAACCTTAGCCATCCTAATTACTAACGCAATGATGCCATTAAATATAAATATAAACCCAGTGCCAATTAAAAAAAAAGTGCCATTAACTAACCTTCGAAGAACACACTAAAAACTTATGTAATAAATTGGTAAAAAGCTTCCTGTATCATTATGAAATTAGGAGAAATTCTACCGAGAAATGTCCTAAAACATTATACTACACAAAGGTCCAGTAGCAGGAAAAAAAAAAAAAAACGCTACAGAAAGTAAAATTTTGAAAAAGACCCCCAAAAATTATTAATTACAGTTTTTCCGCAAAAAATAATGAAATTTTAAAAAGGGAAAAATTAATTAGTAACTTGGGAGGGGGGCCTTTTTTTATTATTATTTTTTTTTGATAAACTTTATTTCCAACTCGACATCCACACCTACAATACAACTCACATCCACACTACAGTACATAATTAATGGCTATGGAAATGAGAGAAAATATCTATTTGAGGAGTGTGTGGTCCCGTAAAACAGTAATTATAAGGAAAATATATAAATTAAACGCGCAATTAAACAAACAAACTATTCCATACTTTAAAATTATCTCACTGGAAGATATTTCATAACAATTTTTGAAAACAGTTAAACGTTGGATGACGCGACAGAATCTTAGGCTTTAGAGACTTCTCTCTCTCTCTCTCTCTCCCTCTCTCTCTCTCTGAGAGGGCTCAAGACTGAATGAAATCACCATAAAGGAGTGTACTGTAACAAAATTTCTTGGTGTAATGCTAGATAAGAATTTGCAATGGAGTGATCATGTAAATTATATCGCGAAAAAGATTTCAAGGAGCGTTGCTATAATGTTTAAACTTAGAAATGTAGTCCCTAAACAAGTTTTATTGACTCTTTATCATACTCTTGTTCTTCCTTATATAACATACTGCACCCTTGTTTGGGGAAACTCCGCTAACAACGCATTAAATGGTATCTTTGTCATCCAAAAACGAGCAATAAGGTTATTATCTGATGCTGATTTCCTTGATCACTCTAGTGCATTATTTAAAGAGCTAAACCTACTAAAGCTCAATGATATAACCAAACTGGCACATTTTATTTTTATTTACAAATGTAAGAGCAAAATCATTAATTTGCAATGGGTAAATAGATATTTTGTAACTCATCAAGAAATCCACCCGTATCAGACCAGAAATAGATCAAAGATTGTTATACCTCAATTTAGATTGTCTTCATCTCAAAAACTACCCATTTTCATTGGATTGAAACTATGGAATGACTTGCATGCCGATATAAAAAATATTGCGAATGTAAATTTGTTTAAAACCAAGTTAAAATCCCGATTAATAATGGGATATTAACAAAAATCTTGGATTAGTGTCCACTAATAATGTTTAATATTGTCCATTAATATTGTTTAATATTGAAATACAGGCTTTAACTATTAATAATACTTATTTACTTATTTATTTACTTTATTATTATTAACTTATAACGGCTAGCTGCTTATTTTTAATAAGAGCCCAGTAAAGCCTAAAGCTTAAGGGCCAAATTTAAAAAAAAAAAAATAAAATATAAAAAAATAAATAAATAGTCGAGCTCACAATTATTTATGTCATTGTAAAAATTGTAAATTATAAAAAGACTACTGTATTTATTTTATTATTAATAAAGGTTAATTAATTAATAATTAATTAATAAGTCAATGGGTTGACGGGCCTACTAGGGGTAATAATAAACTAGACCTCATATTCACGAACGAAGATGACCTAGTCTCTAACCTGAAAATTGGTGAAAATTTAAGTAACAGTGATCATAATTTGATTAGGTTTGACCTCAGGGTTCCAGTTAATACACACGAAAAGACTCGTGAAAGACTGGATTTCTCGAGAGCTAATTTTGAAAGCTTCCGAAGTAGTTTAGACACACTTGAAGTTCTAATAAGTGAGATGTCAATGTCACTTGGAGCTCATATAGGGATCAATTTAGAATATTACAGAACACTTTTATACCCACTAAAATGGTTTCCTTGTCAACAAAGTCACCGAAATGGTTTAACAACGAAATTAGGAGGGCTATTACGGGAAGAAATAGAGCCTACAAACTACTTAAGTCGCATTTCAACCACACTAATTCAGAAAACTATATAAACCTACGTAGGAGGGTTAAGTCCTTAATTAGATCAGCCAAACGTGATGAAGAAGCTAGAGTTGCCTCACTCTGTAAAGTTAACCCTAAAGAATTTTTTGCCCATGTTAATAGCAGAAAGCCAATTAAAAATTCTGTAGGCCCCTTAAAAGATAGAAATGGCGTACTGAAGTTCGGTGATAAAGATATAGCTAATACGTTAAACGAGTTCTTCGTTACAGTCTTCACGGAGGAAGACACAATAGAAGTGCCAAGTCCTCGGATTACATATGACGGTGACAATCCCGTAGAGACCATAAGTTTTACGAGAAATGAGGTACAGCAATTAATTGATAAGATGAATAAATACAAATCACCTGGTCCCGACTTATTTCTTCCAAGGGTATTAATTAAAAGAGGTTAGCCACAATGTTGTTGACGACTTAGTAACCATATTCAAACAATCAATCGAGTTAGGGAAAGTTCCAACCGACTGGAAGTTAGCAAATGTAACACCAATCTTTAAAAAGGGTGATAGGGAAAATCCTTGTAATTACCGCCCGATCAGTTTAACATCAGTTGTCGGCAAACTGTTGGAATCCATCATTACAAAACGTATTGTGTATCACCTTGAATCTAACAATCTAATTTTTTATTCTCAACATGGATTTAGGCGACATAGATCCTGTCTGACAAACCTGTTAGAGTTTTTCCATAATATGCATACACTGTACGATGCAAGTAGGGCAATAGATATAGTGTATCTCGACTTTCAAAAAGCCTTTGACAAAGTCCCTCACGCTAGATTGATAGCTAAAGTCAAAGGACTAGGAATCACCGGGCTCGTTTCCAACTGGATTGAGGATTGGTTAAAAGATAGAAAGCAGAGAGTGGTAATAAATGGAGTGGCTTCGGAGTGGGCGCTCGTCACCAGTGGTGTCCCACAGGGTTCCGTGCTGGGTCCTTTACTTTTTATCATCTATATTAACGATATAGACGTCGGGCTTCTAAGTGCAATCTCCAAATTTGCAGATGATACGAAATTAGGAAGTAGTGTAGGTACTGAGGAGGGCGTAAGAACGCTTCAGAACGATCTTGACAGGTTGGGCGAATGGTCTGCTACTTGGCAGATGCCATTCAACTTGGACAAATGTAAGGTAATGCACATAGGTTATAAAAACACAAAGACCGATTACTCTCTCTTGGGAAGGAACTTGACTGAGACCGATCTAGAGAAAGACTTGGGAGTCTATATCAGCAACGATCTGAAACCGTCGAAGCACTGTGCAGAAGTCGAAAAGAGGGCCTTAAAATTATTAGGTTATATTAAAAGACAGTTCCAGTTTCGGAACAAGGAGACTGTAATGTCTCTTTATAATTCTCTGGTCAGACCTCAACTGGAATACTGTGCGCAGTTTTGGTCTCCATCCCTCAGGAAGGATATAGAAAGGTTAGAAAGAGTACAAGCAAGGGCTACAAAATTGATCCCTTCAATGAGAATGCAAAGCTACACCAACGGAGATTGGAGCGCCTAAATCTGTTTAGCTTAGAGACGAGGAGGTTGCGGGGTCAGCTTATTCAAGTCTTCAAGATGCTCAAAGGAATAGACAGGGTAGATTACAGAAACTTATTCTCACTTAATGCCAATCCGACAAGAAATAATGGGTTTAAACTGGAACTAAAGACATTTAGGACCTCTGTCTGCGGAAATTTATTTTCCTATAAAATAGTTAATATCTGGAACCAACTTCCCTCAGAGGTTGTTTCCAGTCAAAGTGTAAATGTGTTTAAAAATAGGCTAGACAAAGTACTGAATACTCTCATAGTTTAAGATTAAAACAAGAAAACTCTGCAGGAGTTCGCTTGCATGGTGTCTCTGTGAGCAAGCTAAATATAGAGCTATTTATATATTCTCCACTTTCCTGTAAAATTTCCTTGGCTACTTTTCCAGGGTCAAGGTATTTTCTTCAACCTTTTTCCGTACCTGCCTCTGGCAGGGAGGGAGCGGAGGGTGGGGAGAGAGCCTTCTACTTTTCTATCCAGTTTTCTACTACTGCTAGGATAGTTGAAAGAAAAATAAACTTCTAATAACAGGAACCTCCCAGAGTGGACCAAAAGGTCTTTGAGGCTTCCTCTTGTCCTTGTAACTCCTTGTAACTCTCTCTCTCTCTCTCTCACAAAAAAAAAGATATAATTCGTCCAATCTTAATCTTATGAATGTTGTTATCATCTCTCTTTCTACACCTTATCATTTTGTACATACCTCTTTCTTCTCTTTTATACCTTCATTGCGAATCTCATTTTCAAATTTTATATGTACTAAAATATTAAACGGAGTTATTACTTATGTATACAATATTAAAGCTTTAATAAGATAATTCCGTCACCTTTATAACATCTCTCCCTTCTCTCGCGCTCAATAAACTCCATTCCACGAAACTAAAAGAAAAAAAGGTGTTTTTTTTTTTTAATTAAAAAAAATAATTGAAAATTTGCTCGAAAACTGCAGTTCCGGTTTCAAATTAATAATTTTTTTTTCTATATTTGCGAAAAATGGTTGCAATAGATAAATAAAAATTTTCAAGTTTGACTATTTTTTGCCAAAAAAGTAAATTATCAAACAAAAAATCCTTAATTAGTCATTTTTGGGTCTAGTTCGAAATTTTTTTTAAAACTTTTTCGGTGAATTAATTTTCGCCACTGAACATGTAAGAAAAGAACAACAAAGAATTTTAGTTTGATTTTTTTTTTTTTTAACACCTGGCAGTCTACGGGGTTCCCCTCTCAACCGGCTGCCACCAAATTTACGGGTCAGGTAGAAATTGAAGGCAAGATTCTCACGGAAACAAGATCTGGATACGACTCTCGACGCAGGAGTAACCGTAACTATAGTATCTCAGTTAATATGGGGCAAATTTCCACAAAACATTTCCAGGGTAAGGGATTTTTAGGAACTGAGTTGGGCACAAATAAAATATCCGAGAGTGATCTTGTTCTAACGGAGGAGTAATCAACTGAAATACTGACTTAAGAGTTTAAAAAATTTACGTTCCCTATATTTGACCATTTCTCACGAATTTGCAGGATCGTTAGTTATTCACATACAGTACATAATAACATTACTCATTTCCCAACATTACCTCTTTTCAACATAGTGCTGACAACGAGGTCGTAAGTTTAAAGACTGTACAGAGTTCAACAAATGTGTACCAGTTTTACGGAAGTAATATAGGCATATTTAGCTATTCGACGCGAGAATTAAACTCCCAAAGTAAAAACTTTGGGAGTTTAATTAATTGGGAAAAGCCTGATATGGAAAACCATATCAGGCTTTTCCCGATGGAGAGAGGGAAATTCTTTTTACATTTCCGAGTGATAAAAAAAACAATTTTAATGAAATGAGCAAACAATTAACTAAGTTTCCTTTACTTTTAGTTGTTTAACCTCCTTCGCAACATCTAAGTTATATGACTGAGGGGGACCTACAGTTTACCTGGGATCTGAACCGCGGGTCGCTACATAATTTGGACACGGAGGATGGTCCCCCATCTAACTACTACCCAGAACTAATGTCGCTCCTATACTTTTAGGCTACATTAACATTCTTCTTCTACCTACAGAAGGTTGACAAAAGGGTGCTACTGTAGTATGCGGTCTACCTACGATTGGTTAGGTTTAATCATGATATTTTCGTTAAAACTAACGAAAATATCATGACTAAACCTAACCAATCGTCAAGGGCGATTGACAATGGGATGTAAACAAACAATTAGTAAACAAGATAAGAAGCTATAATTAAAACGTAGACCGCCGAATCGTAGGTAGACCGCATACTACAGTAGCACCGACAAAAGTAAATAAACACCACGATGATTATTCTCAAGAACAAATGAGAGAGTTCATCAATGGAATGTGAGAACGTGTGTTTAGCTTTACATAATGCAAAAGGGAAAGCAACACCATTTTAAATGTATTTATTCAATAACTATGTTATTATTTATTGACTTTTATTATCAAATCATAAACTATGGAAAGACCGAAGGTGTTTATTTACTTTTTGCCAACCCTCTACAGACACCACCTTTCTGAAGAAGATTTTTAAAGCGAAAAGAATAAAAAAAAATAATATTTTAAAAAAATTATTCACATAAAATGAAATCAAATTTTATGAATGTTTTGAATTATATTTCGAAGCACTAAAGAACTTTTATCGTATACATTAGTTTAAAAGTTAAATCACCCTAAAACTGTTTAAATTATAATGGCTTAACCTAAAGATTAAAAAACGATATATCATTCAAAACATTCATAAAATCAGATCCGGTCTTACGTTATCAATTTTTTTAATCACAATGTTTTTTGCACTCTTTCCGCTTTGGTGTAAGTACTGAAATAGATAAATTATGTTTTCAGTACTAAAATAGATAAATTATGTTTTCAGTACTGAAATAGATAAATTATGTTTTCAGTACTGAAATATATAAATTATGTTTTCAGTACTGAAATATATAAATTATGTTTTCAGTACTGAAATAGATAAATTGTTTTCAGTACTGAAATATATAAATTATGTTTTCAGTACTGAAATATATAAATTATGGTTTCAGTACTGAAATATATAAATTATGTTTTCAGTACTGAAATATATAAATTATGGTTTCAGTACTGAAATATATAAATTATGTTTTCAGTACTGAAATATATAAATTATGTTTTCAGTACTGAAATATATAAATTATGGTTTCAGTACTGAAATATATAAATTATGTTTTCAGTACTGAAATAGATAAATTATGTTTTCAGTACTGAAATAGATAAATTATGTTTTCAGTACTGAAATATATAAATTATGGTTTCAGTACTGAAATGTATAAATTATAAAGCGGTCTTTGTTTTCGTTTGTAAGTTTCATGCGTAGAGGATTTAAAACCAGTAGCTGTAGCTCAGTGATTAAAACCTTTTCCTTATAAGCGAAGACATTGAGGGGTCAGAGGTTCGAATCCTGAGGATGCTGGTAATAAAAGTAATCCTAGAATTAGCGCAATAGGCCGCATTATCCGTTTGGCCTGAACGTTGTGCCAACAAATAAAGGTCCCAAAACAAGACATCAATTTGAACATTTGTTTTATTTCTAATGTATTGCTCTTGTAAATTTAATTTAAAATTAATTTTCCTATGAAACCGGACTTATGGGACACCCTGTATATATATATATATATATATATGTTTTTTTTTTTTTCTCTCTCTCTTTGATACGGACGTTGAATGAATCGGTTGTAATTTGGGTTTCAGGTAGATATATTATTTGAGAAAAATTCCAAATTTCTGTTTGGCGATTATTTTGAACTTCAGATTAAGGCATCAAGTAAAGTTAGAATTTATAGGCTTTGTCCTGTTCTCTTTCAAAGAAAAAATTATAAATGCGATGATAATTATCGGTAACGAAGGCCAGAAAGGCTTTCCTTACCGGTTAACCGCTCCCAGCCCTGATATATATATATATATATATATATATATATATATATATATATTAGTGGTGGACCGGATATCCGCATCATTTTTAATATCCGCATCCGCACTTCTGACTGCGGATGTTATGCGGATATTACCTCTAATAAATTAGGCAAATTACAATTAAATTAGCTTATAAAGTAGCTTATAAGGCCCAGTCATGCACATCTCATGTGAAGTATTAATTATTAATGAAAAACAAATACATAAACCTCAAAATATAAATACCTGGTAACACAGAAAATTGAATGAAACGTGTTTCATTGAATTTTCTGTGGCTGAAACTCTTGAGAAAGTTATTATTTTTATCATAATGAAAACATTAATATTAATTTTAATTCTTATGCATTGCCTGCCATAATAGTAATATCACGAAATTTGAAAAATTGTCATGTATTCATAATTCTATATTATATTAATAGATTAACTAAATATCCGCATCCGCGGATATTGAAATTAAAGATCCGCATCCGCAGATGTTGAAAAACTGACATCCGGTCCACCACTAATATATATATATATATATATATATATATATATATTATATAATACACCATTCTGAGTTCATTCCCATATATACAGGGCGTCCCAAAAAAATGTATACACACTTTAACAGCTGATAGCTCAATTGATGTTTCTTTCTTTCCAAGTTAAACCCATTAGAATTAATAATGGCAGTCAGACTAAGCTTTGAACAAAGGAAATTCATTCTAAAATGCTACTGGAAGTGTGAAAACGCAGTTGAAGTGCAAAGACAGTTTAGGAGGGAGTTTCAAACAGATCCACCAACGCGACTTACCATCACTCGAATTAGAGATAAGTTTGAAGCCGATGGAACTGTTCAGAATGTCCACAAGAAGCGTTCCGGAAGACCACGGACATCGACAAGCCCCACAAAGCAAGAAAGAGTACTGTAAACGTATCACCAAAGTCCAAGAAAATCTGTGCGGCAAGCGAGTCGTGAGGTAGGAATTTCAGAATCGTCTGTCCAACGCATTTTGAAGCGCTGTCAATGGAAAAGTTACATTCCAAGATTAGTCCATGCTATTAATGAAGATGATCCGGACCGAAGAGTGGAGTATTGCGAGTGGTACTTGGCACGATGTGGATGTGGATTGGACGAAGGGGTTTCGTAGAATACCCTCCGCGTTCACCAGACCTCACACCACTAGACTTTTTTTTATGGGGATACTTAAAAGACAAAGTCTACGCTATAAAACCTGCAAGTCGCTGAATTGAGAGCAGCCATTGAACGAGAATGCACACAAATACCAAACGAAATGTTTCGTGATGTTTGCGATTCCATTGCTTCGCGTTATCAGCAGTGCCTGGACCAGAACGGACGTCAGTTTGAAAACAGGCGTTGACAAAACAATTAAATAATGTCTGTAGATTCTATTACATTTTGAAAATGAAATGTATTTTAATAAACACTGCCTTTATAATTATTTAAAGTGTGTATACATTTTTTTGGGACGCCCTGTATATATAATATATCCGACAATCGATGGGGTGTCGGGGGAGGATGAACTTGCAAAGCTATGGAAAAACCACTACTCTAACATTCTTAACAGTGTGAGTAGGGATAATCTTAAGATAGATTGCAGCGAAACAACTGTGGGAGGGACAAGTGAAAATACTTTGATATCAGTTTCTGAAGTAAAGAGGTTAATTAAAGAGTTAAGGACTGGTTCTGCGTCACGGGTAAATGACTTATCGAATGAGCACTTAAAATATGCGAATGACGTAGTATGTCTGCATATATCATTGCTCCTATCAGCCATGCTTGCTCATAGCTATATCCTTGCAGAGTTCATGAGGGTATATATCTTGCCCCTGGTCAAAAATAAGTACGAAGACATTCTGTCCAGCAATAATTACAGGCCTATTGCTGTCGCTTCCTGCTTCTCGAAACTACTAGAAAAACTCTTGTTACTCCGATTAAATGATTTCCTATGGACATCTAATCAGTTTGGTTTTAAAAGGTCCCACTCAACTGACCTGTGTATCTATGTACTATGCTGTCGTATCTATGCTGTTTAATATGTATATTGACGGATTAATTGCTTCACTTAATGAGGCAACAGTGGGATGTTGTATAGATAACACAAGGATAAATAACTTAGTTTATGCCTATGATATGGTGTTAATAAGTCCCTCTGTTAAAGGTCTGGATCGGCTACTAAAAGTCTGCGAAGTGTATTCGCAGAAACATGATATTCTTTTTAATGTTACAAAAACTAAGGTTATGCAATTTCATCCTAAAAGCTGCAATCAGCCAGCTGATATAAGGTTTAAAATGAATGGTGAAGTAATTGAGGAAATACAAGAGTTTAAGTATTTGGGTCAAACTATTACCAGCTCCTCGAATGATGACTCGGATATAAGAAAACAATCTCGAAGCCTGCGTGCTAAAGCGAATATGACCATAAGGAACTTTCGATTCTGTACAAGTGAAGCTAAAGACTGTCTCTTTCGTACTTTCTGCAGTAATATATACGGACAGCAACTCTGGGTGAATTATAAAAAAGGTTCTGGCAGAACCCTAAATTTGCCGTACAACGGGTCTTTTAAACTCTTACATAAATTACCCCCCGAGATGCTCAGCTTCGCAAATGTTTGCTATCCGCAATGTCCCGACCTTCCCGGAGGTAACAAGACGCGCTCAATACAGTCTAATGCAAAGAATTAAAAATCAACCAACCCGATCATCCAAGCTATCCATGAGTCCTGCCATTTATCCTCTAAGGCCTAAGCTATGGACTTCTTGGTACGAAAACGTCTGTCTATAGCTCCTCTTAACTTCGACATTACAGTATTATTTCTAATCAATTGTATATATTTCTATCCTTAGTATATGAACTGTCATTGTATTAATAATATTTGTCATATGGACTATAGTCTGTACTGTATATATATAAAATGAAGGTCAAAACAAGTCCAATTACGTTCAGTCATTATTTTCAGAGCTTTCGACATTAAACTAACACCATCCTCAGTGCTAAAATAGGAAATAAAATACATATATCAGCCATTACAAACTAAACTATAAGGCCAATGAAAACGCGAGTTTAGACACCCCAAAAAAATTTCCAGAGTTTTTACATTAAAATTCTAAGTTTTAAAAAACTAAAATTAAAACAATTAAAACAACTAAAACGATTAAAACAAGAAGTTGTTCTTTACCATCTAATAACAGCACTAATTCTCTTTAAACTTAAATTTATATGCGAAGGACATCTCTGCAGCTTACACAAGGACAATTAAATGAACTGGACTCTCTCTCTCTCTCTCTCTCTCTCTCTCTCTCTCTCTCTCTCTCTCTCTCTCTCTCTCTCTCTCTCTCTCCTCTCTCTCTCTCTCTCTTTATTTATTTATTTAATTATATATATACACTATATGATCAAAAGTATTCGGACACCCCGGAAAATCCGCATTTCTGCAAATATCACCTTCGCCGAAAGGTATGCTTGGAAAAAGCGTGGCGAAACTATAATGCTGAGGTGTTCTGTTAAGTTATCAGTAACTGTTGTGAAGCCATGCCGCGCGGACGTGAACTCTCCGAGTTCCAACGTGGACTCGTCATCGGATTTTATTTAAGTAACGTTTCTATACGAAACATTGCAGCCAAACAGGATATACCAAAGTCGACTGTAGCGGATGTTATCATGAGATGGAAGCACGACGGTGCAACTAACGCGAAAAAACGTTCCGGACGACCACGCAAACTGACGGAACGTGATAGAAGAAGTCTGGTACGACATGTCAAGAAGTCCCGCACGTCCTCTGTCGCTTCCATCGCTGAGGAGGTAGGAAGAGCATCCGGTACCTCCGTTAGTACTGTAACTATCCGCAGAGAGATGCACAGACTCGGTTATTATGGTAGAGAAGCTGTACACAAGCCACTGATTACAAAAGTTAATGCCACGCGTCGTTTGGCCTGGTGTGTCTCCCGTCGTTCCTGGACCGTGGAGGACTGGAAAACTGTTCTTTGGACCGACGAGTCGCGGTATTCACTCTTCCAGTCTGATGGGCGTGTTTGGGTGTGGCGACAGCCCGGAGAACGGCTTCTTCCTGACTGTGTACGTCCAACGGTGAAGTTCGGTGGAGGGTCCATCATGGTATGGGGTTGTTTTTCCTGGCTAGGGCTCGGCGCCGTTGGTTGTTATACCACTACCATGAACGCTGACGTTTATCTCGACGTTCTGGACAATTCGGCCCTCCCTACACTGTGGCAATACTACGGAGATGGCCATTGTTTGTTTCAACAGGATCGAGCTCCCTGCCATACTGCAAGGCGTGTGCAGGACTGGTTTCGTGAAAATAAGGTGGATTTGTTAGACTGGCCTGCTCAGAGCCCTGATCTCAACCCAATCGAGCACATGTGGGACGAACTGGAGCGACGGATACGAAACCGCACACCACGCCCGGCTTCACTTCCATCTCTTGCATCAGCTCTGCAAGAGGAATGGCGAGCCATTCCTGCACAGACTTACCGAAAACTGGTGGAAAGTATGCCTCGACGTGTTGACGCTGTAATAAAAGCAAAGGGTGGACCTACTGGTTACTAAATGCCAAAAAACCATTTTTCCCAAAATCATGCGGTGTCCGAATACTTTTGATCACATATATATATATATATATTATATATATATATATAATATATATATTAGGCCGGGTCGAAAATGGTAAATTTTTTTATTTCTTAAAAAGTACACTATGTGAGAAGTTTCATTTTATCATCTTACCAAAATATTAAAATATCAAGCATGTGCTATCCCTGCTACCCCTAGCACATACCCCCACCACCCCCTTTTTTACCCTATTTGCATATATTTAAATGAGAAAAAATTTTATTTCCTAAAAAGTACACTACAGTATGTGAAAAGGTTTTTTTTTATCACTAACAAAATATTAAAAAAATCAAGCATGTGCTACCCTACTACCCCTATCACATGCCCCTCCTCCCTTTTTTACCTTCATATTTGCGTATGTTTAATGTTGTTATATGTTACATAAGTTGTTTGTTTAATGCTTGATATTCTTATGTTTCAGATAAATAGAAATAATTTTTCAGATAAATAGAAATAATTTGCATTTGCTTTAATTATAATTTGAATTATCATAAATTATAAATTACATATAATTTGATTCTACTTCTGAATATAAACTATGACTACTAGAAGCAAGTCCTCAAATGCAGCCTTTGGATATCCTACGGAATTCCCAGCAGCCATGACTCCTTCAAAAGCAGATGTGAGACAATACCTTTTTGTGCGCCGTCGTGAAGAAGCTAAATCGAAAGGATCAGCAACTGCTAATGATTGTTACAGGGTTGTAAAAGATATTGAAGACATTTGGATGAAATTTTCTTTTCCTACGATTAACACCAAAGGTATCTATCTTAAAGTCAGTCGACTAATAGAAGAAGCCTCAAAATTGAACAAGGTGCCGTTACATCGAAGAAATGAAAGTTTTGGCTTAACCCTTTAAGCCCTGAATTTTTTGTAGGGTTAAGTTATGAATGCTTGTACAGGGTGTCCCAGAATTAACTATCTATTTCAATGAAATCGGACAAATTTTTTAAAAACACACTTTTATTTATGTTTATCATGTTTAATATGTGTTAAAAATGTATAAATTTCTAAATTTTTTTCATAATTTTATTTTCATAATTTTTTCATTATCTGGTCCAATGAAAGACCGTCTGAAGTCATAGAATGGCAAAGAGACTCTCCAAAAGTTAACGTGTGGCTTGGAATGACCAAATCCAAAATTTATGGCCCATTCTTCTTTGCGGGAGCAACTGTAACAGGTACCGTCTACCTTGATATGCTTCAGCAGTTTCTCGAACCACAGCTTCTTGATGATGGCATTCTTGATAATGTTGTTTCAACAAGATGGAGCACCATGTCATTATGCTCTAATTGTTCGAGAATACCTCAACAGACGCCTTCCGAATCGGTGGATTGGACGTGGAGGACCTCGACCTTGGCCCCCGCGTTCTCCGGATTTGACACCCCTGGATTTCTTTGCATGGGGTTTCATAAAAACAAAGGTTTATCGCCAAAAGATCAATGCTTCTTGTTGAAACACATTATCAAGAATGCCATCATCAAGACTTCAGACGGTCTTTCATTGGACCAGATAATGAAAAAATTATGAAAATAAAATTATGAAAAAAATTTAGAAATTTACACATTTTTAACACATATTAAACATGATAAACATAAATAAAAGTGTGTTTTTAAAAAATTTGTCCGATTTCATTGAAATAGATAGTTAATTCTGGGACACCCTGTACATATTTGAAACGTTAGCAATTTGTACCTTCAGTCCTTAAAGGGTTAAAGGTAGCTCAGTATGATGAAATGTTTGATATATCTTCTTGTGAATGCTATGATAAGGGAACTGATAGGAAATCTTGCGGGTGTAAGGATAAAATACCAATGGCAGAATGGGAGTCTTTTGTGGGTCAAAAACAAAGAAAAAATCAGTTAGGACCAATTGATCGCATAGCTAGTTCAACAAAGAAGAGATCTTTAGCAAGAGCCCAAGAAGCACAAAACCGTCAACTAAAAGCACAAGAAGAAATGACTGAAGCCACCAATGTTTTACCATCGGAATTTATAGAAAATACCGAAGAGTCAGGATGTAGATTATGAGGCCGATTTAGAATTGACTGAGAATATTCGGAACAGGCACTCCTATAAAAACCTAGCATTAACAGCAGATCGTTATCGTGTAAGTTGTAGAGCTGCAGCTGCAATAGTCAATGCAGCTTTAAAAGATATGGGGATCCTTAATCACACCAACATGCTTGACAGAAAGAAATTAGAAAGAGAAAGAAATCGCATGGGTGAAACAAATACTTTTAGATCTAAATCCGAAAATCTGAAGATGGAGTGCCTTGGATTTGATGGAAGGAAAGATAACACATTAACTAAAAGTGGAAAGATAAAAGAAGAACACTTATGTTATTGTGAAAGAACCAGGAAGCATCTATGTAGACCTGTCACACCAGATAATAGAAGTGCTCGCTGCATAGCAGAAGAGTTGATAACTATTATTGCAGACTCGAACAGCATAGATAATATCAAAGCTTTACTGTGTGATGGTACTCCTGTAAATATAGGAAAAATTGGTGGAGCCATAAAACTGGTTGAAATTCATGTTAACAGACAGGTGAAGTGGTTGGTGTGCCTCTTGCATTTGAATGAGCTGCCTTTTATGCACGTCTACAAAGCCATTGATGGTAAAACAACAGGTACAAATATTTTTGTGGGTTCAATTGGGAATAAACTGAAAACAGATTTAACAAAATTGGAGGCAGTCAAATATTCTAGCGTGAAGGGAAACATTAAAGAAATTCCAGCAAATGTTGTGAAGGAGCTAAACAGTGATCAAAGATATCTCTATGATATGTGTCTGGCAGTGCAAACTGGAGACACTTCTCAAGATCTGTCCACTCGATCCCCAGGTACCCTTCACCATGCTCGCTGGCTAACTCTAGCCAATAGGGTCCTTCGATTATATATCTCAACGCCAAATCACGATAAAAACCTTCAAGATATAGTCAAGATTATTATGCAGTTCTATGCTCCAGGGTGGTTTTGGATAAAATCTCATCCTAATGCAACTGCTGGTGCATATAACTTTTGGCATTTAATGTGCTTGCTTCGAAATTTAGATGAACAACATAAATCAATCATAGAACCAGTATTAAAGAATAGCGCCTACTTTGCCCACCCAGAAAATATACTCATATCAGTGGTAACTGACAAGAGACTAGAAATTGGGGAGCAAGCTATTCAGAAAATAATCCTTTCAAGAACAGGATTTTCAGGTACCAGAAACTTTGAGTTGCCTCGAACCCTCAATTTCCAATCTACTGACTACACCAAGATGATCGATTGGCAAAAAGAGGTCATTACTCTTCCACCGCTGCTAAACAATTTTAGCGACGATGAGCTACTACACTACTACAGGCTCGATGTAAGCCACTGGAGATAGCTTCTTTTCCATGCCACAGTCAAAGTGTGGAAAAGGCAGTGAACCTAGTAACAAAGCCACGTCAGGAAAGAATAGGATATGACAACCGTCAAAAGTTTATCTTAAACTCATTAGAATCAAGGCAAAAACTGCCCAAGTTTGAATGGAAGGCCCAATGGAATGAGTAAGAAACATATGAAATAAAATTTCCTAATGATATTGAAAATCTCTTCCCTTTTGACGTGATAAGGAACAATGAAAAAGTGAATTGAATTTTAGCACATTTATTATGCCTCTAATTTTTTCTTCTGAATATATTGTTGTACTTAATTAATTTTCTTAATACTGTACATTATTAAATAAAATATTATACGTTAATAAAGATTTATGTTATCAAAAAACCTGAATGTAGAGTAAGTCTCGTATAAATGGAATATTCTTCAATATAGGTAAAAAAGTGAAAAATTGTGCCAGGGGTAGGAGGCTTTAAACAGCGAAAATAATTTCGTGTTCTGGGAATTACGAAATTTTCATTAAAAAAAAATATTTAAAATAAAAATAAACCGATTCATTCAGTCTTTATCACAAAGAGGACATAGAATAAAATGGGAGCAATCCAAGACTAAGCAACCCAAAGTCCCCAATCCAAGAAAAAGCACCCCAGTTAGACCCCAATCCAAAAATCAGCACCCCCAGTTCGACCTCAATCCAAATTAAAAGATTTTAACATCAACATTCCTCGAAAACTTTGTCCAGGTCATTGCTTGATCGCACTTAGCACACAGCATCACTTTTTTAATAAGATCTTTCCCCTTACACCAATATATTATTGGCAATGGATCTTCAACCAATAATGGTAACACTTCAGTTTGAAGTGCTACCATTATTATGGGGCTTATTCTTGGATTGTTCTTATATATATATATATATATATATATATATATATATATATATATATACACACACAGTGTTGGGCACTAAAGCGTTAATCCGATAACAGTTAATTAACGAAGTTAACTTTTTTAACGGACTATTAACGGAAGTTAATTTCCATTTATCGTTATCGGACCAGTTAACTTCCGATAACGGACTTTAACAGACTAAATATCGAGTTAACACGTTAACTGCGAGGAGTCATTCACGGAAGATCACCGCTCCGAGAATGAATTCAAACCGCCAGAACTTCAGTCTGCCAATTCCGTCCTCTGCCGCAGTGGAACGGCTCTTCTCTCTCGGCAAGAACATCCTGAGGCCCAAGAGGTCAAGACTGGCAGTTGGGCCTAACTTTGAGAAGTTGGTCTTTCTGAAGGGCAACCAGCACATTGTCATAGTCTTTAATAAATGTGCCTAAAATTTAATTTTACCTTTCAGTTCCCGCCATAATAATTCTCTGGTAAATTAAAATTTAGTTAATGGTTAGTGGTTACAAGGGTTTCAAAACATGTAATCAGTACATTTTTTATTAAAAATAAAAAAAAGTTATTAAGCAAAAAAGTTGCAAACTTGATAAAAATACAGTTAAATACCTATTAATTGTTGGATTTTGCATAAATAAACATTTTCTATGGGTTTTTAAAGCTTTTTTCCTTGATTTTTTTAAATGTTAGTAAAGAAATAGTTATCGTTAACGGATTATCGTTAACTTCCGTTAACTTTGTAGTAAAATTATCGGATTATCGTTATCGGAGTTAAAAATTGGGGTTAACGGATTATCGTTATCGAAGTTAACTTTTTGGTTAACGGTGCCCACCACTGTATATATACATACATATATATATATTAGGGATGCAACGGGTAGCGCTTTTACCGGGTAATCGGGTACGGGTACCCGAAGTGTAATACCCGATCGGGTATTGAAGACGTTCCAAAATTTGTTGGTTTAGTACCGCGACTTATTAATTGTGTGCAGTTCAAGCACTTGGCTTTACTATTATCTAATTTATCAATGAGAAAATAGTCCCAAACCATACTACGATTTGCCATTTTGAATGTTTTGTTAAAAAAATATATCAAGAAAACTTGCAAAACAATAAAATTAAAATTAAATTAGAATTTGGTTTTTACTACCCGTACCCGATTTTTTAGCAATTACCCGATCGGGTCGGGTATCATCCAGTAGTACATTACCCGATCGGGTCGGGTACCCGTGACATCCCTAATATATATATATATATATATATATATATCGAAACCTACGGTAAAATTATTGAATACCCGGTTAGGTTAATTGAATGCCAAGTTAGGTCAACTGTACGCCCTTGGCGATCGGTTAGGTTAAGTCGTGATATTTTCGTTAAAACTAACAAAAACATCACGACTTAACCTAAACAATCGTCAAGGGCGTACAATTAACCTAACCGGCCATTCAATTAACCATTTTAGAGCAATTTAACTCCATTTTAACTCCATTTTAGAGCAATCCAAGAATAAGCATCCTCGTTCGACCCCAATCCAAGAAAAAGCACCCTAAATTGATTTGGGGGCGCTTATTCTTGGATTACTCCGTAAAATGTGTATATTGTTTACGTCTTATATTAATGGTATAGTTTGAGAAAAAAATTCGACTAGAAAAATAAAATTTGCAAAAAAAAAAAAAAAAAAATTACTAATCTGTAATGACTGGGTTTGCTTTTTAACATTTTATTAGTCACCAAAAAGAATAAAATATCCAAAGAAAAATAACATAACTAATTGGTAATTTTTTTATGCTTTTAAATTTTTATTTGTTATTTTACGAGTTTCTTCCCCCCCCCCCCCCCCCCCCCCCCCCTAAAAAAAATGTACCTACAATTTTTATTCTATAAAGAACTCAACGTCCATTAAGTTAGACTCGTTTGAAGCGTGACTTGGATCTAACTCTTCAAATATTAAAGCTGAAGCCATGAATTATTTTCCTCATAAGAACGTAACAAGATTTTATTTTTTTATTTTTTAAAGCTGAATTCACTAAATATATATAAAATGGGGCGACCCAATTCTGAGAAAAGTCCACTGATGACGTCCCAATTACGCAAAAGATTTAATAAAAATTTTAACTTATAAAAGTAATGAAGTGAATGTCATGCGGGAGTCATTTTTAGTTTTTTATGCGGGAAGGAGAGGAGGGTCCAAGGGCGAACGCCCGCAAAGATGCCCCCACCCACCCCCACACACAAAAGGAGGAGAGAGCCGAAATCAAGGTCCAGAATTTTCGAGATGCCTGAACATTCTGCGTTTGAAAGATTGGAGGTCATATACAGGGGGAAAGATGGACTGAAGAAGGTCGTTCCATTGTTGGCCGGTTAAGAAGATGAAATAGTGAGACCTTATGTGCGTATATTTTATTCATGTTAACTTTATGAGATTCGATTTTACTCCATTATCCCCGAAATAGTAATCCTACTCCATTATCCTCAAAATAGTAATCCTATTTATTCCATTATCCTCAAAATGGTAATCGAACCCTAACTTGAACTAAACTACCATGAACTCGACCGATCATACCAAGATTAATCAAAACTACTTTAACTTTAAATTTTAACTTTGTCTAAACCGGCCATATTCGACCTAACCTAACATACCTTCATTTCACCAAACCGAACCTAACCAAAACGACCGTGTGGCTCCAACTTTGATCTAACATATCCTATCCTAAAACAGATAATTCTAGAGACATTAAGTTGAATTAAATTGAACCAACTTTACCTAATCTAATGTAATCTCTATTCCAACCTAAACGAATCTGATATCACTTAATCTAAATATTTTTCCTCCCTAATATTCCTTAAACTTGCCTAACTCGATCTAAACTAACGTATCTAAGCTTCACCTAACCTAGTCTAGCCTAACTTAACGGTTCTCCCTCTTCTAACATTACTTAAACAAGCTTGATGCAACCTAACCTATCTCGACTTATTCTAGCCTAACCTGACCTAACCTACTTCATATAATTCAACTAATCTGATTGTAAACGCTTCTAACTTGAATTAGAGCTAATCAAACTCAACTTAACTAGTCTAACCTAACTTTATGTAAACATCTAAGACTAACTTCTCTATTCCTTAACTTGACCCCAACTAGCCTAACTCGATCTCACCTACTTTGCTTCGACATAATGTAACCTGATTTAACAAAAACCTAACACAACCTAATCGAACTCGACAAAACCTACTCTATCCTAATCTAAATAACAAGTAATAAATTGTACGTGAAAGAGACTGTGATGAACTTCTCCAGATTAATGTCTATTTTTACCCTGCAACAATTATTTTATCTTAAAAACAGGAAATAGGTGTGTGTGTGTGTGTGTGTGTGTGTGTGTGTGTGTGTACAGAATTAAAGCGTTTCCTTCCTACAAAGATGTGTTCAGGATTTAACCTCAGTAACAAATAATTATATTTTATCCATCAATCCAAGCTACGATCAAATAGGTCGCAAATCTTCTAGTGGTGCGAGCGAAGCGAGCGCATCTTCTACTTCCCTTTCCCTTCCCCTTCTTCTTCTTGTTTTTATTTTTCTTCATTATTATTATTATTATTATTATTATTATTATTATTTTTAGATTGTTCCATCTGGTATTGATCTATCTGTCGTGTGGTCGTCTTCAAATGGGACACAGATGTAAAAACAATAAAAAACTGCACTTGGGACGAGATTTTGCTCTTCACTCGATGATAGCAATTGATTTTTTATTTAAATCTCATAGTTCACGTTTTTCCCACCACTCAAAAATACACCATATATATATATATATATATATATATATATATATACGAAGAGTGATCAAAAAGGATCACTAATTTTATTGCTACGGACAAACGAATGCAAATAAGAAATAACCGTTTACATATGTGAGTCTTCCTCCCCTCTGGCGTCTGCAGTCTGAAGCAAAATCTGCTACCATGAGTCAGTAGTTGGTTGGAGCCCTTAAAAGGAGGGTGTGTTTTTGCAGTACGTATAAATCTCTGAAATGGAACAACGCGCGTTCGGAAACGAACGAAATGATTAAAACAGCTTTTGGAAATGATGCTCTCAGTGTAGCTAACGTTTACAAATGGCACAAAAAGTTTAAAAATAGAGAAACATCGCTTGAAAACAAGGAACGTAGTGGCCGCCCTTCCACTTCTCGTACGGATGAAAATGTCCAACAGATTCGATTTCTGGTTTGCAGCATTCATTCATTTCACGTGTTTTATTGTGAAATTCATCCCATATATATATATATATATATATATAGACTACTTCACCAGGCTAACTCGAGAGGAGGGGCGACACGCTTGACCTTCGCGAAATGAGAAATCATCGCTCGGAACCTTTGTAAGGTTGTAAGGTATATGTTACAGTCAAAGTGTGCAACCAGCCATTTCGCGTAATGGCTGAAACTTTTAGTCATTTCGCGAAATGGCTGTTTCACTTGGTCATTTCGCGAAATTACTAAAATCTTCAGCCATTACGCGAAATGGCTGAAATTCCACCTTGGTCATTTCGTGAAATGGCTAAAATGACTTTTGTCATGAATTCATAGAAATAACAAACATCACAATAAAAGTGGAAACCCTTATTTAACTAACTAAACCTGCTTAAACACACATACATCCACAGGTCTGTTCAAATAAGCGAGAAACACTCTTCAAATACACATTTGAACACATTTGAATTTTCAATATAGAGGTTTTCAAATACTAACCAGGTCTTCAACGTTATTCCGATGTCCGCCATTGAAGGCCCGGTTAGGTCAACTGTATGCCCTTGACAATCGGTTAGGTTAAGTCGTGTTATTTTCGTTAAAACTAACGAAAATAACACGACAAGGGCATACAGTTGACCTAACTGGGCATACAGAACAGGGGAAATGATCTTGTACAAAATGACCAAGGTGGAATTTCAGCCATTTCACGTAATGGCTGAAGATTTTAGTCATTTGGCGAAATGACCAAGTGAAACAGCCATTTCGCGAAATGACTAAAAGTTTCAGCCTTTACGCGAAATGGCTGGTTACACACTTGACTGTAATATATATATATATATATATATTATATATATACGCCTGTTGGCGTTTTCACAAACTAAAAGATGCTTGGGTGTACACTGTACAGTAAGTCATAAGAATGAAGTTAAATATTGCATTTCTAACTTGGACATATCACCAAGTTACCAAAGTAACCGACGAACAACTAGTTCGTCGGTTACTTTAATTAATAACAGATGCGAACTAACAAACTGTTATTCTCTGTTTCCTTTTACTTCACTCTTACTGAGAACTATCTGAAGAAAGTAAAGTTCATTTCTGTTTCGTGTCTGAAATCTGTAAACTTCAATCCTATATGAAATGGAAGTCGTAATTTCATACGTGAAAGTCGATGAAGTGGAAATACGTCTTTTTAAAATTCAAAAATTCAAATTCATGACTTTCATTTAATCACTCGAATTTACGTATTCATATGCTTATACAGACGAGGCTTCTGATCAACAGAAGATATCTTTAAAAGTTTATTAATCCCAAAGAGTAGTGGCGTCGTATGTATGAATACATTCTGTAAATAGGTTGCAAAAATGTATACTGCGCAGTTATACAAGGTGTCCCAGAAGTCTGGACTCAGGGAAAATAGACATTATATTTTTAAAGTGAAACAAACACATTTCTAATGTCAGTTTTACATATTTCAGGAAAGAAAATACCCTCATGGCTCAGTATACCAATCAAAAGGTGGAACTGGTATTGCTACATGTTTCCGGAAAAAGCCAGAGGGAAGCATGTTCGTGAAATAACTGACATGCCTCCCTCTGGCATTTTCCGGAAACATGTAGCAATACCAGTTCCACCTTCTCTCGATTGGTATACTGAGACAATGAGACATCAAGGTATTTTCTTTCCTGACATATGTAAACCTGACATTAGAAATGTGTTTGTTTCACTTTAAAAATATAATGTCTATTTTCCCTATGAATCCAGACTTCTGGGACACTCTGTACATACTGTACTAATGTCATAGTGGTACACAAGCAAATGTTAAATGAGAGACATCTCATTGCGTTCATCTTATACATAAATTATTAAATGATATATTTGGTTCAACAGGAGAGTGATTCTCGGCTTTCTGTTATCACGATCCACCAAGGAATCGACAGGTTTCCAAAGCCCACTACAGGCACCCTTTTTGTCTTCATATGCAAATCAGTAACGGGTACACTATTAATTATTTATTTACTTATAATAGGTTCATTTTACTGAACATTCATTATTAACTAAGGTTAACATTTCAAGAATTTTTTGATCATTTCCGTTTAACGGGCTGTGACAAACGCTATAAAAACAACGTTTCGGGACTGGAAAATAATAAATTTATTAAAAAAAGTACATTTTAGGGTGGAGAAACTTACTATTTGAAGAAATTTACTATTTTAATTAGAAAATGTATGCCAATATTTTGCTAAAAATGCGATAATTATCGAAGATATAATACGATAGCAGAAAAATGTGATAATTATCGAAAATATAATACAATAGCAGAAAATAAAGTAACATATATTATATAACCTGATCGGCTAGGCTAGGCTAGGCTAGGCTAGGCTAGGCTAGGCTAGGCTAGGCTAGGCTAGGCTAGGCTAGGCTAGGCTAGGCTGATAAACTATCCTACCCTTAACTTTTACAGTTCATTGGAAGAAAATATAAATTTGAGAAAATTTTATGATAATATACATACCTAAAGTAACCTAACCTAACATAACCTATTTCCCCCATTCTATAATGTACGTTTCTTAATAAATTTATTATTTTCCAACCCCAAAAAAGTTGTTTTTATATTTTATTTTTAAAACCCATTAAACTAAAAAAGAACACAATTTTTAAATAGAAAAACGTTTTAATATAAACGTTTTCAAATCATATTTTTAAAATAAATGTTCGAACAATACTTATGCAAACGATGGTAATGTTTCTTTTAATAACATTCCAATACTAGTAATTGTTACTTTTTAACTACTTTAATTTTTAGTTTTTTAGTCTGTTTTGGGTTCATGTTGAACCATTTATATATATAGATACACACACAAAAGGTGTTTTTAATATTAAAACCTGTTTTACCCACTGGGCATCTGGGACTGGATAAACAGGATTCTTGGACCGTTTCGTGGATCTTTTCCGTTTGACTGCCGCCATTGAAACATAATTAAACT
Source organism: Bathynomus jamesi (assembly GCA_023014485.1). Classification (NCBI taxonomy): domain Eukaryota; kingdom Metazoa; phylum Arthropoda; class Malacostraca; order Isopoda; family Cirolanidae; genus Bathynomus; species Bathynomus jamesi. Next base: position 488,965 of record JAJOZX010000111.1, read on the forward strand.
TTTTGTATTTTGTATTTTAACTGAAATGTCTTGATGATACAAAATAAGTTACTTTATAAAAAAGCTTTTCTTAATTTCCCCTTCAAATTTTGTTTCTTATAAACAATTTTAATTACTTTCAAGATCCATGCTTAATTTTTAAGTTTTAATCGTGTACTCAGAAAAATAAGGGGATCACCTGAAGATCAGGGCCTCCAGCCTTCTTTAGTTAGCTTTATAAGGCTAACTAACAAAAATATCACGACCCAACCTAACCAATCGTCAAGGTCGTACAGTTGACCTAACGATTGGTTAGGTTAGGTCGTGATATTTTCGTTAGTTAGCCTTATAAGGCTAAGTAAAGAAGGCTGGGGGCACTCACCTCTTATGTTTCAATGGCGGCAGTCAAACGGAAAAGATCCCCGTTTCGTTAACAAGAGAAGGTTCAGAGTTCTAATACTTTTATTTCTTTCCAAATGTTATTACACGAACATTATTAATATATATACGGTCCACTCAAAAAGTCCTTGTGTGAAATTAAATTTCTTACTGATAAATATACAGTAAGTAAGAAAGATGGGGTTTCGTAACAGAATTTTTTTAGTCGACTGTACATAGTGAGGTACATACATACCATAATCTGTATTTTCTGGTTCCCAGCAGTTAGAAGGCCAGAAATAAGGGGTCTGAAAAAGAAGAAAAACACAGAGAAGTGAAAGAGAATCGATTTTGAACGGACCGCGACAGCTATCGAGTCCAGTCCAGAAAAATAAATTAAAATTTCACGCGCTCGCGAACGTGTGTTATTGCTTTAATCTAAAGGCCCTTCACTTCTCACGTATGGAATAAACCTCGAAACTGAAGGCGAATGTACCTTACGTTGGGGCGAATATTCAATAGAAGGTTTTTGAGATAAAAGACAATTTAAGTTAAAAACCACTCACCTGAAATCTATATAAGGTGGAGTCATTTTTTACTACAAGGACATGATCATCAATGGGGAAAAAGTACCCGTGCGCGGACATGAGGCAGGCTAAATGGAGAGCTTCAACTGTGTGGGAGAGAGAATTGACGTCATAAGCTCACCATTCACACTTTTTATACTAGTCTATTTTCGTCCTAGATAGTATTAATAACGCGTATGCGGTGAACTCAAACACCGCATATGAGTTATGTTAGGTTAGAGCTTTTAATAATTTCTTATAATCAGTAAGGAGGGCCAGAAACTGGCACAGCGCTCGGACCAACTAATGCGGCCCATTACGCTAACTCCTTGATTATTATTACCAGCAACGTAGGGAGTCGAACCCCTGACCTCAGTGTCTTCACTTCGCCTATAACGGGAAAACGGCGTTACTCAATGAGCTTCGAACGCCGGCCGTGGGAGCTCGTACAAAGTAACGTAATGTTGAGGTTGTTTAACCCTTAATCCCAACCCATTATAAAAGTTACGCTAGCAATACCCCGGGTAGGGTTTAAGGGTTAACCTCCTTCGCAACACCTGCGGAGGACGGTCTCCCATCCAACTACTGCCAGGACGTAATGCCGCTTAACTTCGCTGGTTTACGGGAAGTGGTGTTACGATACCGGCCACGACGTAGCCCGGAGACCATACAAAATTAAACTGAATTAAATCTTGTTATAATTAAGTCAAAGTAAAGTTACTGTTGTAGTTCATTATGTAAAACTTATAAGTAACCACCAATTTTAGAGAATTGACGGATTATTATTATTATAATTATTATTATTAATATTATTATTAGAGTCGGGATGTTTACGCAAAATGCCATAAATGCCTTTGTTTTGCTATTTTTTGCGTCTCCAGGAAAAAAAGTGCCATTTTAGTCATAAAGTGCCTAATTTGCCTTTTTCTCCATTATTTTCTAGTATTATTGCATTAGAGTCCCAAAATAGGCCTATGCAACGTCATTTTGCCTGAACATCCGGGCTCTAATTATTATTATTATTATTATTATTATTATTATTGGTGTTGCATCTGGTATTGATCTATCTGTCTTGTGGTCGTCTTCAAATGGGACACAAACGAAAAACAATAAAAAACTCATTTTATTCATTGTCTGAGAACAATGACTAAAATCTTAAAACTTTTAAATTAAAATTTAAGTTAAAATTGCTGGCCATTGTTCAAATTGCTCGAAACACAAACATCACTATAACGAGTATTTCCGCGTCAAGAGAGTCAAAAGGTAAATGAAACGGACTTAGTTTTAAATTCGGTAGACCCATACGCATCTCGTCGATGACAAATTTCATTTACGCTCTAATACTCCAACTTAACCTAACCTGATCTAATTTATTTTAACTCCCAAAACCTCGTCGATAGAATGTCTCGTCGACAAAGCGTCGCTAACCCAAATTCAGTATGATGATGTTGGTCGTGACAAACCTTTGAAATGGATGCGTGAAAGTTATCTCGACATACCAGAGTGTCCGTTTGTCTATACCCAATGGGAATTACGTTAACTAATTATATTAACGCGCTTTCGGCTGAATGTGAACCATTTTTAACATTTATGATACGATTCCATAAATAAATGTATTGCCCATCGGGCAAAGTTTTTTTAGACACACTGTATATGTATGGAAAAATGCGCGTCCATTCAAATTTGGATTCTTTTTAAAACTAAAAATGCCATGAATATTCTCACAATGGGAATGTTCCAAACTTTGGAATTTTTCTGCCAACTTCGAAACTTGTTCTAGAAATTTCTGAACTTCGTACCAAGTCTGAAGTTTGGAACATTTTTCTGAACTTCTGAACTTTCTAAACTTTAATGTATTCTACAGTATTTTATGCATTGTACTACTATGTAATAATAAAATAATAAAATACTTTACTACTACTACTACTACTACTACTACTACTAATAATATAATAATAATAATAATAATAATAATAATAAATAAGCACACTATATATATATATCTATATATATATATATAGGGTGTTTCAGGAGGAAAGGTCAATACTTCGGGAGGTGATCGTATCGGTCATTGTGAGAAAAAAGTTCATATGAACATGTGTCTAATTTTGAATGGTTACGGAGATAGAGCTGTTTGAAACTGATGCGCGCGCAGCTCTTCCTTCCCCCGCGGTGGTCCCATTCAATGGCCACCGAGGTCTCCAGACCTCTCTCCGTTAGATTATTGTTTGTGGGGGTGGATGAAAAGTCAAGTTTACGAAAGAAAGGTGGATACGCGAGACGAATTGCTCGCGCGCATTTGGATGCTGCCCGCATAAAGGAACGTCAAGATCAACTCAGACGAACAACACGCGATCTTCGCACACGAGTTGCAAAGTGCATTGAGGTTGACGGTGGAATTTTCGAAAACGTATTGTAAACTGTAACAAATTTGTCATTTCTGTATCTGATACCATTCAAAATGCCAATGTTTAAACATTAAATGTTAGAAACAGTAATTGGTTTCTCTTTTTGATTACCATTAACAATGCTTTTGTATTTGTAGATTCAAACAGCTCTATCTCCGTAACCATTCAGAATTAGACACATGTTCATATGAACTTTTTTTCTCACAATGACCGATACTATCACCTCCCGAAGTATTGACCTTTCCTCCTGAAACACCCCCTGTGTATATATACATATAAAGAGGACATCAATCGACTAGGGAAGTACTCCGGGGGGGGGCAACGCGCCCCGCCCTGTCTCCTGTCTCCCCGCCACTCTTTCCTGCATTATATATATATATATATATATATATATTTGGCATTCACAAACAACAGCAACCTAATTGACAATTTAGAAATATCCCCAACTATAATATCGGATCACAACATTATTGAAATAACAACCAATATATATACAGAAAAAGCATACAGAAAACGAAGACGACGCCATAGAAGCGATAAAGGTTAACTCAAAGTACTTCTATAATTTTGCAAAAAGGAAGTCGAAAAACCATGCGACTATTGGACCTTTGAAAAACGAAGACAGTACTTTAGCTGATGATCTAACAGAAGTGTCTGAAATATTAAGAGCTCAGTACGAATTCTCTTTCAGTATCCCAAAATCTGACAAACTGATATGCGATAGAAACGCGTTCTTTGAAGAAGAACTACGAGGGGAAAGTATAACGGACTTCGACTTTACGACAGATGATATTACACGAGCTATAGGGAAACTAAAAGCACACTCAGCGGCAGCACCGGACAAATGGAATGCCACACTGATCAAAAAAATGCAAGAATGCAATTGCTGAGTCCTTATATCGGATATGGAGACGATCACTAGACACGGGAGAAATACCGGCATCCTGAAGAGCGCGAACCTAGTTTCAATACATCATATAAAGGAGGAGATCGATCCGAGGCCAAAAACTATAGGCCAGTGTCGCTTACATCTCATCTCACTAAAATATTTGAAAGAATAGTTAGACAGAAAATCTATGACTTTTTGGAAACTCAGAAAAAAATAATGATAACCAACATGAGTTTCGGTCAGGCAGATCATGCCTATCACAACTAATGACACTACAACATTATTAATGCACTGGAAAGTAATGAAAACTATGATGCAATATACATAGACTTTGCCAAAGCGTTCGAAAGTGTGACCATGGAATCATAATATATAAACTGAAATATATGGAAATAACAGGAAAAGTAGGGAAATGGATGTATAATTTCCTTAGTGAGCGGCGGCAAGTCATTACAGTACAAGGAGTATCTTCATCAGAATCAGAGGTCCTGAGCTCAGTACCACATGGAACAGTATTAGCTCCACTACTCTTCATAATCATGCTAACTGACATAGATAAGGACGTTACCAGAGACAGCACAGTAACATCCTTTGCCGATGACACAAAGATCAGTAGAAAAATAAGAAACCCAGAAGATATAGGATCTCTACAAACCGATATGAACAGAACCTACAAGTGGACGGAAGACAACAATATGAAGTTTAACAATGAGAAATTCCAACTGTTACGGTACGGAAAAAGAGAGGACCTAAAATCCATGGAATATTATACCCCAAATGGACAGGAAATTCAGAGAAATTCTAGACTCTAGAGCAAAAGATTTAGGGGTTGTAATGACTGATGATGCGAAATTTGAAACACAAAATAAGATAGCAGTAAACAGAGCAAAGAGAATAACTGGGCAGATACTGAGAACCTTTAAACGAAGGGATAGGAATATAATGATTCCTCTACTGAAAACACTGATCATACCAAAATTGGAATACTGCTCGGCCTTAACATGCCCATATAAAAAAGAAGACTTTAGACAGCTAGAAGGGATTCAGTGAAGCTTCACAGCCAAGATCAATGGGTGCAAAGAACTAAATTACCGGGAAGGGTTACGCGAATTAAACCTATATTCATTGGAAAGGAGAAAAGAAAATAGTTTTGTTGCGAGAGGATCAAAACTGTTTAATCAACTGCCGAAAGACCTAAGGAACACGAGTGGTGCTGCGGTGAACATCTTCAAAAGATTAGACGCCTGGCTCAGAACAATCCCCGATGAGCCGGGCGTACCTGGCTATGTGAGGTGGAGAATACAAGAAACCAACTCACTACTTCACCAGGCCAACTCGAGAGGAGGGGCGACAAGCTTGACCTTCGTGAAATGAGGAATCATCGCACGGAACATTTGAAAGGTTGAAAGGTATATATTATAAACCAGGAAATGTATATTGTTTTGGCCTTGGAACAGAGAGAAGAATTGGGCTGGGAACCCATCCCTCCCTCTTTCACCGCACGAGGGACACCTCAAGCCTCAGATAGCTTTTGGACTGTTTCTAACTTCTCACTCCAAGTATGTCGGGAGACAAGATTTTTTATGTACAAGGGGCGGTCAGAAAATAAGTTTACACGGCGTATAATTTCGTAACTAAAGGACCTACATTGATTATGTTTGTATCAGGTGAATTCGTTAATCATTGTTGGCAACACTGCACGTCGATTCGGCTGCCATCTACCGTACATTGGTTATACGAGTCAGTTGAACATGGCGGTTCGAATGGAACAGTGCCCTGCCCTACGGAGCAGTCCAGGACGTTTACGTTTAATGGCCGCTCGTAAACGTTCCAGTGTTGAACAATATGCAGCTGCATTGATTGTTGTGCCTTTTTGCATGAAGTCTGCGAGCAAAACGCCTTTGTGGTCCCAAAACATGGTAACCATCACTTTGCCAGCGGACTTCACAATCTTGAACTTCTTTGGTCACGTGGACCCAGGGTGTTTCCATTCCGTGCTGGCACGTTTTGTTTCCGGAGTACGGTGATGAACCCATGTCTCGTCTCCTGTGACAATGCACTCCAGAAATTCTTGACCACTCACAGACTCGGAATATCGTTGCAGAAATGACAGGGCACTGTTCCAGTCGAGCCGCCATGTTCAACTGACTCATATAACCTATGTACGGTAGATGGCAACTGAATCGACGTGGAGTGTTGCCAACAATGCTTAACGAATTCACCTGATACAAACATATTCAATGTAGATCCTTTAGTTACGAAATTATACGCCGTGTAAACTTATTTTCTGACTGTTCCTCGTATGTATGACTGTGTAGTATAAAGGAGTACTCCAAGACTTAGAATGCCCTGTTATCTGTAAAATTCCAAACTTCAGACACGCCCCCCCCCCCCCCCCACCACCACCACCACAATCTGTCCGAACTTGAGAACAATCACTGTAGTTAGCCTCGATATTTTGAAATTTCCAGATTTAATTAGGTGATCGGATTCACGATATAACGACATATAAATGAAGGAAGAACGTATTAATAACTTATATGAGCGAATATTGATCCCTTATGTTGATCAATTCGTGTCTGTAATTATCGAGTTGTCATGCCAAAGTAGGATGATATGCAATCATTGCACGAATATTGATAGTCGGTCGTGAATAAAATGGATCAGGTATTTGGGCCTTAATCTCATAAAATTGATCCAATGTGTACAACTGATGTGTACTTGACGCCTATTTCAGGGGTGGGGGAACCTATTAGCTAATTTATTAATATGCTTTAGAATGAGCACAGTAAAATAACTTAATGTGAACTGCTTATTTAGTGGAGGGTACTCATGGCGCTAGCATACGTGCAAATAATTTTTTCTTTCTTGTAACCTGAAAAAAGTAGGAAATCCTTTCTGCCAAAATACTCCCCTCTTAAAGGCAAAACTCATTACATTTTTTAATTCCGTTTATCCATCACTTTATACCCTTACTTTTAAATATAATTTTCTTTATAAATATGTTTTGTAGTCTATTTTTTGTCTTCTTTTCTTCTGCCAGCTGAATTTCTTTCTCGTAACAATGTTACTAGGATACGCGATTATTTGCACTTCTGGGCGTTAGTTTAAAAAATTTAGCATTCTCAAGGTCAAATCTACATTTCTGGGAAAACGCTACCCTGCTACTTCTATTTTTATATATTGAGTGGGTGTAGTAGTAATTAAACGAATCTAAGTAATAATAAAACATCACGAACCATCTTTGTTTACTAACGTTAACATTTCAAGGTTAACAGTGCAGTTAAAATATTTTAAGCGGTAAGTGATTCTAGAAAGTACATAACTGCGCATTTTCAATGCATTTAAATAGGCCCGTACAAATTCACCTTTCCCAAGTTCTTAATAAACCTCTCTACTGACTGCCATAGAAATTTTTCAACACTATCCAAGTAATTTTATACAATGCACGAAGAATCGCATTGTATATAGGCAGTTCAGCCGTTCTAAGAGAACATATAGAAAGATAGATGAACTGCTATTATAATAAGGGTTTTTATAACTTTATGAAAAAAAGTTCATATTCAAACTAATCAATTAATTAAACTTAGAACCTCTGCAAAGTATACAAAATGTCAAGCTATTTGTCTTTCACGTAAACTGCATTTTCCTTTACAAGAAGAATAAACAAAATTGAACAGGTTGAGTAGCCAAATTCATCGATACATTCATTCACCTCTTTTGTGTTTCGATTTTAAAAACGAACGAAGTTTATTAACATCTCTCTCCTCTCTCTCTCTCTCTCTCTCTCTCTCTCTCTCTCTCGTCTCTCTCTCTCTCTCACACTATTTGAGGGTGTAAAAAATTTTCCCTGGCACCCGTTGCCATTGGTACCTCCTCGGTATGGGCGCAAGGCCTTTTGAGGTACTTCTTTTCCTTGTAACTCCTTGTAACTCTCAAAATTATGTTTTTTAAAAACATTACTGAATGAAAAGAAGCCATTTAAAAGTAATAAACACGCTTAAATACAGATAATAAAGAATATAAATGATGTTGTTTTGACGAATTTTCTCTCTCTTTTCCATTTTTGTATTCATTTTTTTCTTCAAGAGACAAACTTAAACTAGTAGTATGTCCTCAAAAAGTACGAGTGCAATGCAATTACACGCAACATTGCAGCAGTGCAGGGAAAGATGCACAGGAGTCAAAAAATTGGGGTAGGGGATGCCAAACCTTAAAATAAAGGGAATAGAGCCTACTGCAACATTGTTTGAAAAGAGCGCAGGGGGCTAGGGAACGGGGTAGGGGGTTGTCAAACCTTAAAATTGAGCGAATAGAGGAGCGTAGCTCACTCAAGAGAGCCCCACCTCAGCCCTATAATATAATTAGGGGCTTTAGCGCTCATCAGCAATACCACATCAAGCGTCTAACTATAAACTTTAAGGGGCACCAACAGTAGCACGCTGCCACATCAAAAGCATAATTATTATATAGTTATAATGAAACCAACCGTACTATGACCTTTTTCTTTGTATATATTAGTGGTGTACCGATTAATCGGCATCGGCAGAATCGGCCAAATTTAGCCGATTCTCACCGATTTTTTAAAATTTTAATTACAAAACAAACTATATTTATTTTATGATAATTTATACACATTTCAAAGTGTAATTATATAAAAATATTTGGATCATATGTAGAATTCGGACCCCTACCAAGGTTGGGGTCCGAATTCTACATTAGCGGAAGGTTGGGGTCTGTATTCTCCATTTGGCTTGTTTAAGCTACTCTTTAACTATTTGAGTTTCTACATTTGCCTTAACATCCGAGGCCATGTTTAAGCTACGCTTTAACTATTCGAGTCAGTTTTAGCCGAAAATATCATGACCTAGTTCTTTAGTTAGCTTTATAAGGCTAACTAACGAAAATCATGACCTAACCTAACCAATCGTCAAGGGCGTACAGTAACCTAACGATTGTTAGGTTAGGTTGTGATATTTTCGTTAGTTAGCCTTATAAAGCTAACTAAAGAAGGCTGGGGTCCGAATTCTACATTTGATATAGATTTTACAATTGTGTGATTTTAATGGTTTTTATTTGTGATAATAATAATAAAATTTTCTATGAACCTTTAAATTGCTTATTGATGTCCTTATACGATTCGTTTGGGGTCTGGCTTCTATAACACTGGGCAACACGTATTTTATTGAATGATATCTGACACTTGATTCTAGGTAATGTGGGTGCGCTGAATACGAATTTCAACTCGGTTTGGCTCTATCAGGTCCTGATTCTTGTCGACAGCCTATGTGCCATTTTCCAGATTTTTCAAATTAGGACTAAAAAATTAAGTCATGTGTTAAATTTTTTTTTCATGTTTCATGAATACAAGCAGTTCAAACTACAGTAAAATTACATTATAACGATAGAAATGACTTAAATAAAAAAACAAACAGATATGAAGCTTTCACTGTGGCAAAAATGTTCTTTTGTAAGACTTTCTAGCGTATTTGCTGTGATGGCAGGTCTCTTTCAAGCACCAGCAGTAATCAGCCATCATGTGGGAATCCAGCGGCCTTGGTACTGTTCCTCCATAATTTTGATATCTTGTGGAATCTCTCCCCTTGTTCGTCACTTACATCACCTAAATTACTTGGAAATTGGTCAAGATGGCTATTCAAAAAATGCATTTTTATGCTCATTGCAACCTAACTCTTTGTAGTCCTTAAAAGTTTTTTACGATTTCTTCGTAGTTATCTGCCCTATAATTGCAAAAAAGTTTTCTATCAAGTCCACGAATGAGAACCAGCCATTTTTTTTCGCGTTCATTCATGACATTAGGAAAATTGCTGTCTTTAATCATTGTTCTTATTTGTGGACCGTCGAAAATTCCCGCCTTGATTTTTTCATAACTTAAACTTGGAAATTTTGAAGTTATGTATTTGAAACCACTCGCCGTTCGTATCTAAAGCTTTTACATATTGTTTAATGAGGCCTAGTTTTATATGCAGGGAGGAATATGATTTTATCTCTGCTCACTAAAGGTGGATTAATTACGTTTTTTTCTCCGACAGTAAGTGATGTTCGTGCTGGCCAGATTTGTTTGAAATAATGTTCTTCCTTGGCTCTGCTGTCCCATAAGCAAAAGAAGCAGGGATATTTAGTATACCCTCCTTGTTGTCCTAGCAGAAAATTAACCATTTTTAATTCAACAATATGATCCACTCGTGCTCCCTATATTTGATAAGATTTAAAACCTTTTCTATATGTTCATACTTTCTTTAATTTTGTTGAGTGCCCAATCGGTATCGAGCCGTATAGATTGCCATTATGCAACAACACACACTTAAGACTTCTTTTCGAACTTCTAAAAACAAGCGCCAATCATTTGCATCGTAAGACTCAACCCCCATTTCTTTAACAAACCAACTATGTCGCAGCAATATACTAAACTATCCTCTGTTCTAAAATATTTAACAAGTTCTTCTTCTCTTTTTCTGTAAAATGAAATGTATGTGTTTGAAGTAAGCAAGTTTTCTCTTTAAGTCTTGAAGCTAAAATTTCCGCAGCTTTTTTGGCAAATTTAGATCCCTTACAAGATCATTCAACTCGGCCTGGTTAAACTTTTGCGGATCGTTTTGACTTTCAAATACGCTGGGGTCAAAATCGGTGTCTGACTCCTCAAAGTGCATAACAATATTTTCAGGAACATCTTCAACTAATTCTTGAGTTGGCAGACCCTTAAATTTTGGAATGGGGATCTCATTTGAATGTAGCACAGGTCGTATCGCGGTGTCGAAATTTGGGTACTCGATACAATGTTTATTTTTCTTAGTGAAGCCCGAAGTCTTGACAAAGCAAAGGTAGCAATCGGTCTCGTGGTTAGTAGGCTCTCGCCACACCTGATATGGAAAAAAAATTGTAAAGCGTTAACAAAACGCGACGAGAGACTTGTTTTTATGAATTTTATCAAAAGTTATCACCCAAACATTTAACATTTCTATGTGTTTCAACCTTATGCAATATTTGAGATTCTTATAAACATTTTCTGTAAATTTTTGTTTATGTACCTAAGTTACAATTACATTTAGGTAAGTTACAGTATACTAGTGATTAAATTACGTAGTTTTATGAAATCATAAACTTACCATCGGAACTCCAAAAGGTATTTTTGAATCCGAACCCTTCGTCCAATGTCGCAGTCTTTCAATGCATATAGTGCAGGCTTTATGTGGAGCCCACGATTTATCTTGGTCCCCCAGTTTTATGCCAAAATAAGCTAAGTAAGCTCTTTTTACGAAGTCAGTATATATTTGCTCGTTGATGTGGAAGTGTAAAATTTCCACATATATAACAGAAGGAATCAGGGTTGTTTTTGCATTTGAACTTTCTAGTGCTTGATGACATATTGCTTGATTGTTCTGCCAATTTGTAAAGGTATTTAAAGCCCTTAATTCATATAAATTTAAGAAAATCTGAAATATAAACACAAAAATGAGTTTAAATAGGTACTTATTATGAAATAGGTACTTACAATCTATGAAATTAAACTAGAAAACACGGATGAGTAGGTACAATATAAATTATGTCTAATTAAATCAACTATATTAAATCACGATGACAAAATTACTCACTAAATCATATGCCAATTCAAAATTATGTTAATGCCCAAACTTAATTAACTAACTCAACTGACTGACTGACTGACTGACTGATTGAATTGACTGATTAACTCTGGAAACGAGTCGCTTTTATATATTTTAGTTGTCCCTCTAGAATACTCTACAGAGAACAGGAACGCTCGAGAAAATTTTAGAATTGTATGATATTTTTAGCTTAATTTACTAATATTAAAATGGGCTAAAAATGACAAAATTAAAAATATTTTTAGGGTGTTACATATAAAAATATACATAATACAACAATACCATAACAATAGGTACAAATACCTAGATAAAAACCTAGTTGCATAAAGTGTAACTGCAAAAAGACAGCGAGTATTGAGAAAAAAACCTTTTTATGAATACGACGAAAGAGGAGGGGTGTTGAGCAAAATCAGGACCTGATAGAGCAAAACCGAGTAAAAATTCGTGCTCAGCGCACCCAAATTACCTAGAACTAACTGTCAAATCTAATTCAATAGACAAAAAGTTGAAATTTGTTCCCCAGTGTAATCTATACATTAGGGGAAAGTTGGGGTCTGGATTCTACATTAGGGGAAAGTTGGGGTCTGGATTCTACATTAGGGGAAAGTTGGGGTCTGTATTCTCCATTAGGGTTACCTGGGATCCGAATTCTACATATGATCCAAATATTTTTACATTCATGAAAAAGGCAAAGCTTAACAAGTTAAGTTGCCCATACATTTAAATTTTCTCGAACTAGTTAATCTCTAAATATTATAAACTATTGCAATCTCCTACTCTATATTAATAATAATAATTCTATATTATGTTGTACTTTATAATTTATATATTAAACCATCGGAGCAATCCAAGAATAAGCACCCCAATTCAATTTAGGGTGCTTTTTCTCGATTGGGGTCGAACGAGGGTGCTTATTCTTGGATTGTTCTAAAATGGAATTAAAATGGAGTTAATTGCTCTAAAATGGTTAAATGAATGCCCGGTTAGGTTAATTGTACGCCCTTGACGATTGGTTAGGTTAAGTCGTGATATTTTCGTTAGTTTTAACGAAAATATCACAACCTAACCAAACCAATCGTCAAGGGCATACAGTTGACCTAACCGGGCATTCAATAATTTTACCGTAGGTTCGATATATTTATAATAAGTCCTGAAATGTAAAAACCATTCAGAAGTTTGAGGGCAAGATGACAGCATCAACTTTTCAAACTGAAGTGTTACCATTATTGGTTGAAGATCCATTGCCAGTAATATATTGGTGTAAGGGAAAAAATCTTATTAAAGTGATGCTATGTGCTAAGTGCGATCAAGCAATGACCTGGACAAAGTTTTCGAGGAATGTTGATGTTAAAATCCTTTAATTTGGATTGAGGTCGAACTAGGGTGCTGTTTCTTGGATTGGGGTCTAAATGGAGTGCTTTTTCTTGGATTGGGGACTTTGGGTTGCTTATTCTTGGATTTTTCCAAACCATCTTATTATGTTGACTTTATTTTAAGTATTTTAATAATTTTATAAACTCAAATTATATATCCAATTTTTTTTTGTTATTCAAATTGTCCACCAGCGACTTGAAATTTTAATGAAAATTTTTGTTGTTGACATTATTGAAGAAAGAAAATATCTTCAACATAAGGAAAAACAGTTACTTTAAATATTGGTATTCAATTTATGAAACTAAAATAAAATTATTTTATCATTTTACTGAGTAATAAAACTCTTTAATATCATTTTAGCTATATGGTATATGCTCTATATGGTGGAGTGAGCTAAGGAAAGGCATTTAAACAAATTTGAAATGTAAAAATATGAAAATTGAAAGTTTCCCTTTATAAATTTAGATTAGTAAAATTTATAAAGGGAATTGATTTTTGTTTAAATATAGGCAAAGAATCGGCATCGGCAAAATTTTGGAATTGATACATCACACACACACGCACACACACACACATATATATATATATTTTTTCCGGCCTTTACTCATAAAAGTAATCTACAGCGTGGGCGGAAAGTAGCTCCCTAATTTAAATTACATATAAATTATGTATAAATTGTGATTGTATTGTTATATTGTTATGGTGTGTTCTCTAAAGTGGTACAATTGTAACGGTAATCTTTTTTTCTCTAAAGTGTTCTCTTTGTGTTCTCTAAAGTGGTACAATTGTAACGTTCATTTTTTTTTTTCATTTCAGATTGAAGGGTAACATGGCTGAGCGTTTAACACTGCAGGAGCGTGCCCAGTTGGCGGCACGGTACGAAGTTTGGCAATCTGTCGTTCGAGTTCAAAGATGGTGGCGGGCCATTCACGGACCACGTGCCCAAGTGGACCCGAAAACAATCAAGAACTGCCACTCGAAGCTCATGACCACGGGTCTGTGGCAGATGTTCGAAGATGTGGTCGTCCTTCGACATCCAGGGCCCAGGAGACGGTGCAGGCAGTTCAGGAAATGTTCGCACGGAGTCCACGAAAGTCAACTCGCCAGGCAGCTCGGGAAAGTGGACTCTCCCGCTACTCAGTGCGAACTGTGCTGAAGAAGGAGCTGAACTGGCGTGCGTGGAAGCCGCATTACTGCCAATCTCTCTCGGACGAGGACTGCGACATTCGCATGGAGTTCGGGAAATCATGCTGGCTTGGCATGAAGACTGGCCCCATCTCTTCCGCAACATCCTCTGGAGCGACGAGGCGGTGTTCCACGTCGGAGGCTTTGTCACCCGCCACAATTGCCACTACTGGGCAGGAGAGGATCCCATGGTTACCGCTGAAAAACGGCAGAATCGGTTCAGTGTAACGGTGTGGTGTGGTATGCAGGGTTGTGGAGTCGGTCCAAAATTTTCCGACTCCGACTCCGACTCCACACATTGTAAAAATTCGACTCCGACTCCGACTCCACACATTGTAAAAAATCTAAAAATCCGACTCCGACTCCTCACATTTTAAATATACGACTCCGACTCCTCTAGTGTTTCACTCTATAATTATCATAATAATAAGACATTTCATCACCACCACATGAATCGTCAGGTTACTTTCTAGGATAAGGGAACATTCAAATATTAGAAGGATATTGACTTGTAGATATTATCATATTAAGGGATTTTTATTTTTTCCAATAATATATATATATATATATATATATATATATAATAATATATAATAAATGAAAAAGATTCTCTTAAACATAATTAAGGTCTAACCAGTAGTAGTCCTACTTAAAATTGAATAACCCTTAACCTAGTGGCTATAACCAGGGTTGTGGAGTCGGACCAAAATTTTCCGACTCCGACTCCGACTCCGACTCCGCCCTGAAACGTGCGACTCCACGACTCCGACTCCACGACTCCGACTCCGACTCCACAACCCTGGTGGTATGACCTCAGATCAGGTTGTGGGCCCGTTCCTTCTGCGCAACACCATGAATGCTGAGCGGTACCTTGCTATGTTGCGAAACGAGGTCTGGCCGGTTGTCAGCACATGGGAGAACATCGACGATCTGATATTTATGCAAGATGGCGCCCCTCCGCACTTCGCTCTTGTTGTCCGTGAGTGGCTGGATGCCCACTTCCCTGGGCGTTGGATGGGTCGTCGTGGTCCACATCAATGGCCAGCCAGGAGCCCCGACTTGACACCGTGCGACTTCTTTCTTTGGGGGTGGGTAAAGGAAGAAGTCTACCGCACCAAACGAGGACATTGGAAGAACTGGAGGACCGAATTCGGGAAGTCATGTCCTCCATCCCGCCGGAGTTCCTGCTAAAGTCAGTGGACGCCATTCCTGGGCGGCTCCAGAAGCTGGTGGAAAGAGTTGGAGCCCACATTGAATTTTAGAGAAAACCTACCATGTATGCCTACCTTTTCATATTATTTCTTCTGAAATAAATGGATAATATACGTATTTTTTTACCAATCCAAAATAGGGAGCTACTTTCCGCCCACCCTAGTATATGTTACCGAATCTTGCTTGTATTCATTATTTCTAACTTATGTTGATTGTGTTATATAAACTAACTGTGTAATATGGAATTAAATTATAATTGATTGCAAGTGTTTACTTAAAAAATATTATTAATAAACAAACGTGTGTTTTATTTATCCTTTATCCGAATATTATTTAAACATAGATCTGCAAGTAAATATATATATATATATATATATATATATATATATATATATATATAAAGAAAAAGGGCATAGTACGGTTGGTTTCATTATAACTTTATATACTAATTATGCTATTGATGTGGCATCGTGTTACTGTTGGTGGCCCGTAAAATCTATACTTAGACGCTTGATGTGGTATTGCTGATGAGCGCTAAGTCCATAATTATGTTATAAGGCTGAGGTGGGGCTTTCCTGGGTGAGCTAAGCTCCTCTATTCTGATGTGGTATGGTATTGCTGATGAGCGCTAAAGTCGTAATTATGTTATAGGGTTGATTCTAGGGGTATTGTAATTATGCTATTGATGTGGCATCGTGCTGCTGCTGATGGTGGTTGCTAAAGTTTATACTTAAACGCTTGATGTCGTATGGTATTGTTGATGAGCGCTAAAGTCCACAATTATGTTATTCAGCTGAGGTGGGGCTTTCCTGGGTGAGCTAAGTTCCTCCATTCGCTTAATTTTAAGGTTTGCCATCTGCGTATCTTTTCCAACAATGTTGCAAATATTGCAATAGGTTCTATTCCCTTTATTTTAAGGTTTGACACCCCTAACCCCCTTTTCTGGTCCCTGCGTATATTTTCCTGCAATGTCGCATTCAATTGTATTGTACTCGTACTTTTAGCAGACATACTCCTGAATTGACCGAGAGACGCGGTTTGGCCACCTTTGGTATTATATTTTAACGAAACAGTATTGGATGTAAAGTGCAAAATTCTTTTCCTTCCTTTCATTCTGCAGCCTTTCGAATCAGAAATGAAACATGATCTCTGATTGGACAATTCATAATCTTTAACCCGGTATTCTGAAAACGCAGTAGAAGATAGGTACAGGCTCCGCCTGCGTAGATGGAGATTTCTGCAGTGACAAAAATTTTCAGACGTCATTCCGTTACTATTTCGTTAGAATATATATATATATATTATATATATATATATTATATATATATATATATATATATTATGCAGAAAGGAGGGGCCAAGGGCGAACGCCGGAAAAAGCCCCCCCACCCCCCCACCCCATATAAGAAGAGAGCCAAAATCAAGCTCCAGGGTTTTGGAGATGCCTAGACACTGCATATATATATATATATATATATATATATATATATATATATATATATATATAGGGTCATTCAAAAAGACGCAACAGTTTAAATTGCTTATATTTCGTAATATTGGTAACATACAGGAGTGATTTTTGTATTAGTTTACAGCGTACTATTGGAAGTTTTTATTTAATGAAAAACATGTTCAATGTGTGAACCACCGGCATCCAAAACCATTTGCAGTCGACGTTGAAAGTTGGCAAGTACTGTGCGTAGAACGTCATGAGTGATTGAGCTGACAACAGATGAAATTTCCTCTTGCAGCTCACTAATTGTGAGAGGATTGTTTCTGTAAACATTATCTTTCAGATATCCCCATAAAAAATAATCACATGGGTTGAGATCCGGAGAATATGGTGGCCAAGACCATCCATAGGCAAAACGTTCAGGGAAGCGATTCGAGATGACGTGATCGTCAAAATATTTATTTAAGGCTACAAGAGTCGTTCGCCTAGCGTCTTAGGCTACTAGGCCTAAGCGGTAACAAAACTTCCAGGTGTATGCTGTAAACTAATATAAAAATCATTCCTGTACGTTAACAATATTACGAAATATAAGCAATTTAAAGTGTTGCGTCTTTTTTGAATGACCCTATATATATATATATATATTATATATTATATATATATATATATATATATATATATATATATATATATATATATATATATATATGCAAAAAGCGCAGGTAAATTCTGAATAAATTTACTGGTTTGAAAGAAATGATATGAAACAGCAAAGGACAAAGTCAGAATTAAGCGTGAAGTAAAACTTAGTAAATACAGTTAATTATTTAATAAAAACTACAAGTGAAATTTGTTTAATGAAACTCAACATCTAAACGGAGTTTCTTCTCCATTAAAGAAAAAAGTCTTTTTTACTAATTTTATGGAAAATGAAAACTGGAATGAAAACTTCACGGAAACATCAGGAAAAACAAGTTCAAATTTGTCCAGTGAAGTTTTCATTTATTTATTTTTAACATACTGTCCATACAAAATGTTAACCATGAGTTTTCTCTTGTCTACAAATTACTTCTGTGGACGAGTGTGTGCAGAAGGTTAAATGATGAAACTGACATTAACATCTCGTGCCGTTTTTGCAGCGGCATGTCACTCTTGAATAAAAAGGATTCACAGTTTATTTTTGAAGCAGTTACTTAAGTTTTTCTACTTTCCATGTGAAGTTCATGGTCGTGAACAATAAATCAATCGACAAAAAGTTTTAAGCATAAAAATTCTTTTACCTTGCGCGGTACATAAATATAGATACCCTGTATCATGATTAAAATATGCAAGTACCTACACTGTGCATGTATGCAATACAGAACATGTTTGCAGCACTGTTCGCGTTCGCCCATACAAAATGTGTACGCATGACATTCGGGTATGAGTTATCGTACTGGTCAATGTGTCGCGCCCCGCGCACATTAAAATATCGAAAAATCAGGCAATCGGCAATGACCATTGTTTGGAACTAACCACATTTTCAGTCACTGACAGAGTTGACACTCCGAGTGACTTAAAAATTTTAGAGTTATTCCATATAAATAAAGTGAGGCCTTCCATTAATGATAAATTAATGTTGTACTACATTAACTATCTTATATTGGAAATTCGTCTTAAATTTTCTAAATATTTGTGTTTTAGTTCATAATTTTCATTTGAATTATGTTAGCAGTGAAGATGGAAACTGAATTTTCCGAAACGTTTATACTATTTAAGGACTAATCGCGTATGTTTCTGCAACTGGTCATCCTGTTCCACTTTAAAATTTGCTTACCTTGGAACAAGTGCGGCAATTTTTAGGATGCACTCGGAGCTCATTGCGACACGAACGTGAGGGTAGAGACAGCAGTAGTGTCACCATAGAGTCAGGCATTTTTTTTATTGAAAATCATTAAATATGGAAAAATGAGGATATACTGAAGGTCCGCTTGGATTATGTTAGATTAGGCTTGGTTATATTAGGTTGAGCTAATTACGTTATTTAAAATAAGTTAACTGTCGCTATCCACAGTTGAAAATGTGAAAGTGTCGAGGTTTTGTAAGGTAGCCTAACGTGTGTGTGTGTGTGTGTGTGTGTGCACTGAAGCTATAAAATATTCGTGTTGGATTTGCCTTATGAACAATCGAACGCGGGTTAGTCATTCTTATTGGCAAATGTAATCGAATTTCCACCCGAGGTTAATTTAATTACCTTCTGTTCATTCCAATTACGGAAAGATGATTAAATTTCATTACTTGGAATTCGTGTTCCAAATTTAAACAGTTTCTTTTTTCATACTTTTTCGTTGTATTTCGCGTAAAGTTTCTTTAAAACAAGTAATTATATAAAGGAAGTCTTACATTTTGTTCGCTCTTTCTAACATTGTTTTGAGAAACAACGCGGGGTCAAGGCTACACGAGCGACTTTGTCGTTGCGACGAAGTTGTAACGACAAATCGCAAAGAATAGGTACTCTTGTTTCCTGCGCAGCAAGTTACACGGCAGATAGTCGCTGCGACAATTATTCTTTGTTGCATCCGGCTGCGTTGTATTGTTCCAAGTGCGGTAGGCTACACGGGCGACTTTGTCACAGCGTCACTGCCACGTGGCACTAAAAACAAAGAAATCGCAGCGACTTGTCGCAGCCCGTGTAATTTGCAACAACCACTGCGATTGTGTCGCTGAGACACCTTGCAACTCCGACGCAGCGACAAAGTCGCTCGTGTAGCCTTTGCCTTACAATATACCAAAGGTTAGGTACAAGTACAGGAAGAGGAAAATGAAATTAATTTCCACACATGAAAATAATGTTGTTGTTGTTTTGAGGTTGTTTAAACCTCCTTCGTAATGATAAAGGTTATGTGACGGAAGGGAGCTAAAGCTTTACGTGAAATCCGAACAACGGATCGTTACGTCATCTGGACGCGGAGAACGGTCACCCACCCAACTGCTACCCAGACCCAATGTCGCATTTTCTAAAAAATTTTAAGGAATAAATATTTTAAATATAAAATTATCAAAGACAGTAATTTACATTAAACGCAGACTCACTATTCAACTATACTTTTGTTTACATTTCTTGAAAGCACAGTATCAGGTCTTAAGGTCTCCTTCCATTTGCAACAAGACACAGAAAAAGTAGGCTACGCTGTGACCA
This sequence comes from Bathynomus jamesi, assembly GCA_023014485.1. Classification (NCBI taxonomy): domain Eukaryota; kingdom Metazoa; phylum Arthropoda; class Malacostraca; order Isopoda; family Cirolanidae; genus Bathynomus; species Bathynomus jamesi. The sequence continues at coordinate 509,212 of JAJOZX010000111.1, forward strand.
CTGTCGGACACCACTTCCCGTCGATCAGCGAAGTTAAGCGACATCGGGTCTGGAGAGTAACTGGATAGTAGAGAGTAGTAAACCAGATTATGTAGCGACCCTTGGTTCGGATCCCACGTAAAATTGTAGATCTCCTCCATCATATGACTTCAGATGTTGCGAAGGAGGTTAATGAACCGCATCATTACATTACCCACAAAAGGTGGATACGGAATTGCTGCTAATAGAAGTCCCACCATATTTACACTTAATGTTTATAGAGACTTTGATCCCAAGTACAAAGGAGTCGGGACTTGTTTGCTCTATTGTATTTTAGAGCAATTTAAAGTGTTTACAGAGAGGGCACAGCAGGTCAATAGCGAGAACTCTCTCTCTCTCTCTCTCTCTCTCTCTCTCTCTCTCTCTCTCTCTCTCTCTCTCTCTCTCTCTCTCTCTCTCTCTCTCTCTCTCTCTCTCTCTCTCTCTCTCTCTCTCCTCTCTCTCTCTCTCTCCGGCGGGCGAACTTTGTTAGCCTCAGGGATAGCGTAGCAGAGATGGGGTTAGAGGTTGGCGGCGATGTTGAGGGAGTGTGGAGTGCATTCCGGGATGAGTTTATGGTGCTGCAGTCTGCTGCCATACCTCAAAACCGGTCACCCCTGCTTCAACGCAGCCTAAGTGGTTCAATCGTGGCATCGCTTCGGCTATCCGAAATAGGAAAGTAGCGTATAGGAGGGCGAAGGCCATCGTTCCCACGAGAACACTGAAGCGTATGTCCGCATGTGTAGGGAAGTGAAGGCGAAGGTTAGGCTTGCGAAACGTAACGAAGAACTACGGGTGGCAAGCCTCTGCAAGGGGAACCCTAAGGAGTTCTTCAGTTATGTTAATAGTAGAAAGCCCATTAGAAGCATGATAGGTCCTTTAAAGGACGGAAGCGGCGTTCTGCGGACCTCCGACGCGGACATCGCTAATGTGCTTAATGAGTACTTTGCGGGAGTGTTCACCAGGGAGGATACCCGCGTCATCCCCGAGCCAGCTGTGAGGCACGAAGGTGCTGGCCTGGATAGTGTTAGATGTACCGCGACAGTCGTTGCTCATAGAATAGACAAACTGAGCGCGTTTAAGGCTCCTGGGCCAGATCAGTTTCTCCCCAGTGTTTTGCGAGAAGTGCGCGACCAGGTGGCTCCCACCTGGCTACAGTCTTCAACAAATCGTTGGTGATGGGCCAGGTGCCTGGTGACTGGAGGGAGGCCAACGTGACCCCTATCTTTAAGAAAGGGGATCACGAAAGTCCAGGGAACTATCGTCCTATTAGTCTCACTTCAGTTGTAGGTAAATTATTAGAAAGGATAATAGCTGATAGAATCGTTGACCATTTGGATTCCTACAAGCTGCTTGGGGACTCCCAACATGGGTTTAGACGGCATAGGTCGTGTCTCACCAACTTGCTCGAGTTTTTCCACGTCATGTTGAGTGAGTACGATAAGAGTAGGGCGATTGATATACTTTATCTCGACTTTCAGAAAGCCTTTGATAAGGTACCTCACCGCCGGCTAATGGCGAAAGTGCGCGCGCTGGGTATCGGTGGGGAAATAGGTAGGTGGATTGAAAACTGGCTGAGGAATAGGCGGCAGAGGGTGGTAATTAAAGGGGCTAGTTCGGGTTGGGCCTCGGTCACTAGTGGGGTTCCTCAGGGTTCCGTTTTGGGGCCACTGTTGTTTACCATTTACATAAATGATATCGACGGTGGCATCGTCAGTCGGATCGCCAAATTCGCTGATGACACCAAGCTTGGGGCCAATGTTGGGACGCCCGAAGCGATCGAGGAACTGCGTGCGGACCTAGGTAGGATAGGAGAGTGGTCCGAAAAATGGCAAATGCCGTTTAACTTGGGTAAATGCAAAGTGATGCACATTGGCTACGCCAATCCCAAGTCGGACTACTCGATGTTGGGCAGTAATATCGAGGTGACTGATTTAGAAAAGGACTTGGGTGTGCTAATTAGCAGCGACCTTAAGTTTACGAAACAGTGTGTAGAGGTGGAAAAGAAAGCCCAGAAACTATTGGGTTATATCAGGAGGCAATTTCAGTTTCGGAACAAGGAGATTGTGCTCTCACTGTACAATTCCCTTGTTCGGCCGTACCTGGAGTATGCTGTGCAGTTCTGGTCGCCCACACTCAGGAAAGATATTGAGAGGCTGGAGCGAGTGCAGGCGAGGGCAACAAAGTTAATCCCTTCCGTTAGGCATATGGGCTACAATCGACGGTTACGCGCCCTGAACTTGTTTTCGCTTGAAACTCGGAGGCTGCGCGGTCAACTGATCGAGGTTTTCAAGCTCTTACGAGGGTTCAACGATGTCGATTTTAGAAGTATGTTTAGTTTAAATGATAACCCAACTCGCAACAATGGTTGGAAGTTGGATTTGAAACGGTTTAGGACTAGTGTGTGTGGGAATTACTTTACGTATAAGATCTGTGACACATGGAACAGGTTACCTTCGGAAGTTGTGAACAGTTCCTCTGTGGATCAGTTCAAGAAAAGGTTAGACGAAATCTTGCACACTATTTGAGTGTGTAAAGACATTTAGGACCTCAGTCTGCGGAAATTTCTTTTCCTATAAAATAGTTAATATCTGGAACCAACTTCCCTCAGAGGTTGTTTCCAGTCAAAGTGTAAATCTGTTTAAAAATAGGCTAGACAAAGTACTGAACACACTCATAGTTTAAGATTAAAACCTCAGAAAACTCTGCAGGAGTTCGCTTGCTCGGTGTCTCTGTGAGCAAGCTAAATATAGAGCTATTTATATATTCTCCACTTTCCTGTAAAATTTCCTTGGCTACTTTTCCAGGGTCAAGGTATTTTCTTCAACCTTTTTCCGTACCTGCCTCTGGCAGGGAGGGAGCGGAGGGTGGGGAGAGAGCCTTCTACTTTACTATCCAGTTTTCTACTACTGCTAGGATAGTTGAAAGAAAAATAAACTTTTACAAAATTTTCCCTGGCTCCCGTTGCCATTGGTACCTCCTCGGTATGGGCCGCAAGGCCTTTTGAGGTACTTCTTTTCCTTGTAACTCCTTGTAACTCTCTCTAAACTGGAACTAAAGACATTTAGGACCTCTGTCTGCGGGAATTTCTTTTCCTATAAAATAGTTAATATCTGGAACCAACTTCCCTCAGAGGTTGTTTCCAGTCAAAGTGTAAATGTGTTTAAAAATAGGCTAGACAAAGTACTGAATACTCTCGTAGTTTAAGACTAAAACATAACATAACTCTGCAGGAGTTCGCTTGCACGGTGTCTCTATGAGCATGCTAAATATATAGCTATTTATATATTCTCCACTTTCCTGTAAAATTTCCTTGGCTACTTTTCCAGGGTCAAGGTATTTTCTTCAACCTTTTTCCGTACCTGCCTCTGGCAGGGAGGGAGCGGAGGGTGGGGAGAGAGCCTTCTACTTTTCTATCCAGTTTTCTACTACTGCTAAGATAGTTGAAAGAAAAATAAACTTGTTTAATAACAGGAACCTCCCAGAGTGGACTGGAAGGTCTTTGAGGCTTCCTCTTGTCCTTGTAACTCTCTCTCTCTCTCTCTCTCTCTCTCTCTCTCTCTCTCTCTCTCTCTCTCTCTCTCTCTCTCTCTCTCTCTCTCAGATTAAGTAGTTTAGTGTGTCATGATATTTTTTATTTTTTCCACTATCCTCTAATGAGTAACTAAGTAGACGAGATAAGTGTACGCATGGTGTAAATGAAATCTGAAGCTATTCTTTTCATTATACTTTTTCCTACTTTCCTATGAATCTTGTTTCACAACTATTTTCTGTCAGCAGTGGCTGGCTACCAAGTCTTTTAATTTTATTGCAAATGGTGAAATCATTGTCGCACATTGCAAGAAAAGATCAAATAGGGTGCGAGAATAGCCTATCAAAAGCCGAAGGATACTACAGTAATACAATGCAATGCTGCAATAAAGTTTTCTTATGCGAACATGGATGGAATGGATGTAAAAAATGAAGAAGAGGTGTAAATAGGGGTAAATTTACTTCAATATACCGGTAATAACGGTATGTTACTTATGCAGATGGAACCTTATGGGGCTCATAGCTCAGGTCATTAGGCACAGGGTTGGCAAAACCTCCACTTTTTAAAAAAGTTCAACCCACCTGGCTTTTTCGGGTTTTTTCATATAAAACCGGGGAAAAACGGGTTTTTAAAAATAAAGAATTAAAAAAACATTAAAAATACATAAGCAGCTTCGCTTGGCTATGCCTTATGGATCTGAATCTGATAACTAAAAGTTACTGTTTAGGTTTAATTACAGGGCTCATTTTGTTGCTGATTTGTGTTGGTAACCTGGTATGGATATGTATAATACTTTTTCAGTTAGCCAATGATATAAACTGTTTGTTTTTTAATCTAATGAGTACCTATTGTAAGTTATTATAGCTATGTGGAATATTTGGATACATAAGTTCTTTTTATTTAGTGCTTGATCTCATGAGTCGTGCAGACATGTTATTGTATCATAGTTAAGACTTGAAATAAAATATTCTTTTTTGGTTATCATTTTATTAACGTACCAAAAACTTAAGCTAGCTATTTCTTTAATATTTTTGACCTCACTAGTATTTCAAATTATTCTATTTGATTTAGCTAGAGTATTTAAAAGAATTTTACCCATTTTATTTGGCTATAACAAAATAAAAGTCTTTGTTTCACACCAATTTGTTTCATTATTTGCAAGAGTAAATAAAGGTTTGAAGGCTATTTATATTATATACCTACCAATTTCTCTTCTACAATAAGATTCTGTCAATAAATCTTAGCATGGATATTACAGTTATGGTTTAGAGCAGCGCTGTCCAACTTGCGGCCCGCGGAATGGAATTTTGCCAAACTTAATTTCTGAATTTTCTTCCCTATTTTGTCATTTCTAGTAGGGAGAACAACATTCAGCGGGTTCCTAAGTGGTATTAACCAACAGTGTATGATTATAGGCAACATCTTGGCCGCGCTTTATAGAAGTTGGACAGCACTGGTTTAGAGATTTAACGTTGTGCTTAGAACTGTACATTGTTAGAATGCGGGTGAACTATAGAGTAATTTTGAAGAAAACCCACGAGTGGGGAAAAAGCGGGGGGGGGGGGGGGGTTCAAGTAGGTTTTTTGAAAAAAAAAAACCGGTGGGGAAAACTGGGTTGAGCCCATTAATGCCAACCCTAATTAGGTAGCCCATTGGCCGAATATTTGGCTTCAACTACCGTGACTGTTCTAACAATAATTACTCACCACCCTCTGGTGAAAGTTCTGCAAGTCTGACAGTTAGTTTGATGAAGTGTACAAGCTGGTGAACCCTGCACTCTTTAATTATGTTTAATAAGGATACCCTGTAGTAGTAGTTTTTAAACTGGGGTACGCGAGATGTCAACATCGGGTACGTGATACAAAAGAAGATTCCAAAATAACACTACATTTCTTCATTTGTACAAAAAAAGCAGTGTCACAACAAGAGACGAAATTTCAGAGGTGTAGAGTAGCATTTCTGTTGTGATGGGGGTGGGGTAAATGTCTGTTACAATCTGAGTCATCATCCGAGTTACCATCACACTCACGACAACCCTATTATTTATTGTTGTTTTCTTTTGCAGGTTTGTGTTGCAAAAATAAATTCTTTAATTATAAAAAAACTTCTCGTTCATTTCACTAAAATGGGTTCAAGAAAGTTGTAAAAAAAGTGTGTTTGAACAAAATATTTACAGTAGATTAATTAATTAATAAAAGTTAGTCTTTAAGACTAGAATTATAATGTATTATAACATTATTTTACTTAGTTCCATATTTGTAATATTATTGATTATATTTATTATATGTTAATATGATGTGGCACAAATTTATTGGTAGAGGGTGAAATAGGGTTGGTAAAATAGGGAGGGGGTACGCAGCCTCAAAAATTTGAGAAACCCTGTATTGTAGGAATCAAATGCCTTAAACCGTTGAAGTAAATAAACTGGACACTATATGAAAATAAAAACCCACTCTAATAAACAGAGTTTATTTCCACAACAGTTTCGACGCCCACTGGCATCCTCCTCGGGTGGATACAGAAACACGAATCAGTTTTTTGCATTTAAACTGGACACTCTTTAACATAATGTAAGGGGAGGCGGGGGGTTCTAATTATATTGCGTGTGTCGATGATTTAGACATGTTCATTATTTGGAAAAGTTCCCAAAATGTTTGGTCACTCCGTACTAACTGATGAAGAAACTCCATCAAATTGTACGGTACCATAGTTGATGTAAAGGAGAAAAGTATCAAAGAAATACGAATTACAACGTTTCAGTAACTGTAACTGATATCCGTCATCAAGTCAAAAGAATAAAAAAAACTTTCAAGATTTTATAACCGAAGCTTTGTTATTTTCCTACACAGTTAATACGACTCTTTAAAGTTCACTCGAACGGGCTTTAGTGCTCTAAATCAGTGTTTCTCAAACTAGGGGGCACGAGAGGTTACCTAAAAGGCGGGGGCGTACAAATTTCTATGACTTTAGTTAATGCGCTAATAATAATCTTAAAAATAATTAAAACTAACGAAGAACAAAGAAGAAAAGGCTTTTAATCCAGACCCTCCTTTTTGTAATCATTAGATTATGAACCTTTCACAAATACAATTAACGTAAAATCTTAAATTAATTATCAGACGAGACGAGTCTGTATTATTTAAGAGAACGCTACGTTATTCTTTTTCTCTGAAGGAAGAACTCAAACAAAATGGTTCTTGTGAACCCTTCCTCTAAATTTTAACATGACATAAAATTGGCCTATTTGTTTTTGGAAGGTACTTCATACCCAAATCATTGAGGTGATATTCCACTCATATCTCTTAACCGAACCCACAGGGAAAAGTGTTTCGTCAGTCATTGTGTATATATATATATATACAGGCCCGGATTTAGCTATAGGCGAACTAGGCGATCGCCTAGGGCATGGGTCGGGGAACGTTTTTGGGTATTACCCAAAAATCTATTTGAGTAAAATGAAATTACCCCCAGACTTCAAAGTAAACAAAAACAAGCCAATTGCTCTTAAAATTGTTGCATATGGTGTCTCTCATACTGCACGCATTACCCCCAAAATTTTTAAATTTACCCCATTTTGGGTAATTTACCCCTGTTCGCCGACCACTGGCCTAGGGCATGGGTCGGGGAACTTTTTTGGGTATTACCCAAAAATCTATTTGAGTAAAATGAAATTACCCCCAGACTTCAAAGTAAACAAAAACAAGCCAATTGCTCTTAAAATTGTTGCATATGGTGTCTCTCATACCGCACGCATTACCCCCAAAACTTTTAAATGTACCCCATTTTGGGTAATTTACCCCTGTTCGCCGACCACTGGCCTAGGGCCTCGCGCCAAAGGGGGCCTCGCTCAAGCCATTTTGCGCGTTCTGTTCAAGTGATATTAATGATTTAGAACTCTATGAAGAACGTAAAGTACTTTGCAGGTTTATACCTGAGAAAACAGATCTCGGAAATGCCCTTGTTTATATAGTGCAAAAACAACTAAGTGAGATTTATCCTAATGTTTATGTTGCACTTCGAATAGTATTAACCATCCCAGTTACTGTTGCTTCGGCTGAAAGAAGTTTCTCGCGTCTCAAACTTATTAAAACATATTTGCGTTCCACCATGTCTCAAGCGAGATTGCAATCATTAGCTATGTTATCAATAGAAAACGATATAACAAATTCATTAGATTATTCTCAATTAATTGAAGAGTTGGATCTTTTCCGTTTGACTGCCGCCATTGAAACCCCATTTTGGGTAATTTACCCCTGTTCGCCGACCACTGGCCTAGGGCCTCGCGCCAAAGGGGGCCTCGCTCAAGCCATTTTGCGCGTTCTGTTCAAGTGATATTAATGATTTAGAACTCTATGAAGAACGTAAAGTACTTTGCAGGTTTATACCTGAGAAAACAGATCTCGGAAATGCCCTTGTTTATATAGTGCAAAAACAACTAAGTGAGATTTATCCTAATGTTTATGTTGCACTTCGAATAGTATTAACCATCCCAGTTACTGTTGCTTCGGCTGAAAGAAGTTTCTCGCGTCTCAAACTTATTAAAACATATTTGCGTTCCACCATGTCTCAAGCGAGATTGCAATCATTAGCTATGTTATCAATAGAAAACGATATAACAAATTCATTAGATTATTCTCAATTAATTGAAGAGTTGGATCTTTTCCGTTTGACTGCCGCCATTGAAACATAAGAGGTGAGTGCCCCCAGCCTTCTTTACTTAGCCTTATAAGGCTAACTAACGAAAATATCACGACCTAACCTAACCAATCGTTAGGTCAACTGTACGACCTTGACGATTGGTTAGGTTAGGTCGTGATATTTTTGTTAGTTAGCCTTATAAAGCTAACTAAAGAAGGCTATGTTTCACTGGCGGCAGTCAAACGGAAAAGATCCGAAGAGTTTAGCTCGAAGAAAAGTAGAAAAGCATTGTATTGCTGTAATATTCAAGGAGCATCTGAACCAAATATTAAAGCATTAATATTTAGCCTGATAAGTCGATCGCTCACTATTATAAAACATGAAATGTCAACATCTCTTATACATCACATATGAAAAACGTTTGTATACTATGGAAAGTCATTACCTATATATTATATAAATCTTAGAAATCATTGTCTTATATTTCGATACAAATCTTGATATTATAATTTATACTTATTTGTATGGTTTATTTATATTTCTTATACAATTTCCATGCGTGATTATTTTGGTTTGGTTTAATTTTTAGGTGCTGACATAGTTCTGTCTATGCGGGATTCTAATATTGTTGGTATAGTACCGATAATTAAGTCCATATTTTCATATATATAGGCCTAGGGCCTCGCAATTTCTAGATCTGCCTTGGGCCTCGCAACTTCTAGATCCGGCCCTGTGTGTGTATATATATATATATATATATATATATAATGAACTTACTTTGGTCTTCGATGTTGAGGTTTTTCAGCATCCACAGGATGAGGTCAGCCCCTGTGAACACCGAGGGAATTTTGGACATGAAGCTCTTGACAGTCTTCACAGGAACTCCACTGTCCTCGTCTTGCATTCGTTCCACCATCCGCTCCATCTGTGAACGTGACAAATTAACATATTCAGAATACGAAATGGACGTATAGAGTCATAAAAGTCGCAAAACCATTAAAAATTACTGTTAACGTAAGGAGAGAATTTCACAGCTCCAAAAGGAAATGAATTATGAGAAAAGAATCAACAGTAAAATGATAAATTTTAAAAGTTTACGTCACACTCATACACATTATTTCTCATTTCATATGTACACCATGTTGACAAACGGCATACATTAATTTGGTGCAGCCGCCAAGTTCATCATCCTCAGGTAAATTTTAAACTTTTCATATATATATATAAAAATAATTACTTTTGTCACTTTTTTAAGGAAATGCTCAGGATTGGCGTGTGACCGACCTCTCTGCAGCATCCCTCTTCATTTGAGGGATAGGGTTGCCCTCCCGGGAATCCCGGGTCGGGAAATTCCGGGAAATCCCGACAAAATCGCGAGCGGTTATTCCCGGGATTTCATAACATTTCCCGGGAATTCCCGTACTATTTTTTTTATTGCCAATGTCATTAAAAAGGTAAGAAAAACTCAAAATTTTTAGGAAATCGCCAACAAAAAATGAAATATTGCAAAAATATATTCGAGAAGAACATGGCCATGAATTACAGTTAATACTTGATATTCAGACAAGATGGAATAGTTTGGTTGAAATGCTAGAAAGATTTACGTCTCTCAAGAGATGTATTGCAAAAGCGATGATAGATATAAAGGAACAACTTGATTTTTCAGAAAAAGAATTTAGTGCTATAAATGATGTCGTATCATCATTGAAACCACTTCAAATTGCAGTTGAAAAATTAGGCCGAAGAGATGCTACATTGCTATCTGCAGAAGGCATATTTGCTTTCATTGTAGAAGAATTATCTTCTCAAGACAACTCATTTTCTCTTACCCTCAAAGATTCTGTCGTAAAAAAAATTGAACAGCGAAGAAATAAAAATCTAATTGGTTTATTGAAATATCTGAATAGCCCTTTAAATTGGGAAGTTGCTGATCCTTATCTAACTTTGCCATCAAAAAGTTCTCTCCAGAATACTGCAAAGAAATTATTTGAAAGAATGTTCATTCCTTCTTCAGATGAATCTCCTGAGGAGCTATCCCATTTCGAATTAGATCTAAATCAAACGAAAACACCATCATCTACATGCAATGAACCAAGAGAATCACATTCTCTTTTGGAAAGAATGAATGCAGCTATAAACAAGGCTGCAGGAAGTAACTCACAAATTACTCACTATTACAATGTGAAAAACATTACAAAAAAACTCAACATTTTTGAAATTACTGGGGATCGAACAGAAAATCTAAATAAACTTTTCTTTGCTTTAAAAACTATTCCCCACTACTCAGTAGAAGCAGAAAGAGCCTTTTCTGCTCTAGGACTCTTTGTTACCAAACTGAGATCGAGATTAAATGACGAAACCATCGACAACATTTGTTTCTTGAGGCAATATTATAAGTAGTTCTCTATTTTCTTTGTGAATTAAGTAAAAAAGTAATTTTTGTTAAATAAAAGAGATTAAAATTGTTTTTTTATGATTAAAAAGATTTTTTATTAGTAAAAGAGTTAATTTTAGTTTTTGTTTTCTAGTAAAAGGAGCTATGATTATAAGTAGTTCTCTATTTTCTTTGAGAATTAAATAAAAAAGTAATTTTTGTTAAATAAAAGAGATTAAAATTGTTTTTTTATGATTAAAAAGATTTTTTATAAGTAAAAGAGTTAATTTTAGTTTTTTGTTTTCTAGTAAAAGGAGCTATCTACATAATTTTTTTTTATCCTTAACTCTGGCTCAAATATTAATTCTTAGCAAGGTAAAAGAATACAATTAACAGTCAAATTTAATATTGGACTGAGACAATTTTCAATGCTTTCCCGGGAATTTCCCGGGATCCCGGGATTCGTCGATTACGCTCCCGCTTTCCCGGGATTGGAGAGAGCCGGGAAATCGGGCAACCCTAGATCTGATGAAGACGGCTGTTTTCTATTTTTATCCTGTCCTGATACTGGTCGTCAACTACGCATAATTGGTGAGGGACATTGAACAAGAACCTGTCCAGTTAATTCTTCAATATATTTAGGTTGGTGTGGTAGAAGTTCTTCAGTTCTTAGTGTTTAATCTCGGAAAAGGGTTTTGATTTTCCGGGAAACGGGAAATTTAAATCGCATTTCCTGGGAATTCCCACGATTTCGGGAAACTGCAAAAGCGATTAAAACTAAATGGATAAATTAAACTAATGAAAGGCGTTCTTTATTAAGCCATTTGGCATAAAAGTCATTAAAGAAATATTAGATTTATATAACCCCAAAAAAAAACCAAAAACCAAGTTCCTCTCTGCTGAGTATAAATATTTTATTTAGTACATAGTGACAACTGTGTAGTGGTTAGCGTCGCTGACTACGAATCCATCGGCCACGGGTTCGAGACCCGACGGCAGCCGGCGCGCAGCAAAACCCAGCTGTTCATCCTTCCACACAATAAAGAAAGTGGTTGGTAGATAAATGGGTACCCTAGGTGGCCTAGTGGTTAAGACGTTAGGCTGCTGATGGGGCGTGGTTCGGATTCCACGTTAAACTGTAGGTCTAAGGTGGAGCAAAAAAGCTTGATCTTCGTCAAAATGAACAATTCGGGCGGAAGCTAACCAAAGGTTATATAGAATATGGATTGCAGAGAAACTAAACTAAAATAACTGAAGTTCAAATTTTGGACTGAGCATTAAGCATGTAAGGTGTTGTTAAAACCTTTGTTTATTATTCTGTTTTTGACATCTCTTTACATTATCTTGGAATGGACTTTTTCATGTGTGCTTTTAAGAAACGCTGAGCATCAAGAGGCATCAATAAGTCTGTTGCGTGTCTTTGTTACGAACAAACCACACGCAGAAAAGAGAGAAGGCTCTCTCAGCTTCAATATATACAGGTGGGATAGTAGGAAGATAGGACCCGAGGAGGCTATTTCTCGAATCATAACTCTTTACACTTCAAAGTGGACCTACTCCTCTCTTACTGACGGATTTTTATTATTTAAACGACATTTTGTTCGCAATTAAAGAAAACAAAACGTTATGTCTGATAAATTTTAGTTAGATCTTATTAAGACAATGATGGAAATTTCAATTCTCTACGTCAAGAAATAAAGAAGTATTTCCCATTCCAAAATCCATATATCCCCCCCCCCCGAAACAAAATCCCTTCTAACTCAAAAAATGCTTGGCCGATCGACTTGAAACTTGGTTTGTATTCATTAATCATTAAGCTTTACAACATATTAAAATTTCAGCACACTCCAATAATTACCTCGAAAACCGGGAAATGCCCCCTTAAAACGTTTTAAAGCGACACAGTCAAACTCGCAGAAACGTTTTAAATTATGAGGAGAATGTCAGTGTCGCAAAAGGTTCAGCATCAAATTCGGATCCCTCGTATTCTGGGAGTATTGTCCATCTCTCGTTTTCATGGTTCCTTATCCCACTGCAGCTGGGATAGTACAAAATCTACATATGCTTTCATTTCAGTGTTTTTTTTCATTTCTAAAAAAACTGAAATTAAAACTGAAAACTGAAATTACAACTGAAATTGAAATTAAAACTGAAAACTGAAATTAAAAATGAAAAGATCCCATATCTCCTCAACCTTTCTAGGTAGAGTTTCAAGAATTGTGATCAATAGTCTTCAGTTTTCATTTCCCGTACCTTAGACAAAGAAGTCCATTGTGTGGCTTCTATGTTTGCAATGTCTAGTATGGGTTTTGTGAGTACTGAGCAATCCAGTAGAACACTGCAGTCTGCTATTTTTAGTTTGTGAATTCGCAAACTCGTCGCGAGTAAGTAAAGCAGGACAAAACTCGAGAGTTCGCGGGCAATACAATCGCAAGTTTGCGATTCGATCACAAAATTTTCATTTGCGCTAAGTACATAGTGTAAACTACGAATTGAGGCGATAGAAAAGTAAATATTTTGACCCTTACGTACTGCTGCAGTAATGCTGGAGTCTGTGCGTACTGTAATGTATCACAGATTACATAGTGTGACCCTTATATTATATATATTATATATACTAGCTAAAGTGGGCCCAACGGGCCCATTTAGCTAGACTTGCGGTGCTGGGGCTCCGGCCTAAGTAATTGGGGCCTACGGCCCCCCAATTACTGGGGGAGTCAATTATTCGGTCAATAAAACTATAGAAAAGAACGCAGCCATGAAAATCTTACGCTTCACAAATCTTGATGCAATGAGTTCGGATGTGAAGCTTAAGATTTTCATTGCTGCGTTCTTTTCTATAGTTTTATTGACCTATTGACCAAATAATTGGAAGGAAGGCAGCAATGAAAATCTTAACGCGTTAGAGTAAAAACTTGAAACAAAGCAAAGTGCAATTATTTCTATGTTCAGAATAGCTTAATAGTAAATACACAAGCGGTAGCTTGCCATCGCTCGCAACCGTTGTACAACTTCCCTCCGGGCGGGTAGCACTGTGACATATACTGCTATTTACGCCATTACCCCCTCCCCCATTACCCCCCACACAAGTAAAAAACGCCATTACCCCCACCCCTCTCCCTATTACCCCCACCCCCACTCTCCCAATTACCCTCCGCCTCCCCACACACAAAAGTAAAACACGCCATTACCCCACCTCTCCCCCCAACCCCCACTCCCCCAATTACCCCACCCCCTCCCCCACTACCCCAGGGCGGGTAGCAGTATATGTCACAGTATGTGTGACGCTCAAGATTTTCACAGTTGCGTTCTTTTCTGTAGTTTTATCGCGGTGCTGGAGCCTTCGGACCCAGTAATTGTGACCTAGGACCGGGAAACTTCACAGAGCACATCGGAAGCTCATGGGCTATCAGCTGGTGGTGGTTGCAGAATTTTCCGATGTGCCGTTTAGGCTGTGCACGGTTCCGAAGAAAGCGGACAGACACACGCACAGACACACAGACACATTTTAGCTCAATAGTATATAGGATGGTGTCTACAGACGGACGGTCGGATAGGACTGCCTTTTTATAATATACTAGCAGTTATGCCTCGCACTTGCTTGGGGTGGGCTGATTGTATTAAATTCTAATTATTCAAATCGTTTTTTATTTTTCGTCGCACCCCCAGTAATTGGGGGGCCTGCGGTCCCCCGATTACTGGGGATTCAATTATTTGGTCAATAAAATTATTATAGTCATGAAAATCTTAAGCTTCACAAATCTTGACACAATGTGAAAGCTCAAGATTTTTATGACTAATTTTTTTTTCCTCTCTAACCATTCAAAAATTCAGCTTTTTTTGGAGGCCCAAAAGTTCACGGAGAGAGAGACAGACAGAATCACAAACAACTTGCTTTTATATAGTTGTTGTTGTTGTTGTTTAGCCGATCAGCCCACCCTGATCGAGCAAGCCGGCGGCACGCAGGTAACCGATCGCCCTCTCCAGAGTGGACCAGAGGTTCAGCGCACTAGTGATGTTGTGTTGTGTTCGTTGTTGTGCTAGAGCCAGGGCCGGATTAAGACCTTTAGAGGCCCTAAGCACTTAAAAGATTTTGGTGCCCCATATATATGTAATTCAAAATATAAACAAAAATAAACCATAAAATAAAATTTTATTTTTTGAAATGAAACAAAACTTACAGTAAGATGGAAAATAATGTTTATTTTTGTATACTTCCACTTCATTTATATTTGAAAAGTTTTCTCCTACTTTTTTAATTGCAAAGTCTTTGATCAGATCCTCAAAACTAATCTTACGTAACACATCTGCTTCTATACTTAGTAGAGATAAGGCATCCAGCCTGCCTTGTTGCATAGTTGTTCTGTTGGTATTTTTAATATACTTCAACTGAGAAAATGAACGCTCAGCTGAGCAATTTGTGACCATTAATGTTAAAAATATACGAAAGGCAATTTCTACATTTGGGAAGGCACACTCAATATTGTCTTCTACAATTATTTTATAAAGTTCAGCATGACTGAATCTTGTTTTTACATTTACTATAGCACACGAAAATATTTAATCTATATGGATTTTTAATATGGCGCTGAAAGATTTGATATAAACAAAATAATAACGCAAAGCGTAAGGTGTGTGATTACAACGAAATATATTTATTCTCTCAAAAGGGTTGTTGTTCACTACAAATTCAAACAATGAAAAAAAATAAATACTATATATGAATATATATAATTCAGTTTTCAACAGCTTATAGGCTATAAGCCGCGATTATAATAGTATAATAAATCCATGGTAAATCCGGCAATGGAAAATTTCTGTGGTGCCCCCCTTCCCTTGATGCCCTAAGCACGGGCTTATTTTGCTTAATGGTTAATCCGGCCCTGGCTAGAGCGGTACAGTGTCATAATGTGTTCAATTGTTTGTGGTGTGTCCTGGCACAGGTGGCAGGTGTCGTCTATGGAGTTGTCTAGTCTGTGTTTATATGTCCGTAAGTTGGGGTGATGTCCACATCGGAATCGTGCTAAGTTAACTCGATCCGATCTGCTCAGACTGATCTCTGACCTGTTAATGGGTGGCGGCTTCGCACCTAGGACCGCATTCGGACCGAGTTGTGTCAGTGCTTTGTGGGTTAGGTGTGGATGTATGTGTTTTATGTACTGTGTGATGTCTGTAGGGCGTGGTATGGAATGGAGTATTTGGTTATAATATCTCTCTGGTGTTACCTTAATGGTGCGAGGTGTTGGTGCATGATTGTACATGTAGTGGCAAGGGTGTTGTGGGTAGTTGTCGCTGCTGCCATGAATTGTGTTCCCCTCATGTCTAAATGTTCCCTAACTTTCAGTATTTTTGTTTCAGTGTGCAGGTGTTCTATTGGGTTGTTTGAGTGCATCCTGTAATGATACGAAGTGCGATGTTTGTATTGTCTGTAAGGTGTTTATGTGTGTGTTTGAGATAATGGGTGCCCAGCATGGGCTAGCATAGTCCATAACTGAGCGAATATATTGTTTGTATATGAGATGTTGTTTCCTGCTGGTGTCCAAAGTTTGTGCCTGTTAGTACCCTAAGCGTGTTAAGTCTTGACGTGCTTTGTTTTTTGTCCTGAATGTGGTTTGCAAAAGATAATGATGTGTTGTATGTGATCCAAGTATTTTGGTCCTGTGAGTGTGTGGAATGTTGATGTTTTTAGTGTAAGCTGTGGAATTACCTGGTGTTCTTTTGTGTTTGTAAGCAAGGTGATGGTTGATTTTGTGGGCGCTACTTTGAGTCTATGTGTGTGAGCCAGTCTTGTATACTGTTTATGTATGTTTGTAGGTTATTTGTAGCGGTGTCGATGTTGTTGTGGGTGGATGTTAGAGTGATGTCATCTGCATATGATGATAAGGTAAGCTTGTTATCTATGGGTGTCGGAATGTCATGCATGTATAAGTTGAAGAGTGTTGGTGAGAGAACAGAGCCTTGAGGGACCCCGTTCGGAAAAAGCTTGTGTTTGGATGACTTGCCATTAAATGTGACATGTGAGTATCTTCCTGAGAGATAGTTGCTCAGCCACCTTTTGGTGTTATTGTGCATGTTTGTGTTGAGTATTTCGTTTATGAGAGGGAAGCGTGGGATAGCATCAAATGCTTTACTAATGTCTATTGTTGCTAATAGTGTATGTTGAGCTGGTCGTCTGGAGTTGATGCCATCCATGATGTGCTGCGTGAGGTTAGTGAGTAATGTCGTGGTTGAGTGGTGAGGTCTGAATCCATGTTGAGTAGGCGATAGTGGAATGTGTGGGTTGATGATTTGTAAGATTAGTCTTTCTGTTACTTTGGAAGGTGTGCATAGTAAAGTAATGGGTCTATAGGAAGCTGGTAAATATGGATAGATTAAGTAAGGCTGGCGTTACGTAACATACAGCCAGCCAATCACAGCGCACCAAGTTATTTCATTTCACTGTTATTTTTCATTCCTTTTCAGGTTATTTTATATTTTAATGTTTTATCTTCATGTTCTTTAAAATATTATTCATGTTATTTTTCCTTCAACAACGTTACTAGTGTGTTGTGTTTGTTGACAAGTGTGTACAATAGTTGAATAGGTGGCTCAGAAATGAACCCCATTTTCCCCATAAGGTCTGTGTATCGAAAGTTCGCGAGGGACTCAGGAACGTAGAACTAAATTACTCCATACGTACTTGTAGCATGATGCTTGCTTTTCTGCTATGGAAGCTTTTCCAGACGATTCCCATTATTTTGCTTATTATAGGCACCTGGCTAGGGCCAATCCCAGATGAACCGGGTGTGCCTTCATGGCTATTTGAGATGGAAAGCTCACGAAAGCAATTTTTTCCTTCACCAAACGAACTTTAGAGAGAGAGCCACGAGCCTGACCTTCGTGTGATGACAGAAACTCCCTCCAGGTTACCAGGTTATGTACTTAATAGTGTAATGCTCTCTGAATTCTGCTTCTGTTGACATTATTACTCCTGAAATAATGTTTTTGTATCTTTTCTTCTGTAGTTCATGTAACTGTTGTTAACATATGTTAACGAACTGGAATTTCTCTCCAATGAACATTATATTATCTTCATTAACCAATTTAACCCAATGCATTGGTAGCCTTCTGCAATTTATCAATGTCTTCTTCATTTGAATTTTTTTTACATATTTCAGTGTCGTCTGCGAAAGCCGACGGATCACTATCTCCTAACAACGCCATCATCTATATCTGCAATCATTATTATAAACAACAAAAGGGCTTATATCGTACCTTGTGGAACAGGACTGACGACTTCCGAAACTTTGGATTTAACCAAAATTTATCTCCATTTACTAACACTCTTTGCGTTCTTTGATTAAGAGAATTCAAGATTTATGTCCCAACTTCCCAGTAATTCTTCTTTCTTTATGTGATACGATTCTCGTGTCAAATTTATCGAAGGTTTTGAAAAAATAAATAAACCTCTAATATTATTATCACATATTTTAACGGTCCAGTATTCGTGTTTACATTTTTATTTTGGAGGTTAATTTCTTTTTGTAATGTTTTTCTGCTACACCCTGTATTCGCATTTGTTCTGTAAATGAGTGTTCGGTTTGAAATCCGTTTCTATTTTGCTTTGAATTTCAGCTTCCTCAATATTTTTTGTAAGTATTTCTTTTATCGTTATTTCTATTGTCTAAATGGCGTTCTGATTTTCCTTTCGAGCAATATACAGGGTGTCCCAGAAGTCTGGACTCATAAGGAAAATAGACATTATATTTTTAAAGCGAAACAAACACATTTCTAATGTCAGTTTTACATATTTCAGGAATGAAAATACCCTGATGGCTCACTATATCAATCGAGAGAAGGCAGAACTGGTATTGCTACATGTTTTCGGAAAAAGCCAGAGGGTGGCACGTTCGTGAAATTCTGCCTTTTTCCAGAAACATGTAGCAATACCAGTTCCACCTTCTCATGATTGGTATACTGAGCTATGAGGGTATTTTCTTTCCTGAAATATGTAAAACTGACATTAGAAATGTGTTTGTTTCGCTTTAAAAATATAATGTCTATTTTCCCTATGTCCAGACATATATATATCTTAACCAGATTGGTTTTATAAAAAATCTTTCTTCTCAACAAATTGGTATACTTGTCTATTAAATATGTACGTAAACACGTTAAAGATAATTCAACGATTTAGCTATTTCTTGTACGTAAAAGTGAATCGCAAACAAATTTGTTTTAGAGAAAAGAAGAAAGAAATGTCTCATTGTATGGTTTAAATTGAATTTACGGAAGGTTCTTTGTATGTCACCCTCCAAACTTTGACAGTAAGAAGAAGTAATGTATTTTGGGAGTATTTTTGAATCCTCATATGAGGATTTAGCCAAAGCTTCTTGCTCTCTCCCCTCTGTTCCTTATTGCGTATATTGATGGCTAATTATTTCACTTAATGAGGCCAAAGTACGATGTTGTACGGACAATGTCAGGATAAATGAATTCATTTTGGTGTTGCTATTGTTTTAATAATAATAAGCCCTTCAGTTAAAGATTTAGGTTAGCTCGTAAATAACTTTAGGAATCGTATCGCGGAACTACAGGGTGAACGAAAAGTCCCTGTGCACCCGCAAGAAGTGTAGTGAACTTGTACCTGCACTGTGTTGGAAGTGGACGGATGCACAGGGACTTTTCGCTCACCCTGTATATAGATAGGAATTTTAATAAAAGTTTACGCAGTTCCACTCCTAAAGATTAAAACGATCAGGTAATATTATTCTCAAAATAATAAGTGAATAAACTGAGTATATAAAGCAAGTAAAAGAATCGAAATGCTTTGGTTAAATTATCACCAGCTATTACAAAGTCTCTTAGCTAATGCAAACATCTTAATAATAATAATAAAAATTATTGGGAACTTCGAATTTTGAAGAGAAGTTAAATATATTCTTTTTCCTACCATTTTCATTGATATCTATCACCAGCAGTAGTTTACGAGTAAGTAGAAAAAAAGATTCCGGCAGAATACTAAATTTGCTTTATAACGCATCTTTCAGAGTGCTGCGTAAGTTATTCCAAGATGCTCAGCTTCGCAAATGTCCGTTAATCACAATGTCTCGAGCCTGCCGGAGGCAACCATACGCGCTCAATACAGTCTCACGCAAAACTATGGAAACCCTGCCAATGCAATTACGCATGCAAGCTATACATCAGTTCTGCCATGTCATCCAAACTACAGGCTTCATGATATGAGAATATTTGTCTGTAGCTCCACTTAACATCGAGACGGTTAATATTAATTTCTATTTTTAGTTTCAGTTTTTAATTTTTGTTATTACTATCAATAATAGCGAAATTACTTTCCCCTCTCTCTCTGTGTGTGTGTGTGTGTCGTGGGGTGGGGGGATTTCACAATTAAACATGTGAAATGAATGAATGATGCAAACCCACAAGGAAAAAGAAAAATTATTCCAAGGCTTTTCGTGTATTCAGAAGTACACCTCGTCAGGGAATGACGTCATTCCCTGACGAGGTGTATTTCTGAATACACGAAAGGCCTCGGAATCATTTTTCTTTTTCCTTGTGGGTTTGCATTATATATATATAATATATATATATATATATATATATATATATATATATATATATATATATATATGGCCTATCAGAGGGGGGGCTAGGAGGGCCATTTGGCCATATATATAACTTCATTAATGGTTTGTTCCTAGTTGGTTTTAAAGATAACAGTATTATAAAGCTCTTATCAACGTATGTATTATGAAGATTTTGAAACAATTCGGTATTGCCTCATCCCATCATCAGTGGCCTAAAATGTAGAAAAAAATAATACATAAAATGTATCTAAATTGGCTCAAATTTAGTCGTTTATTCAATTAAATCAAAATGTAAATGATGCAATTAAGTTTTATATAATTAAAATTTTAAAAAAACGTTAAAAATTAATATTAAATTAGCGGTTAAAATTCTTAAAATTTACTTAATCCTACACATAATCGAGCTTGCGATATTTGTTGACAAGACATTCTATGAAAAAGTGCTTTGGGTTAGGTTAGTAACATAGGTCAGGTGGGGATTGTTAGGTTAATAACATAGGTCAGGTGGGGATTGTTAGGTTAATAACATAGGTCAGGTGAAGAGTGTTAAGTTAGGTTATTAGTGTCAATGGAATAATAATAATGTTAAGTAGAACAGAAATTCGTACTGGCACAGTGCTCAGGCCAGATTAAAGCGGCGCATTGCACTAATTCCTGGATTATTATTACCAAGATCATCGGGAGTCGAACCCCGGACCTCGGTATTTTCACTTCGTTTATAAGGAAGCGTTTTTAATCTCCCAAAGAACAACATGAAGCCCAAACTGACATTAAATCATAAAACAACCGAAGGTGAATTTTTTTTAAAAAGCGTAAGTAAAAATAAATAAATAAATGAATAAATAAATACATAAATAAAATCTAACAATTAAAAGTAATGTGCTTTCAAATTATATTTGTCATTTATTTATACAGTTAATTATATCCTAAAATTTATTTCTTACAAGAAGGTCTGTAACCGCTTCATAATTTATAATATTTCAAAAACAAACCATCTTTTGTATAAAAAAAAAAAGCTCCAGAACATAACCCGACCGTTCCTTGACCTCTACAACCCCGTAAATCAAAACCGCGAACTGTAAAAACTTTTGTTCCATTGTTAGCACAAATCAGTTTTCCACTACATCTTTAAAAAACCAACTTTATCTTCATTCTTTCGAACCATGAAAAGAGAAATAACTTTTGTATTCGTTTGTATTCCGTTCTTGCATTCTTGCAGAGTTCTTGTACACGTTGCTACGATGCAATGTTCAGCGTTTAGTAGTAGTAGTATGCGACAAGAGAAATATAGAATCAACGAACAGATTCCTATCTCATCGGGAAATGAACAATGTTTAACCTTCTACATAGATGATTGCATTGAAATGTTTTTTTAAGTTTTTAACCGAACTAACAAAATATTTCGTCCATACAACGATCGGACCAGCAATACGGAATCACTGTCACAAAGGCAACCTTTTAATTAACGAACAACCAAACTTGGTAGCATACACAAATCCATCAACCAACTAAACCGACTTGAACGATAACGTTATCTCATTTTCAATAATATGGGTTGTTATTTAACTTCTTTCGTACTAAGATCCTGTGATGGAGGGAACCTCCTACTTTACGTGGGATTCGAATCACTAACCCAAACAAAGGAGACCCAGAGAGATATCTTAATCGCTCAAATCAAAACTCCGAGACGAGAGTCGAACCCAGGCCTTAAAATTAACAGCATCGTACTCTACCACTAAGCTATCTTGGTCGATAACAACTATATTAATAGTTTAGATTTTATGGTTTTAGAGAGGGTGGACAAAAGTGAATAGACACCACGATGATTGTCCTCAAGAACAAATGGCAAAGTTCATCAATAGAATATCAGAACGTGTGTCACCTTTACATAATGGAGAGGGGAAAGCAACAACATTCTAAATATAGTGATTCAATAAATATATTATTAATTTAATGGGTTTTATTACTCGTATTAAATAAAAAACTAAGAAAAAACTGAAGGTATCCATCTCGTATTACTTTTGTGAACCGTCTGTGTATTGATTTTTTTAAAATTTAAACTCTTCGGCTATACTGCATCTTTCTCTCAGGTTAAAATTCCTATTGGTTATTCTTAGGTTTAAGTTAGCGATAAAAAACACTCAGGATAGTAATGTAATAGAAGTCCCGGATCTTTTCCAGTTTGTGTACCGTTTTTCATATAATTATTTTTGCTTCTTTTCAGATCAAAAATGAGTGATCAAAAATGAGTTCTTGATAACCTAACCTAACCTAACCTAACCCACATTATAAATAAATAATTTCAATCTAAAAATGTTTACTATGCTGTATGTAATGTACTGTAGAAAACGGTACATAAACTGGAAAACGTTTGAAGTCCCTGATTTTCGTAGGGCTAATTTTGATAGTTTTGCGGATAGGATGAGAGTAGTGGACTGGGATAACTTATTTATGGGTAATGACACAAATTTGCATTGGGTGGCGTTTAAAGAAAGTTTTAGGAATACTGAAAGGGAGTTTATTCCTCGTAGGCCTAAGCGCGCTAGAAATCGTGGTAGGCCGAAGTGGTGGACTAGGGAAATAGGAGAGTTCATAAACGAGCGTAATAGAGCGTATAGACTTAGTAAGCGCAAGGGCACGGCAGCTAACTTTAATAGATATATCGAGCTTAGCCTTAGGCGTCAGGTTAAAAGATCAGTTAGGAATGCCAAGCGTAATTTAGAGATACTTATAGCTGCGGATAGTAAACATAATCCAAAAAAGTTTTTTGAATACGTAAATAATCGTAAGCCGGTAAAAGATAACATAGGCCCTCTAGTGGATGTTAATGGCGCTTTGGCTTCTGACGCTCAGGCGATGGCGGGTATTTTCAATAACTTTTTTGCGAGAGTTTTTACCGTAGAAGACGTTGTAGTGAATACTCTTATTTTAGTTTCAAGATAAATGTTAATTTTACCGTCTTGAATTTCGGAATAGTATAAATTCATTTTAAATTAGTTACCCCATTATAATTCAATTGTGAACCACATTAATACTAATTTTATGTATACTATATTATTTTATTGTATGTAAACATAATTAATTATATATCACAATTGTCAGTTAATTATTTATATTCAAATATTTATTTTAATCTAATACCATGTCCATTTTACAAATAAATAATAGAAAACCAAAGGTTATATTTTCCACCTTTGGTACTGTCGCAGTTTCGCCTAACGGACTCAATACGGCTAGTGAGATAATCACTGGTTGGCACTTAACTAGCGGCAGTGCTTATGGCTACATCATCCAGGTTAACCTATACCGGATAGATGCGCTACGGTCCCAAGCCGTAGCTTGCCTAGGCCGACGACGACGACGACGTAAACCAACAATTGGTGACCCCGGAGCTGGATTACCCTTTTACCCGAACGACTAGGATTAGACTGTAACGTCGTTCGTGCCCATCACCCCTTCACCCGAACGACTAGGACTAGACTGTAATGTCGTTCGTGCCCATCACCCCCTTCACCCGAACGACTAGGACTAGACTGTAACGTCGTTCGTGCCCACCACCCCCTTCACCCGAGCGACTAGGACCAGACTGTAATGTCGCTCGTGCCCTCTGCCCCTCACCCTGCCCGTGCGCTCTGTGCCTGCGCTCGTCTCAACCTCCACTCCTTCGTTGGGAACTTGTCGTCTTGCTTGTACGTCAGCAAGCATAGGAGAAGATGCCTGACGACGCTGGTGCCATCTCCCACTTGAGCGTAAAGCTCCCCGTCTTCTGGCCGGGTGATCCATTTATTTGGTTCCACCAAGTGGAATCACAATTCAACTTGGGAAGGATCACCGCTAGCAGGACAAAATACGATCATGTTTTGTCCTCTCTACCAGCGAGCATCATCTCTGAAGTCCGTGACGTCATCGTATCTACTTCCACGAGTGAGGACCCGTACAACGATCTGAAGTCTGCCATCCTGTGCCGCACCACTGTCTCCGAGCGTGAGAAACTACATCAGTTAATCTCAAAAGAAGAACTTGGAGACCGTAAGCCCACTCAAATGCTGAGGGCTATGCAGTGCGCTCTAGGCGAACGCGCACAAACCTTCGATAAGGACATCTTTAGACAGTTGTTCTTGCAGAAACTTCCTCCATCAGCTCAGCGTGTCTTGGCCACTATGGATCCTGCTACTCCAGTTGATAAACTAGCAGAAACTGCCGACAAAGTAGTGGAGATTGACACAGCTCCGGTCAACAACGTGAACACACAATCGGAACTGGAGTTGAAAGTGGAAGAGTTAAGTCAACAACTCAACCACGTTTGTCTCTGCTACAAAATCAACGGCAAAGAAGCCATTCTCGGTCAAGATTTACGAAGAGGCATCGTTCGTGTTCCGGGAAGATCTGCTTCTACCACGCTAAATTTGGAAAGAAGGCTAGGAAGTGCATCTCTCCTTGCAATTTTTCATCGAAAACCCCAGCAGCGAGTCCTAATGGCGTCTAGTACTCGCACTGCCAACCTGTTATTCATAAAGGACAGGAACTCTGGTGTCAATTTCTTGGTTGATACCGGAGCGTCAGTCAGTGTATTCCCTCAAAAATCTGGTCATACGCACTCGGAATCTCCGCCTCTATACGCTGCTAACGGTTCACGCATACCCACGTACGGTACTCAGTCGCGTGAACTAAACTTGGGCCTTCACCGATCCTTCAAGTGGATTTTCATCTGTGCTCAAGTGCGGCATCCCATAATCGGCGCTGACTTCCTCCAGCATTTCAAACTCCTGGTGGATCTTGACAAGCGACGCTTATGCGACCAGGCCACACTGCTTTCTGTTCTTGCCAAACAGGTTGCCCTTCCGGACGCCTCGAACTCTGCACTTTCCCTCGTTCCCCCTAATTCCATGTACCAGTGCCTTTTCCAGCGATATCCAGGAATTCTTCAACCGATGCAGATGGGTGATACCATTAAGCACACCATTACCCATCACATTACAACAAAAGGTCCCCCTGTGTTTGCAAAACCCAGACGTCTTGCCCCGGACAAACTGAAAGCTGCCAAATCGGAATTCCAGCTTATGATGGATCTTGGGATAATAAGACCTTCCAAAAGCAGTTGGTCCTCTCCCCTACACCTGGTCCAGAAGAAGTCAGGAGACTGGAGACCATGTGGCGATTACCGGTTTTTGAATTCGACAACCATCCCGGACCGATATCCGGTACCAAATGTCCAAGACTTTACTTCTCTTCTCCACGGCAAATCTATCTTCAGTAAAATAGATCTCGTTAAGGCTTTCCACCACATTCCCGTAGAGCCTTCGGATATTCCCAAGACTGCAGTTTGTACACCATTTGGGTTATTCGAATTTGTGAAGATGCCGTTCGGGCTACGGAATGCTGCGCAAACCTTTCAGAGGTTTATAGATGAGGTCACCAGAGGCTTAGACTTTGTTTATGCCTACATCGATGATTTGCTTGTGGCCAGCTCAACGGAAGAGGAACATAAGGAACATCTTTCACTCCTCTTTCAACGTTTAGAACAATACGGTGTTACTATTAATGCATCTAAGTGTGTGTTTGCACAGCCAACCTTGGAATTTCTTGGTCACACGATTTCGCAGCACGGAATTACCCCCCTTCAGGACAAGTGTGAAGTGATAAAAAATTACCCAATGCCAAATAATCAGCGTGAGTTACGTCGGTTCCTAGGTTTGGTAAATTATTACCACAAGTTCATTAAAAACTGTGCTAGTGTTCTTGCTCCTCTACACGCTATGATCACACACAAACGCAAGGTAACGAAATTGTTATGGTGTAGCGATAGTTTACAGGCGTTCGACAATGCCAAAAATGCTATCAATAGTGCATTGTCTCTGTCATTTCCTATCAGTGATGCCCCCCTAACTCTGACGGTCGATGCCTCAGATGTTGCGATCGGTGGAGTGTTGGAACAAACCATTAACGGTCAACAAGCACCCATCGCGTTTTACTCGAAAAAGCTGCAGCCAGCCCAAACGCGTTATAGTGCTTTCGGACGTGAACTTCTTGCTATTTACTTAAACGTGAAGCATTTTCAACATTTCCTTGAAGGCCGAGAGTTTTGTGTTTTTACCGACCACAAACCTTTGGTCACTGTCTTCAATAAAAACAGCTGTAACCACTCTCCCAGAGTCATCAGGCAACTCGATTATATCTCGCAATTTACCACAGATATCCGCCACATCAAAGGTGTCTTGAACACTCCAGCGGATGCACTTTCAAGAATAGAGATTACTTCTGTTACCTTCAGCTCTACACTGTGGAATGCTATTGCACAGGATCAAGATAAGGATACGGAACTACAAGAACTGCTCAGAGAAGACTCCACTCACTCACTTTCCCTCAAGAAAATGAGTATGCCAGGATTGTCTGTGCCCCTCTATTGCGACGTATCAACAGCTGCTATTCGCCCTTATGTCCCTCCATGTCACAGACAAGCAGTCTTCACGGATCTTCATAAGCCCTCCCATCCTGGTATCCGTGCTTCGCAACACCTGGTTACCTCTCGCTTTGTTTGGCCCTCGATGCGGAAGGATGTCAAACATTGGACCAAAACGTGCCTTGCCTGCCAGCGTGCCAAAGTCCAAAGGCACACCAGGTCCCCCTTTGACGCATTTCCGCCCCCATCCCAGCGATTTGAAATAATTCATGTAGACATTGTTGGCCCTCTTCCAGTGATTCAAGGCCAACGTTATCTGCTCACCTGTCTCGACCGCTTTTCCAGATGGCCTGAAGCCATCCCACTTCCTGATATCCAAGCGGACACTGTTGCAAGAGCCTTTCTTCATGGATGGGTATCAAGATTTGGATTGCCGACAAAAGTCATCACTGACCAAGGTCGCCAATTTGAGTCTTCGCTTTGGAAGAAGTTTACCAGCTTGTTGGGTACAGTACATGCGCATACCTGTGCGTATCATCCGCAAGCTAACGGCCTCGTCGAACGCTTCCATCGCCAGCTGAAGTCATCCCTTATGTGTCACGAAGACTCCCATTGGATGGATAAGCTTCCACTCGTGTTGCTTGGTATTCGCTCTGCATTTAAGAGTGATCTGAAGACTACAGCGGCTGAACTAGTCTATGGAACAACACTGCGGCTACCAGGTGGCTACTTCACTGCAGGGGATAAGTCATGTGATCCTACGGAATTCGCTCAAACACTTTCCTCTCACATGCAGTCCCTTCAGCCTGTTCCCCCTCGATTGACTAGCCAACAGAACATCTTTGTTTCCCCAGCCCTCCAGTCTTGCACCCACGTTTTCGTTCGTGTACCTGTCCCAAAACGGCCTCTCCAATGTCCATATGACGGACCCTATGAAGTTCTCCGACGTACGCGCAAATCATTCCTCATCCAGCGCGGTTCCAAGGTCGACAAGGTTTCTATCGATCGTCTTAAGCCTGCGTTTTTGGAATCAACCTTAAGTGAGGTACATGTAGCTACCAAAAAGGTCCAGAGGAAATCAGTGTCGTTCGGAACTCTTTGAACTTCCTCTCTGGTGGGGGAGTGTGTAGTGAATACTCTTATTTTAGTTTCAAGATAAATGTTAATTTTACCGTCTTGAATTTCGGAATAGTATAAATTCATTTTAAATTAGTTACCCCATTATAATTCAATTGTGAACCACATTAATACTAATTTTATGTATACTATATTATTTTATTGTATGTAAACATAATTAATTATATATCACAATTGTCAGTTAATTATTTATATTCAAATATTTATTTTAATCTAATACCATGTCCATTTTACAAATAAATAATAGAAAACCAAAGGTTATATTTTCCACCTTTGGTACTGTCGCAGTTTCGCCTAACGGACTCAATACGGCTAGTGAGATAATCACTGGTTGGCACTTAACTAGCGGCAGTGCTTATGGCTACATCATCCAGGTTAACCTATACCGGATAGATGCGCTACGGTCCCAAGCCGTAGCTTGCCTAGGCCGACGACGACGACGACGTAAACCAACAACGTAAATAATGTCCCCGACGTGGACGATATCGTTCCATTTAGTAGCGAGACTATTTTGGATGAAATAACTGTTTACGAGGGTGAGATTGCGCATTATATCGATAGGCTAAAAGTTAGCAAGGCTCCAGGCCCTGACGCTTTTTATCCCAGACATTTGAAAGATTTGAAAGAAGTTATCGTAGGTCCCTTAACGAAGATTTTTAATCAGTCACTCGAAACGGGGATTATTCCTGAAGACTTCAAATTAGCTAACGTCACGCCTATTTTTAAAAAAGGCGACCGCGCAGTAGCTAACAATTATAGGCCCATTAGCTTAACGTCAATTGTCGGTAAACTTTTGGAATCCATAGTTAGGGATCGTATCATCGATCACTTAGAAAGTAGAGATTTGATTAATAGTAGTCAGTATGGGTTTCGACGCCATAGGTCTTGTTTAACTAATTTGTTAGAATTTTATAACGAAATAGTGCGCGAATACGATAGGCATAAAGCAGCTGACGTTATTTATTTAGATTTTAAAAAGGCGTTCGATACAGTTCCGCATAGGAGACTAATTGCGAAGGTCAAAGCGCACGGTATACGCGGTCAGGTAGCTAACTGGTTAGAAGAATGGCTTCGTGCTAGGAGGCAGATGGTCGTAGTTAATGGTAGTGAATCTGGGTGGTTAGACGTAGGTAGCGGTGTCCCACAGGGTTCAGTGTTAGGCCCATTGCTATTCGTAATTTACATTAACGACATAGATGTAGGATTGACTAGTAACGTGTCAAAATTCGCGGACGATACTAAAATAGGCGGTAAGGTTGTTAACGAGGACGATAGAAATAGGCTCCAAGACGATGTAAATAGGATTATGGAGTGGACAGATAAGTGGCAGATGCAATTTAACGTAGACAAATGTAAAGTTTTGCATATAAGTTCTCGCAACAATAATTACACGTACACGATGGATAATAGGGAGTTAGCGAGCGTTGACGAGGAAGTAGATTTAGGCGTACGCGTATCTAAGGATTTAAAGGTTAGGAACCAGTGCCTGGAGTCTTGCGCAAAAGCTAATAGGATGTTAGGCTTCATAGCGCGTAATTTCGAATTTAAATCGAAGGATATTATATTGCCCCTTTACTAGTCCCTAGTCAGGCCTCATTTAGAATATGCAGTTCAGTTTTGGTGCCCGTACTTGCGTGAGGATATTGATAGGCTAGAAAGGGTTCAACGTCGTGCCACGAAACTAATTCCGTCATTGCGCAACAAGCCTTATGAAGATAGGATTAGAGAGTTAAACCTGTATTCACTCGAAATTAGGAGATTAAGAGGGGAGCTTATTGAAGTTTTCAAAATCGTTAATAACATCGATAAAGTAAATTTTGACAAATTGTTCATTTTCGATAATAGTAATACTCGCAATAACGGATTTAAGTTGCGTGGCAGACGTTTCATTACTAATATCGCTAAAAACTTCTTTACGTTTAAAGTAATTGATAAATGGAATAATCTTCCCGCGTCAATCGTTCATTCTACCAGCGTTAATATGTTTGAGAACCGTCTTGACAGACATTTTAAAAATGTTGACGTTGTTTAGGGTGGAAAAACAAAGTTAGCAACAGGAGCTCTGGTGGTGGTGCTCGAGGATGAGTCTGTTGACGATAAATGCCAGCTTGTGACATGCCAGCGTGTGATGCCAGCAATAAAATTATTAAAAAAAAAAAAAAATTAGACTAACACGAACGTAGATGTAGCGTAAACTAACCCACTTTTTGTTTCACTTTACTTACTTTTTTTTTTTTCTTATCCTCTCCTTACTTTGCATGTCTGTAACTCTCTTTTCTTGCATGTTTGTAGTTTGCATGCTATGACAGTGAGTTAAGACTGTGTTTGCATGGTTTGTAAGCGTTCTTATTTTACTTTTCATCTCTCACCCCTCTCCTATTCTCTCCGACTATTTTTCTGACTTGTCGGCAGTGGCCGGCGGATGATTATGGAGAGTCTTTTTTCTCTTTCTGAATGAATGTTAACCCACGAGTGATAGGGGTTGCTCCTTACTTAACCCCTTATTCTCTTCTCTTCTCTTAACCCCCTACTCTTTCCTTTCTCTCGGGCTAACCTTAGAGTGGATCTTAGGGTCTTTGTTAGCCTTAGCTTCTGTAGATCTGTATTATTATTATACAGTCGATCCAAAAAGTCTTGTAGTGAAAGTCCATGTTTTTTACCGATATTTATCGATTAAAAAAACATTGGGAGCAGTGATAAAATGGGTTTTAGGAACTAGATACACGCTTGGGAAAAGGAGTACACACACACACACACATATATATATATATATATATATATATATATATAGATATATTATATATATATATATAATGATGACTTATGTATAAGTCATCAATAAATAGTTTTGCAACCCCTGATTTTTGTCCTTACCATTACTGATGCTCCATCAGTTACAACTGCAAATTGAATGTACCCGCGTGTCCCCCCCCCCACATTTCCATCACTGATTGGAAGTCACACAACAAGACTTTGAATCGATTGTGTATATACTGTGGGTGAAACTGAGCACATTTTAAAATTTTTAACTCCAGAGTTGATATTTAATTTAACTTTCAAACATTTTTTTTAATATTCTCACTTTATTGTCTAAATAAAATTTTTTAAACTAAATAATTGTTTAAAGAGCTGTATTTTATTTATTATTCTTCTCTATTTTTGACCACTGATGATGGGATTAGGTAATCACAAAATATCTCAAAATCATTATATATAAATGTTAATGGGAGCTTCAGTAAGTCTAAGTCTATATATACATTATTCATCGATGCATTATATATATACAGGGTGGGCCGTAAGTTTCCATACATAGGAAAAATTAAACGTTTGTTTTTATGTTTCAGATACCCTAAGAATATGCGTTTGACGTAAGATCTTGTTTACTGATGAAGCAAATTTTTACGTCAATGGAGAGGTTAATCGGCAAAACATACGTTATTGGAGTAATGCTAACCCTAACTGGCTGAGTCCGACGAAGATGCAAGGTGCCGGTAAAGTGATGGTGTGGGCCGGGATATGGGGTGACAGAATTATTGGACCAATTTTTGTCAGTGGAAATCTTAATGCCGAAAGGTATCTTAACATGTTGCAAGAAGAGATTTTCCCATCCCTGCTAAACGAGGAAGGTAACTTCCCAGTTTACTTCCAGCAAGATGGAGCTCCACCTCATTATGGTCTTCACGTGCGTCGGTATTTGGATCAGCAGTTTCCGGATGCTTGGATTGGTCGGCGTGGTCCTGTGGAGTGGCCTCCCAGATCCCCAGATCTCACCCCCCTTGATTTCTATCTTTGGGGGCACTTGAAGGCCATGGTGTATCAGGAAAAGATACGAGACATAAATCATCTAAAGGAACGTATCACCAACGCCATTACAAGCATAACGTCAACTGTGCTAATGCGTGTTCATCAACAGTGGGGAACACGTATTGAAATGTGTTTTCAAAACAATGGCAACCATGTAGAGCATATTATATAAATAAAAATGGTTGTCCATAAAAAAATGTTTATTTTTCCTATGTATGGAAACTTACGGCCCACCCTGTATATATATATATATATATAATATATATATATATATATATATATATACTGTGTATATATGTTACGCCCAAACATCAAAATCGCTCAGTAAGCGAAAAAAACAGCCACAACGCGTTGTAGATGCACCAAAGTGACCACACACCGCTGTTAGATATTTTTTCGCTTCATGGCCATTCTCAAACAACCGCAACGCGTTGTGGACGATTTGAAAAGACCACACACCGGTCTTTCATCAAACTCTATTTAAACACGACGTATACTGAAATGACATAAACGCGACGTATATTTATCGACGTATTCACCGATTAAAAAGCAAAATTAAGCAGATATGCTAGAAAAAAGATAAAGTCCTTTAAAAAATGATTATCAATAATTTTCCCGTAGGTTTCGATTAATTTTAAGCAACTTTAGAATGAGAAGTAAATGTAAAAATTAACCAACTGGTTAGGTTAATTAAATGCCCGGTTAGGTCAACTGAGTGCCCGGTTGGGTTAACTGAATGCCCGGTTAAGTTAATTGTACGCCCTTGACGATTGGTTAGGTTAAGCCGTCATATTTTCGTTAGTTTTAACGAAAATATCACTTAAACTAACCAATCGTCAAGGGCGTACAGTTGACCTAACCGGGCATTCAATAATTTTCAAATTGTCCACAACGCGTTGTGGTCATATCCGAATCGTCCACAACGCGTTGTGGTTGTTTGAGAACGGCTATGAAGCGAAAAAATATCTAACATCGGTGTGTGGTCACTTTGGTGCATCCACAACGCGTTGTGGCTGTTTTTTTCGCTCACTGAGCGATTTCGATGTTTGGGCGTAACATATATACTGTATATTTCACATAGCGGTTAGTGAAGGGTTAAAAGATGAAATATAACTGCGAAACAGATTCTAAGTAAATAATCAGTTAATTAGCTTTTTTTTTTGCCCATTTTCCTACTTTTTTTTTTTTTTTTTTTTTAGTCTCATCATATGAATGTGAAAGTTCCTTAACCACTGATGGAAGGAGAGTCACAAAGTAATTAGAACTTCTTCGTATGATAATAATGGTGAAGCTTCAACCTGACCATTTTCAAATCGATTTTTTGAACGTATACCCATCAAAGCGACGAAACCGCAACATCGACACATTATAAAACTACCTTAATCTAAGTTAACCTAACCTAATTTTTATTTACGTGTTTTTAACTTTTATTTACCGGTTTTTAATAGGTGGAAATTTTCGGAAGTCAAACCTCCGCATTATTATATTATTTTGGGAAGCCAGTCCTTTCCCCCCTTCTTTGTTTCTTTTGCGCCTTCCCTCCCCCTTCCTCGTCATTGCGAAGGGGATTACTTGCGGGAGATAGTTAGGATATAGTAGAAGTAGTAATGTTCCCTTTGCCAATAAATGTAGTAGGAGGCGTTGGTCGGGTCTGGTTTCACAACATTGGCAGTTCTCAGATGACACCCCCATTGGTAGAAAAGGGAAGTTTGATGGGATCTCTCGGAAGTCAAAATCTCTGAATAGACTTTTTCAATTTCAGGGATGCTACTTGGGCATACAGTGATAAGATTGTTAGTACTGTTTAGGAAAATCGCGGTATATTTAACTTAGCTAGCTAGATAAAGTTTTACTTTTATACAGCAGTAATGATGTTCCCTTTTATAATAAATGTTATAGGAGGCGCTGGTCAGGTCTGGTTTCAGAGCACTGTAAGTTCTGAGATGATGGGAAACTTCATGGGGATTCTCAGCAGTCAAAAACTCTGAATAGACAGAGTCAACTCCATGGAAGCTACTTAGGTAGAATAAAACTTTTGTTTTAAATAGTGTGTAACAAAAGAGGAAAAATAATCACACATATGTACAATGTTGAGGGAATTCTTAAACTGTGGGGTGCTGGCCAGCTGGAGATACTGCTGGATCAGTGCTCCTTTATCTAAGTAATTCCTATGCGAAGGTCACAATATAAATTACAATATGATAAATCTTTCTTGAACTTTCGTGGGAACTCTTAAATTGGGGTGTGCAGACCGGCTGAAGTTGCCGCTGGATCAGTGCTCCCTTATCTAAGTAATTCCAGTGCGAAGGATGGTAACGTAAATAGTAATTTTTAAAAGCATTTCTCTCTGCACGATGGCTTCCGCGCTCATAGGAAATATGATGCAACGATGAAATTATTATTTCTTGTACATAATAAATAAATAAATAAATAATTCCTTTATAAAAATGCATGATGTAGATTAGATTAATTAGTTTAGTGTTTCAGGCTATCTTTATTTTCCACTATCCTCTAATGCGTAACTGGGTGCACGATATGTGTATGCATGGTGTGAGTGAACTCTGAAGCTATTCTTTTCATTATACTTTTTCCTACTTTCCCGTAAATCTTGCTTCAAAACTATTTTCTGTCAACAGTGGCTAGCGGAGGAGAGAGAGAGAGAGCCCTGTCTGTTCTACACTTTATTACTATATTATTTCTGTATGAAAGCTTTACACGTTTATAAATGTAAACACGGTATAAGCTCTCAGTATTCTGTACTTTCATTTTGTTCTATTTTCATTATTTTCTCTCCGTCTTTCTTGGTTAGCCTAGAGCAGTGATTCCCAACGTGGAGCGCACGCCCCACAGGGGGGGCAATTTGAATATTTGGGGGGGGGGCAATTTGAAAATGCTACAATAAAACCATTTGTAGTAAACATCAAGTTCAAGGATCTCACTAACTTGAGATTATCAAACTTTGAATTTGCTGTATTTTTACCTAATATTGTGAATTTAAAGTGGTATTATTGATTAAATTACTTTTTTGTGAATTTAAAATTGCAACTTTTCAACTGAGAAGTTTTATTTCAAGGAAATAATATAGTTAGCTTCAATCTCAAGTTTACTGACTCATATTTAATGTAACTCATATTGAATGTACTCATATTATTGAAATTTAAAATTATAACTTTTCAACTGAGAAATTTTATTTCAAGGTAATAATTTAGTTAGCTTCAACCTCAAGTTTATTTACTCATATTGAATGTACGGTAACTCATATTAAATGTACTCATATTATTGTAAATTTTAAATAATACCTTTTCAACACCAAATTTATTTTTATATTAATGGGGGGCATCAAATCTTTTGAGGTGTCGAGGTGGGGCATGGCGCAAAAAAGGTTGGGAACCACTGGCCTAGAGTGTATCTTAGGGTGTTTGTTAGCCTGTAACTCTCTGTAACTAACTTAGCGTAACCTAACCTACAATATATTTGTCGATGTCAAGTCGATCAGATATCTTAATCCTTGATTTTTTTTCAGTACAGATTTGCATACTAACGAAATCTGGGTAAAATCACCATAACTAAAATGAAAATAGTTTTCTGAGAAGATTTGAACTTGTTTTTATTCCTGTCATTCTTCAGAACTGAATAAATACCATAAAAACTCCGACAGTAGCGAATAAACATTATTATTAAATGATTACAAATTATTTTTAAGGTTCATCCAATCTTCCTTCGCTGTATAATTTAACAAATTTATCATTCCGACCACAAATCCCTGATCTGCGATTTTCATGCCTTACGAGCAGTCTCTGACCTTAAATGACACCTCAAATTACATCCCCCAAAACGATCCTCTCCTCTAATTCCACTCTTGAGGTTTAAGCTCAGCATTTCTCTCTCAATGGAAAAGTAAAAGTGAGGTAACTACGATGGTTCATAGACTATTTTAACCATTCCGGAGCCGAATCTGGGAACAGAATCAGTCTTTTGCCTTTATAAAACGATAATTTCATCAGATTTTCTTCAAAGGCAACATTTCCTTTGAAAATTGTGTCCTTGCTTCTTTCTATCTTCAAATGTCAGTTGATATCGGTGAAGAATTGTCATCCTTATGCACAGACCCGACCAGATCCTCATTAAGGACTATTGAGAAATGATTTTTTTTTTAAGTCAGCTGAATATATTACGGTGTTTCTACTTTTCTGTCAACAGCGATTTAGGAATCTAAGTATTATACAGGGTGTACATAAAGTCAGGATCTATTTTTGTGAAGCACTTGGAAATTATATGGAATTCAATCATAAAATGATAAAGTGGTAACATTTATTAAATAATTAAGAGTAGGATTCGACGTGACGCCCATCAGTATCCCTGCACAGCTCAAATCGTTCCGCAGCATTTCTAAACACATTCTGGAGCATTTGCGGGGTTATGTTATCTGCAGCAGTTCGTATACGTGTACGTAAGTTTTCAAGACTCGTAATCTTCGTCTGATAGACGTGCGACTCGATAAAGCCCCATTCAAAGAAATCTAAAGGGGTTAAATCTGGTCATCTCGCGACACAAGGTCTGTTGCTTCCGCGTCCGATCCAGCGATTTGGAAAACGTCCATTTAGATAATCCTGAACAATTTTGGCATAGTGACAAGGAGCACCATCATGTTGATTCTAAGGGGATAGGATTCTTGTCATAACATGACGTAATGAGAATCTATAAATAGATCCACAAATTGTTTAAACTTCATTCTCTTCGTTGGAATTGTATTGGAGTGACGTGTATTATTTACTGCTCAAGATGTATCGAAGAAGGAAGTTTGTTGCTCGAAAAAGGAAGTACGTTCCTCGAAGGAAACCTAAATGGCGTTCAAAGGAAAAGATATTTACAGCTTCAATGAAATTTGTTTATTTATCTAAAAATACTTTTGGTGTTAATGCAGATGGGTTTTATACCTTGTGTTTGGATCTTTTAACTAATGAGTCTAAATCTACTATTTTAAAATTTAATTATTATCAAGTAACAGGTGTATCATTTCATAGTATTCCAGAACTTAATATGTCTGGATATGTGATTAATTTTGAAGATTCAATAGGTCGTAAGAAGGGTGGTAGGGAAAGGTTAGAGGGACCTAATGTAGGGATATCACCAGATCCATATTTAATTGTTCCACATTGTGTTTTGTTTGAACCTAATCTTGACTCCTCTCATAGTGCAGAGCAAGTAATGCATCATCCAAGAACAAAGTGGTTCTCACCTTTTAAAGAGTTTAGAATGTATCGTAGATTGAAACCAGTATGTGAATTAGGTGAACAAGTAACTGCCCAATTCCCTAATACTTTAATTAAAATATCTACAAATGATTTATCTAAACCATTAGGTCGTATTTATGTTGGTAAATATACACCCCTAGGATCTAATAAAAATGAGTATGCATCTACATATGTTAATCGTATTGTATTTTATGTTAAGCTGTATGGTATAAAACAATAAAAGAAAAAAAAAAAAAATCTATTTATATCCCATCAGCACAATTTCTGTCAGTAGTATTACCTGACAGAAATTTTGTCGGCGCTGATCTATTTTTGGGTACATTAAATGCTGACGTCATGCACGCACAGTGACGTCACACAGCTCTTTGTTCTAAGCCAAATCCTGCTTATGAATGGTTCATTGTTTAACCGTGTTTCATTTGATTTCTATATTTAGAAGATGTAGCCATTAATTACACCATGTAGCCATTAATCTTTTGGCTGCCTCGCAGAGTTAGCATGTCGGCAAAACTGTATCGAGTTACGAGTGCGAAGCAAAGTTGGACATTTTATATTGAAAGCAGAGTCAAGTATCCATGCACAGTTCGTATACGTGTACGTAAGTTTTCAAGACTCGTAATCTTCGTCTGATAGACGTGCGACTCGATAAAGCCCCATGCAAAGAAATCTAAAGGGGTTAAATCTGGTCATCTCGCGACACAAGGTCTGTTGCTTCCGCGTCCGATCCAGCGATTTGGAAAACGTCCATTTAGATAATCCTGAACAATTTTGGCATAGTGACAAGGAGCACCATCATGGTGATAGACGACGGTACTAACAATCCTATCCCCAATCAGCTGAGGTTCAAGGAATTGCTGCAACATGTCCAGATAAATAAGCCCCGTAACTGTAGCTTCAGCAAAGAAAAAAGGACCATAAACCTTAGATTTTGTTAAACTCATCCAGACATTAACTTTAGGTGAGTCTCTTTCCCAATTTTGGACGAAATCATTCGGTCTTTCATCTGCCCAAATTCGACAGTTATGGCGATTTACTTTTCCACACGTATGGAAAGTGGCTTCATCACTAAAGAGAATGTTGTCCATTAAATTATCACGCCAGATTTGTTCTACGAGATCAGCACACACAGCACTTCGTCAGCACTTCGTCGAGGGAAATCTTCCTCATGTAAATCATGTAAAACCTGCAAATGATAGCTTTTCTTCTGCAAATTAACTTTCAGAATTTTGTGCACAGATGACGTCGGGAGGCCGAGTCTGTGTGATGCAGCACGAACGGACGTACGTGGCTCCTCAGTGATAATTCCGCGTACTGCATTCACGGTAAGATCTGACATACACGGTCGTCCTGATCTTGCTTCATCATTTACAGATCCCGTTCGTTTAAATTTGGTCACCAATTTTCGTATTGTCTTGTCTATTTGCACGGCTTATGAAATCTCCTTCTAAACTTCTCTCTGATGTCATTGTATTTCTTTCCCTCGATTCGCCAAATTACTATTGCCACACGCTCTTCTGTATTCATTCTAAGGGCTTCTGAAAAGAAAAATAGAAAAAAAAATAATTATTTCACAAAAATAGATCCTGACTTTATGTACACCCTGTATATTTATCTTTCAGTAACTGCAGATCTCTCAATTGCTATAACGTTTCTAGCGATTACCCCAATAATAGTTTTTATATTAACGCAACTACGACACACTTGTATGCTTTCAAGCATGTTTTCCTATTGCGCTACACATATCAAAATCGTTTGATAGAGTCTTGCATAAATCCTTAATTTTCAAACTGCCCTCCTCTTTCTATCCTTCGATCTGTGCCTTCATTTCTGATTTCCTTTCTGGTCGATCTATAGCTGCGGTTGTGGATGACCACTGTTCTTCTCCTAAAGCTATTTATTAATAGTGGTGTTCCTCAGGACTCTGTCCTGTCGGTCACTCTTTTCTTTTTATTTATCAATGATCTATTAAGTCGCACTTCTTGTCCTATCCACTCATATGCCGATGAGTCCACTCTTCACTTCTCCACCCGCTTCACAAAGCGTTCCTCTCAACAGTCACTCCATGAGTCAAGCGCACCAGACCTCTGACCTTTCTACTACTGTATCTCTGATTGGGGCAGAAAACCCTTGTGGCTTTCAGTGCCTCAAAAACTCCGTTCTTTCATCTGTCTACTCGTCACAATCTTCCACACGATTATCCCTTTACCTTCAACAATACACGACTCGATCTTTCCTCTTCTCTTAACATTCTTGTTGTTTCCTTTTCTCGTGATCTTTCCTGGAAAGATCACATATACTCTCTTTCTAAAACAACTCCTAAGAGGTTAGGTGTGCTGTACCAGCTCTACAGTTTCTTCACCCCCCACTCAGTTGCTGTCTCTGTACAAGGGTTTTGTCCGCCCCTATATGGAGTACGCTTCTCATGATTAGGGTGGTTCAACACACACAGCTTTACTTGACCAAGTGGAATCAAAGGCTTTTCGTTTCATCAATTTCCCGCCTCTTACTGACTGTCTTCAATATCTCTCTCTTTGCAGCAATGTTGCCCCACTCTCTCTTTACGCTCGTTATTATAACGGACACTACTTTTTTGAGTTCTCTAACTGCATGCCTCCTCCTTTAAGGAAAGTACGCAGTACCCGACTGTGACAAGACACATTTTCATTCCTTTTCTGTCCAACTCTCTAACGTAAGGATTAATCGGTATTTTCAATCTTTCGTCTACTCAAATGGTCAACTCTGGAACAATCTTCTTCAATCCATCTTTCCCCCCGTCTATGACCTTCATCTTTCAAACACAGAGTGTCCAGGCATCTCGAAAACCTTGGACCTAGATTTTGGCTCTCTTCTTCCTCTATGGGAGGGGCGTTTTGGGGGCATTCTCCCTTGGCCCCTTCTTCCTGCATAAAAAACACAAATTGTTGCGACTGACAATTATTAGAGGAACTTTGTCATGCACAGTTGGAGCTCTGTCTGTTGTAGGAGTCCACTGTCCAGTCATATTAAAAGGCTTTAATGAGCCAGTGAATAAGAAAGTTGGACCTCAGAGGATTGGGCAAAGGTGCTTTGGACCAACGAAGGCAATTTTGAACGAAGTTGGCAATGCTTTAAAGTGAAGATCAAATACATATATACACTCAGAAAAGTGCCGTGCAAAACGTGGCTCAGCTTGGAGCATGCTGAAATCAGCACGGTGGCGCACTTTTCAACGCGGTATTTTCTTTAGTTTATGTTGAGGGTTCTGCAATCTATTCCAAATCACCTACACTTTTCAAACTTTTTCCCTCGCAAATCTTTTGAACCCCCAGGGTCCTTCTATATAAGAAAGGGAGGTCGTGGGGGTGCGGCCTATCGCTAGGGCTGTGTCATTCATACTGTAAAAGGCGGAGGTGGTGGTGTTATGGTCTGGAGCTACGTGTCGTCAGCAGATGGAAAAATATTTTTGGGCGTGGGATGAATGAATTTCATGGCATAAAAAAGTATTTTAGAATGGATTTTAGAACCTTTCACCGACGAACAATTTCCACTTTCCAATGACTATAGATATTCCGTTTCAAGGAAGTGATTTTCCAATATGCTAGTTAACATCATTCACTGCCCTCCCGACTCTCCAGATCAAAATCCTATCGAACATCTTTGAGCACTTTTGGATTTTTTATTAAAAGTGTCAGGAATTACAAATGTATGATAGATCAGAGTCGCAGCTTCAATACCCCCCCCCCCGCAAAAAAATGACAGAGGAATACAGTAAACTCAGAAGTGACGCGTGCAAGAACTTTGTGGATAGCATCATACCCCAGAAAGTTTTAGAAGTAATCAAAGTCAAGGGTGGGTATACTAAGTATCAATATAATGTACAGTTTGATAAATATTACGCTGACATACCTTCAGAAACAAAAAATTTCTCAATATTACCATATGATGAGTACAGTTTAAAAGGAAGCTCAATACATTTATCCACTTTTGGTTAGCTTCCGCCCGAATTGTTCATTCTGACGAAGGTCAAGCTTTTCACTCCACCTTAGACCTACAGTTTAACGTGGAATCCGAACCACGCCCCACCAGCAGCCAGCGTCTTAACCACTAGGCCATCCAGGGTACCCATTTATCTACCAACCACTTTCTTTTATTGTGTGGAAGGATGAACAGCTGGGTTTTGCAGCGCGCCGGCTGCCGTCACCGGGTCTCGATCCCGGGGCCGATGGATTGTAGTCAGCGACGCTAACCACTACACTACCGAGGCGCATACATACATACATTACAATCGAGGAGGATTATCTATAGAGTAAATTTTTAAACAAGTTTATGTTTATTTCTTTTAATTAATGACTTCAATGCTCGATAATGCAAAACATGTAAAATGTGTGTGTGTGTGTGTGTGTGTGTGTGTGTGTGTGTGTGTGTGTGTGAATTAAATGACAACGGCGCACTTACACATAAATAAAGAACTATTAATGAGGAAACATCAGGTAAAAGGAAAAAACCGTTGGACAGACCAAAGTCCTGTTACGGTGATGATATTTCGAAATTAGGTTTCGGGCAGAAACCATAACACGCTCGAAGGGGGCTTTATGAATACAGGAAAAAGGCTATTAAAAAGCGATCGAACGTATTTCCAATCGACGGAAAAAAAGTGATACAAATGTACAAATGTTGATTTTCTTGGATTGAACGCGTGAAAGGTTAAAATACAAACTAACGTCAAGTCTTTCCGTGCGTCAAATTACACGCACGCACGAACGAACTATTATTATTATTATTATTGTTATTATTTCAGTGCGTAAAGACGCTTTTCTGAATGACGCGTATTAAGGCCAAATCTTTGGGCAAAATTCAAAGTTTTCTACGCGCAATACATGAAGAATGAAGAAACAACACCAACAACAACAACAATTAAAGAAAGGCAAAAGAAATAATCACTGATAAAAAGACAAATAACTACAAGAAGGTTTGTTCCTTAAAGATGGTATACGGACATATTGGACAGTAAAATGCATCACCCAGTTTTATGTCCTGTTTTTATGAATCTCTTTTACTGCAATTAAAATTGTTAAGAGAAAAACATAAATCCACAATACTTGGAAATGAAATTGAGTTTCTACTCCATATTTTTATTAAGAAATTTAAGAGAGAGAAATGTAGGCTTTATATAAACATACATACATACATACATGTATGTATATCCCTTGTAAGATTATTTTTGTGAAGGTGAAATATATTTCTTCAGTTAGTTACCCTTTAACTTTAGAGAATATCTCCGCTATCTGCACAGACCAGCGGACATAGGCTGAAAATTTTCTGAACGGTAACTAACACGATCTTCTGGTTTATTAATTTACTAACTACACCCAACCTAGTATAAATGAGATTAATTGGGTTAACCTAACCTAACCTATCGTAAATAGACCATAACATGATATTATCAGTAAAAATGATTCATTGAAGATGATGTTAATTCAGATGTGACCACGTTCATTCTGGCTGAACGAGAGCGGACCTAGAGGTATACGACACATTTCGACAACGGAAAATGTCATCGGCACTCTAATAACTTGAACTAACCTAACCTAACCTAACCTCGAATCCCACCCAAACATTTGTCGGTTTTGTCGACGAAGTGGCGTTAGGTTGACGCGGTCAGTGGCGTCATGAGGCGTCGAC
Source organism: Bathynomus jamesi (assembly GCA_023014485.1). Lineage (NCBI taxonomy): Eukaryota > Metazoa > Arthropoda > Malacostraca > Isopoda > Cirolanidae > Bathynomus > Bathynomus jamesi. The sequence goes on from JAJOZX010000111.1 coordinate 551,615, forward strand.
TCCATGAAGAGGGGAACGGAGAACGTTGTTGCCATCTGGGCTTAAGAGAGAAGCAGAATGCCGTCTTGGTTATGATTACGGAAGTAAATTAAATATTGGAAGCATATTCCGTAGAATTTTATAAACATAGTCACAAATCGTTCCGTGCACTGTGCTTGAACTTTCACTGCAGATTTTAATGAAAAGTGAAAGGCAAATTATACTACTATAAGATTCCTATACGGCACCCATCAGCTAGCTGTGGTTACGAGCGATACACAAATAAACCTACAAGATCTCAATCAGGGCTCGGTAAATTGTCGCTTAATGGTCATACGTCGTGGAGGAAATTCATATACAGGAATAGTGATTACAGAAATATACTTGGCCAGGTGTTTCCCTATTGATAATGATCAGTCAGGAACTCCAGAAACTGTAACAGCGCTCATTTCAGACTAAGGCGTCCAGCGTTCAAATTCCTGGATTATTGTTAACTAGCACAACACTGTAAAATCCTGTACGCTGTGTCAACTTAAAAAATGAGAGTAAAGTTCATCCTAAATGTACTCTGAATGTAGCGTATTTAAAAGAGTACTTTTAGTAGGTAATAGGAACATAGAAAGTAGTGTGAAGGGTCTTCTTCAATCCCTAAAAAACATTTTCTGTTTTTTGTTTTTAATTTCAGAGGATCCTTCTCGTCAAAAAGCGAAACGTTTGATATACTTTCGATCACTTTCAATCTACTTTTGATCTACTAATAGTGTACTCTTCACGTACTTTACTATTTGCAGAGTACATTTAAACTCATTTACACTCTCAATTTCAAAGTACGCAGAACGGACAGGATTTAGAGTGAACGTCACAACTTCGCGATTACATCTTTGTCAAAAATGAACGCAAACTCCTGAAACAATAATCTTACAAACATAACGCCCAGAAATACTTAAAAGAAGATAAACAGTACGAAATATGAATTATCAGAGGCGCAATGTCCTTTATCACTGGAGACTCCAATATAAGCATCAATATTAAAGCTGAAATGTTCTTAACAATGATGCGAGACTCTAATAATAAATCGTGTTCACTTACGAGTATAAAGAATATTATAGAAGAATAAGCACTCCAAGAATAACAGCTAATTAAGAAGTCACTCAAAAAGAAAGAAAAGGTAAACAATAATTACATAAATGATTTTACTTTTGTACTCAAAAGATAAAAAAAATACAATAACCGTATAATAAAATTTAAAGAATACAAAAATGATCGCAAATTTTAAAACTTCCTAAAATGAGAGATTAAAAAAAATCAAACCTCGCAGTTGATAAGGAAACAAAGTTTCTAAGAAACCTTATCAGAGTTTTCATAGTTATTAACAACGAACTAATACGCGTTTTCACACAATGAGGTATACGAACCTCGCCTTTCATATTCCCCAACACTAAACCTTTTAGGAACAGAACCCTCAGTTCAGAATTCCTTCTTCCTGTCTCCAATTTCGATTTAATTTGCTGAAAAGGAGAACAGTTCAAAAAATGTATGTCAAATTCAATTCCAGATAGTGCGCATGAAGAATACGCGACAGTAACTGTCTCTCCCGCTTCTCTCCAAACCCTTAATCACTCCAGCTAAAATGGAATCTTTCCTAATTGCTTCAACGTAACATGGATATGTCCGATATCTAAAACGGGGATAAATTCTCCCTTCCAAACTCTACTCCAAAAGCGAGCGACAAGTACCACCATCTTTGTCGTCTTGGAAGAATTACATATTAACTTAAATACCGGTATATGGTTTGAGAGGAGGGCTACAAGCTTAACCCTCAAACTCCCAACGGGGTCCATATGGATCCCAGTAGGTCTTTATGAAGCTGCAGATTTTTAAATAATTTACTGAAGAGCCTGTGGTTGCATGACTTTGTATGTTTTATTGAGTTGTTTTGACATAGTATGTATTAATAAAATGCATTTGTTTTTTATTACAAAAACATTAGTATATAACAGTTATTACCATGGGGGTCCATATGTACCCCTACCTAATTATATATATATATATTACTTTTGAAAGATGATGCAATATTGGACTGAAATTTCGTCATAACGTTGCGCAATCTGGAAGGTGAGCGAGTGTACAAAGAAAGGTGGGTTGCACTTACTATGAATGAATTTTAACGTTTTTTAGGTCTTCTAATACTTACTGGTGTTTACAAATCAAATAATGAGCCAATCTGTGAGCTATGGAGTACAAATAATGGCCGACCAGTATTCTCCAAAACCATGTCGAGAAACAGGTTTCAAATGTTGTCAAGGGTTTTACGATTTGATGATGCGTCGAGACGACGTCAGCAAAGGTTCACTGATAAAATGTGTCCTATTAGACAGGTATTTCAAGAATGGGTAGATAATTTACAAATGTGTTATATTCCTAGTGACAATCTTACAATTGATGAGCAATTGGTTACATTTCGGGGAACATGTCCTTTCAGACAATATATTCCCAGTAAACCGGGAAAATATGGTTTGAAATTTTGGGTTTGCTGTGACAGCCCAACATCTTACGTTTCTAACATTCAATTACACTGGGCAACACGTATTTTATTGAATGATATCTGACACTTGATTCTAGGTAATTTGGGTGCGCTGAATACGAATTTCAACTCGGTTTGGCTCTATCAGGTCCTGATTCTTGTCGACAGCCTATGTGCCATTTTCCAGATTTTTCAAATTAGGACTAAAAAATTAAGTCATGTTAAATTTTTTTTTCAAGTTTCATGAATACAAGCAGTTCAAACTACAGTAAAATTACATTATAACGATAGAAATGACTTAAAATAAAAAAACAAACAGATATGAAGCTTTCACTGTGGCAAAAATTTTCTTTTGTAAGACTTTCTAGCGTATTTGCTTGTTGATGGCAGGTCTCTTTTCAAGCACCAGCAGTAATCAGCCATCATGTGGGAATCCCAGCGGCCTTGGTACCGTTCCTCCATAATTTTGATATCTTGGTGGAATCTCTCCCCTTGTTCGTCACTTACATCACCTAAATTACTTGGAAATTGGTCAAGATGGCTATTCAAAAAATGCATTTTTATGCTCATATTGCAACCTAACTCTTTGTAGTCCCTTAAAAGTTTTTTTACGATTTCTTCGTAGTTATCTGCCCTATAATTGCCTAAAAAGTTTTCTATCAAGTCCACGAATGAGAACCAGCCATTTTTTTCGCGTTCATTCATGACATTAGGAAAATTGCTGTCTTTAATCATTGTTCTTATTTGTGGACCGTCGAAAATTCCCGCCTTGATTTTTCATAACTTAAACTTGGAAATTTTGAAGTTATGTATTTGAAACACTCGCCGTTCGTATCTAAAGCTTTTACATATTGTTTAATGAGGCCTAGTTTTATATGCAGAGGAGGAAATATGATTTTATCTCTGCTCACTAAAGGTGGATTAATTACGTTTTTTTCTCCGACAGTAAGTGATGTTCGTGCTGGCCAGATTTGTTTGAAATAATGTTCTTCCTTGGCTCTGCTGTCCCATAAGCAAAGGAAGCAGGGATATTTAGTATACCCTCCTTGTTGTCCTAGCAGAAAATTAACCATTTTTAAGTCAACACATATGATCCACTCGTGCTCCCTATATTTGATAAGATTTAAAACCTTTTCTATATGTTCATACTTTTCTTTTAATTTTGTTGAGTGCCCAATCGGTATCGAGCCGTATAGATTGCCATTATGCAACAACACACACTTAAGACTTCTTTTCGAACTGTCTAAAAACAAGCGCCAATCATTTGCATCGTAAGACTCAACCCCCATCTTCTTTAACAAACCAACTATGTCGCAGCAATATACTAAACTATCCTCTGTTCTAAAATATTTAACAAGTTCTTCTCTTTTTCTGTAAAATGAAATGTATGTGTTTGAAGTAAGCAAGTTTTTCTCTTTAAGTCTTGAAGCTAAAATTTCCGCAGCCTTTTTTGGCAAATTTAGATCCCTTACAAGATCATTCAACTCGGCCTGGTTAAACTTTTGCGGATCGTTTTGACTTTCAAATACGCTGGGGTCAAAATCGGTGTCTGACTCCTCAAAGTGCATAACAATATTTTCAGGAACATCTTCAACTAATTCTTGAGTTGGCAGACCCTTAAATTTTGGAATGGGGATCTCATTTGAATGTAGCACAGGTCGTATCGCGGTGTCGAAATTTGGGTACTCGATACAATGTTTATTTTTCTTAGTGAAGCCCGAAGTCTTGACAAAGCAAAGGTAGCAATCGGTCTCGTGGTTAGTAGGCTCTCGCCACACCTGATATGGAAAAAAAATTGTAAAGCGTTAACAAAAGCGACGAGAGACTTGTTTTTATGAATTTTATCAAAAGTTATCACCCAAACATTTAACATTTCTATGTGTTTCAACCTTATGCAATATTTGAGATTCTTATAAACATTTTCTGTAAATTTTTGTTTATGTACCTAAGTTACAATTACATTTAGGTAAGTTACAGTATACTAGTGATTAAATTACGTAGTTTTATGAAATCATAAACTTACCATCGGAACTCCAAAAGGTATTTTTGAATCCGAATCCTTCGTCCAATGTCGCAGTCTTTCAATGCATATAGTGCAGGCTTTATGTGGAGCCCACGATTTATCTTGGTCCCCCAGTTTTATGCCAAAATAAGCTAAGTAAGCTCTTTTTACGAAGTCAGTTATATTTGCTCGTTGATGTGGAAGTGTAAAATTTCCACATATATAACAGAAGGAATCAGGGTTGTTTTTGCATTTGAACTTTCTAGTGCTTGATGACATATTGCTTGATTGTTCTGCCAATTTGTAAAGGTATTTAAAGCCCTTAATTCATATAAATTTAAGAAAATCTGAAATATAAACACAAAAATTAGTTTAAATAAGTACTTATTATGAAATAGGTACTTACAATCTATGAAATTAAACTAGAAACACGGATGAGTAGGTACAATATAAATTACGTCTAATTAAAACAACTATATTAAATCACGATGACAAAATTACTCACTAAATCATATGCCAATTCAAAATTATGTTAATGCCCAAACTTAATTAACTAACTCAACTGACTGACTGACTGACTGACTGACTGACTGACTGATTGAATTGACTGATTAACTCTGGAAACGAGTCGCTTTTATATATTTTAGTTGTCCCTCTAGAATACTCTACAGAGAACAGGAACACTCGAGAAAATTTTAGAATTCTATGATATTTTTAGCTTAATTTACTAATATTAAAATGGGTTAAAAATGACAAAATTAAAAATATTTTTAGGGTGTTACATATAAAAATATACATAATACAACAATACCATAACAATAGGTACAAATACCTAGATAAAAACCTAGTTGCATAATGTGTAACTGCAAAAAGACTTAGCGAGTATTGAGAAAAAAACCTTTTTATGAATACGACGAAAGAGGAGGGGTGTTGAGCAAAATCAGGACCTGATAGAGCAAAACCGAGTAAAAATTCGTGCTCAGCGCACCCAAATTACCTAGAAGTAACTGTCAAATCTAATTCAATAGACAAAAATTTGAAATTTGTTCCCCAGTGTTATATACTGGCAGAGAGGTAGGCCAAGAGAGGGAACAGAATCAAGGAGCGAGAGTAGTGATGGACATGGTGAAAGGAATGAAAAAATGTGGGCGAAATGTAACATGTGATAACTTTTTCACTTCATTAGATTTAGGGAAAAAATTGAAGCAAATGGACTTAACATTATTAGGAACCATAAGAAAGAATAGGAAAGAAATTCCAACTCAACTTCTCACAACCAAAGGACGCCAAACATATTCATTCATCTATGTTTGCTTTCTACACAGATGAAACTTTAGTCTCATACACACCAAAAAAGGGAAAAGTTGTAACATTGCTTAGCACCACTCACGACCAGCCCAAGATTGATACAACACGTAATGACAAAAAGGCCATTATGATTTTAGATTACAATCAGACCAAAGGTGGCGTTGACACAGCTGATCAAATGGTCCGGAAGTATTCAACCAAGCGAAAATGCAGAAGATGGCCCATGGTGGTATTTTATAACATGCTTGATATCAGCGCTCTAAATAGCTTCATCATTTGGATGCATGTAAATAAAAATTACAAAAATGGAAAAAGTCACAAAAGGCGACTTTTTCTAGTTGAACTAGGCAATCAGCTAATAAGTAATGAAACTCAAGTAGCACCACAATGTCCTCCTTCCAATACAGGAAATGAATATGATACACCAAATCCTAGTACTTCAGTAGACTCAAGGAAACGGGGACGATGCACGTTTTGGCCACGAACTGGTGATAAAAAATCTAGGGACAAGTGCGTAAAGTGTCAGAAGTTCGCTTGTGCTAATCACATCTCAAAAGTATGTCATAATTGCATATAGGTTGATGTACTGTACAATGAATGATTATATATATATATATATATATATATATATATATATATATATATATATATATATATATATATATATATATATATATATATAATTCCACCAAAATTGTTTGTTCTATATTACAAAGGATTTTTGTATTTTTCATTTTTTTTGGTATCTGTAATTGGGCCCATTTAAACTTTTTTTTTTGAACTTGCAAACTGCATGTAAGGGCTTTTTTTCGGTTATAATGTATTATATGTTAATATGTATAATAAATAATGTATAATTAATGTTTCTTGCGTCCTTTATTACATTTCCGACTTAGGGGTCCAAATGTAGCCCAGTGGTAAAAATTGTTTGAAAATTTTCTGGGAGTTAGAGGGTTAACCCTCGTGAAATGAGGAACCATCGCGCGGAACATTTGAAAGGTGTGTGTGTGTGTGTGTGTGTGTGTGTGTGTGTGGAGAGAGAGAGAGAGAGAGAAAGTTACAAGGACAAGAGGAAGCCTCAAAGACCTTCCGGTCCACTCTGGGAGGTTCCTGTTATTAAACAAGTTTATTTTTCTTTCAACTATTCTAGCAGTAGTAGAAAACTGGATAGAAAAATAGAAGGCTCTCTCCCCACCCTCCGCTCCCTCCCTGCCAGAGGCAGGTACGGAAAAAGGTTGAAGAAAATACCTTCACCCTGGAAAAGTAGCCAAGGAAATTTTACAGGAAAGTGGAGAATATATAAATAGCTCTATATTTAGCATGCTCACAGAGACCGTGCAAGCGAACTCCTGCAGAGTTATGTTATGTTTTAGTCTTAAACTATGAGAGTATTCAGTACTTTGTCTAGCCTATTTTTAAACACATTTACACTTTGACTGGAAACAACTTCTGAAGGAAGTTGGTTCCAGATATTAACTATTTTATAGGAAAAGAAATTCCCGCAGACAGAGGTCCTAAATGTCTTTAGTTCCAGTTTAAACCCATTATTTCTTGTCGGATTGGCATTAAGTGAGAATAAGTTTCTGTAATCTACCCTGTCTATTCCATTGAGCATCTTGAAGACTTGAATAAGCTGACCGCGCAACCTCCTCGTCTCTAAGGTAAACAGATTTAGGCGCTCCAATCTCCGTTGGTAGCTTTGCATTCTCAGTGAAGGGATCAATTCTTGTAGCCCTTGCTAGTACTCTTTCTAACCTTTCTATGCCCTTCCTGAGGGATGGAGACCAAAACTGCGCACAATATTCCAGTTGAGGTCTGACTAGTGAATTATAAAGAGACATTACAGTCTCCTTGTTCCGAAACTGGAACTGTCTTTTAATATAACCTAATATTTTTAAGGCCCTCTTTTCGACTTCTCCACAGTGCTTCGACGGTTTCAGATCGTTGCTGATATAGACTCCTAAGTCTTTCTCTAGATCGGTCTCAGTCAAGTTCCTTCCCAAGAGAGAGTAATCTGTCTTCGGGTTTTTATAACCTATGCGCATTACCTTACATTTGTCCAAGTTGAATGGCATCTGCCAAGTAGCAGACTATTCGCCCAACCTGTCAAGATCGTTCTGAAGAGACTTACGCCCTCCTCAGTACCTACACTACTTCCTAATTTCGTATCGTCAGCAAATTTGGAGATTGCACTTAGAACCCCGACGTCTATATCATTAATATAGATGATAAAAAATAAAGGACCCAGAACAGAACCCTGTTGGACACCACTGGTGACGGGCGCCCACTCCGAAGCCACTCCATTTATTACCACTCGCTGCTTTCTATCTTTTAACCAATCTTCAATCCAGTTGGAAACGAGCCCGGTGATTCCTAGTCCTTTGACTTTAGCCATCAATCTCGCGTGAGGGACTTTGTCAAAGGCTTTTTGAAAGTCGAGATACACTATATTTATTGCCCTACTTGCATCGTACAGTGTATGCATATTATGGAAAAACTCTAACAGGTTTGTCAGACAGGATCTATGTCGCTTAAATCCATGTTGAGAATAAAAAATTAGATTGTTAGATTCAAGGTGATACACAATACGTTTTGTAATGATGGATTCCAACAGTTTGCCGACAACTGATGTTAAACTGATCGGGCGGTAATTACAAGGATTTTCCCTATCACCCTTTTTAAAGATTGGTGTTACATTTGCTAACTTCCAGTCGGTTGGAACTTTCCTTAACTCGATTGATTGTTTGAATATGGTTACTAAGTCGTCAACAACATTATGGCTAACCTCTTTTAATACCCTTGGAAGAAATAAGTCGGGGCCAGGTGATTTGTATTTGTTCATCTTATCAATTAATTGCTGTACTTCATTTCTCGTAAAACTTATGGTCTCTACGGGATGGTCACCGTCATATGTAATCCGAGAACTTGGCACTTCTATTGTGTCTTCCTCCGTGAAGACTGTAACGAAGAAGTCATTTAACATATTAGCTATATCTTTATCACCGAATTTCAGTACGCCATTTCTGTCTTAAAAAAAGGGGCCTACAGAATTTTTAATTGGCTTTCTGCTATTAACATGGGCAAAAAATTCTTTAGGGTTAACTTTACAAAGTGAGGCAACTCTAGCTTCTTCATCACGTTTGGATGATCTAATTAATGACTTAACCCTCTTACGTAGGTTTATATAGTTTTCTGAATTAGTGTGGTTGAAATGCGACTTAAGTAGTTTGTACTGTAGGCTCTATTTCTTCCCGTAATAGCACTGCTAATTTCGTTGTTAAACCATTTCGGCGACTTTGTTGACAAGGAAACTATTTTAGTGGGTATAAAAGTGTTCTGTAATATTCTAAATTGATCCCTGTATGAGCTCCAGGTGACAGTGACATCCTCATTTATTAGAACTTCAAGCGTGTCTAAACTACTTCGGAAGCTTTCAAAATTTGCTCTCGAGAAATCTAGTCTTTCACGAGTCTTTTCGCGTGTATTAACTAGAACCCTGAGGTCAAACCTAATCATATTATGATCGCTGTTACTCAAATTTTCACCAATAGTCAGGTTAGAGACTAGGTCATCTTCGTTCGTGAATATGAGGTCTAGTTTATTATTACCCCTCGTAGGACCGTCAACCCATTGACTTAATAAGTTATCATCTGCAAATTCCAACAGTCTTGAGCCCTCAGCATTAGCTGTTTTGTTTTCCCAATTTATATTACCGCAATTAAAATCACCAAAACTCAAACTGATCTTATTGTTCACTATTCTGCTTAATTGGTTATACAAGTTTATATCCTTATCAACGGGGTAGTGAGGTGGCCTATATACTAGAAGTAGATGCACTACTTTATTATTTAGATTTAGATCAATTCCCAACATTTCAGAGAGAGAGAGAATTGGTTGGTTTAGCCAAAGATTCGATACAGTACCTTACGACATTCCACCAGCAAAAACCTCCCCAGAAACGGTTTTAGAGAACTTTAAAATAGTTTAATATTTGCCTTAAACAAGGACACGTAATTCTTGTGGCCCTTACATACAGGCATTACGCATTACTAACCTAACCTTCACGAAGCGATTAAGGGTCACAGTCATGTATTACGTGAAATGAATGGTTTAACACAGTGAGTGTACCATATATATACAAACGAATGAAATTCGATACTAACACGTTATCATTAAAGAAACCCACAGCGAAAATCTGCGAAAAGAAGCAGTGGTCACTATAAACAGAAATAAACACGCTGCCAATAAACGAAGTGCCAAACTACTCTGAGTGATTACTGAAAACTTATCTTTGAATGATAACACTAGGGAACAAAAAAAAATTGTTTTCTTGGTGCCTGAGATTTTAGACTTTATTCTGGATATTTTCATGCCACTGATTCAGAAAATATCATCCATTTTGTTCTAGCAGCTCTAGTTTTTGAGATATTGCATACGTCATTACCTACTTTATTACCCTTCTGGAACGGTATTATGAGTTGCTCGTAAATCTAAATGCATCTGTATAATTAAATTGTAGCTATGATTTTGCTGATGTTGCTGTTTTGCATGTGTATTGTACATGTACTAACGTGAATTCTTTCCTGTTACAGGTGTTGACATGGCTTCATCACGAAGAAAGTGTTTAAATCATCCAGATGTGTTTTGTTTTATCTGCGGAGAGTACACGTTCATTGAACAGAGAAAAACTATTACTGATTTTGTGAAAAAAGCTTATTTTGCCTATTTCAAAGTACAACTAGGGGACCAAGATAAGCCATGGTCTCCTCATGTTGTGTGTAAAACGTGTACGGAGCATCTGCGGCAATGGACCAACGGAAAGAGGAGGTGCCTGAAATTTGGTATACCAATGGTATGGAGAGAACAGAGAAACCACAGTGATGACTGTTACTTTTGTTTGGTGAATATAAAGGGCATCAATGGACGTAACCGGAGTAAATGGACGTATCCTGACATAGACTCAGCTAGACGGCCTGTTTCACATTCAGATGAGATACCTGTCCCATCATTCAGCCATCTTCCAGAGCTCCCTCAAGAAGATGATGAATCTGCTACTGACAAAGAAAGCATATGTGGACAAAATGACAGTGATTTCGAAGGACCGTCATCAGTTGCAGAAGGTTTTAGTCAACACGAATTAAACGACCTCATAAGGGACTTAAGTCTTTCGAAGAAATCGTCTGAATTGTTAGCTTCCAGGCTGGGAGAAAAAAATTTACTGCTGCCGGGAACCAAAATCACGTTATATCGCGACAGAGAAAAGGATTTACTGCCCTTCTTCTCAAAAGAGAACGATTTAGTTTTCTGCAACAATGTGCGCGGATTGCTGATGAAAATGGGCATATCGGAATACACACCAAGTGAATGGCGGTTATTCATAGATAGATCCAAACGGAGCCTAAAATGTGTTCTTCTACACAACGGCAACAGATACAGATCAATCCCAATTGGTCACTCAGTCGGTATGAGAGAAGAGCACGGGACAGTCGCCCTAGTCCTAGAAAAGATATCATACTGAGACCACCAATGGGTGATCTGTGTGGATCTGAAGATGGTGAATTTTCTCCTGGGCCAGCAGAGCGGGTACACCAAGTACCCGTGCTTTATGTCTCTGGGACAGTAGAGCTAAAGATGAACACTGGGTGAGAAGACAGTGGCCTCTGAGAGAAAACATGGTGGTTGGAGAAAAAAATATCATCAAAGAAGCTTTGGTTGACAGAGAAAGGATCATATTGCCACCACTGCACATCAAACTAGGTTTGATGAAACAATTTATAAAGGCTTTGAACAGAGATGGGACGTGTTTTGGCTACATATGTAGAAAATTTCCTGCGCTGAGCATGGAAAAGCTGAAGGCAGGTATTTTCGATGGACCGCAAATCCGGGAACTCATGAAAGACCCGCGTTTCCAAGATTCAATGGACAACATTGAGGCACGTGCGTGGTCATCGTTTAGTATGGTTGTGAAGAATTTCCTTGGGAACTATAAGGCCGATAACTACGGTGAACTAGTGGAGAATATGCTCTCTTCTTTTTGTAAACTTGGCTGTAAAATGAGCATCAAACTGCATTACCTCCACAGTCATTTGGATCGTTTCCCAGATAACCTCGGTGATCTAAGCGAGGAACAGGGTGAACGATTTCACCAAGAACTAAGGACCATGGAAGAACGGTACCGCGGACGATGGGATACTCACATGATGGCAGATTACTGCTGGAGCATCCAACGCGAATGTCCTGGCACATCTCATCGCAAGAAATCTCAGAAACGCGGTTTATGTGAGATGTCTCAATGAAAGAACTTTTTTTGCCGTTCGTGTCTCAAGCTTGTTTGAATTTAAGAAATATTTTTCGTACCTTATGCTTGTTTGATGTTAATACACTATTTTTGCTGACATTCATCATACTTTTGTATTCAATTGACAACAACAGTGATTGCCAGTCAGCAATTATATAATATTATATACATTATATAGAAATATATATAGATATATATCATATCTTGATAAGCAGAGCTGATGGAGAAAAACTAATGTCATTTTTAGAATCAGCGACCTCAATATACCCAGAAACAGGTCTAACATCTAAGTCACCAAAAGTTGTGTTCAGGGTTGTGGAGTCGGAGTCGGAGTCGTGGAGTCGGAGTCGTGGAGTCGCACGTTTCAGGGCGGAGTCGGAGTCGGAGTCGGAGTCGAATTTTTACAATGTGTGGAGTCGGAGTCGGAGTCGGAGTCGGAAAATTTTGGACCGACTCCACAACCCTGGTTGTGTTCCCCAGTGATATAATGTAATACAGTAAATTAGTAGGTAGCTTAGTTCATGAATTATGTCGGAATGACATCAATGTCACCGCCTATATGACCCTGACCCTTAATACAGTGACCCAATTCTTGTTCATGACATATTGTATTTGCATGACCCATATATGTATGAAGTTTCATCAATTTACGTTGAACGGTTCAAAAATTATGGCGCGGACAGGAAAGAAAGAAAGAACGAACGAAAGAAAGAACGAAAGAACGAACGGAAAGGACGAACGGATTAAGTGCAATCCAGTATGTCCCCCCCCCCCTCCAAATTTATTTGGCAGGGATTTAATTAGGAGATGCTCTCCCCTATGAAGGCGGTTTTGAAATTGGTGACATATTCCCAGGCACGTAATATTCGGAAATGTACAGTTTCGGAAAAAAAAATTGCTTAGAAACATAATTTCTAAAAAAGCATAAGAAATTACTAATTGGTAATGACTGGATTTGACTTTTGACATTTTATTACCGTTACCAAAAATTTCAGTTCAGCCATCTGTTAATAGAGGAGTGGGAGAGCATTAAAAAAAAATTACATATTAACCACACTGCCTAAAATTTGTCAAACCAGATTAAGCGGACGAACTAAACCTTACTTGTTAAAAATAACAGTCAATAGTGATGTTCCCTGAATCATAATAAAATCAATAATCATTTTAGATTTAACATCGCTCCAACAAGAATACCAATCGCAAATCAATGTCGAAAGTCAAATTTTAGGCATGTTGGATTGTGCATCCATGCAGATCATCAACGGTTTTGACCTTCCAAAATCAAAAATGTCAAACTCATTTAAAAAAAAAAAAGTCAAACAAAATTTAAGAGAGAAAATCTTTGAATCTAAATCAGCCCCCAACTTTCCATTTTCCTTGTCAGTCTTTTTTTTTTCCATGCATAAAGAAGGGGTCAAGGGCGAGCGCCCGTAAAAACGCCCCCTCCATAAAAGGAGAGCCGAAATCAAGGTCTCCGAGGCTCGACGGAGGCTCAATATACGTTTCCTCTTGCCAAATATTTACAAAAAATAAAATCTGTTAACGTTAGTGCGGTTTGAGTACTTATTTGAGGTCTTTGGAATAGTTATAAGTGTATTCATTTAAATATACGTAACTCGCATAACAATAATAGATGTAAAGTCAGTGACAATCATGCCTTAGCATCTAAACTTCTTCTCAAATTATTCTCAACCCTCCAAAAACTCTCCCTCTTGCGTAATAATAATAATTATGAGTAAGGAGGGCCATAGAAACTGTCACAGCGTTCAGGTCAGACAAATGCGGCCCATTGGACTAACTTCTATATTATTATTATTATTATTATTACCAGCCCCATTGGGAGTTGAACTCCCGACGACAGTATCTTCACTTCCCTTAAAGGGAATCTACATGCTGTTTTTTCCCTCCAATATAGTTAATATATAATGTAAAATAATCGCAGTAAAGAGGAGCTCTATTTTCTGTAAGTATGAAAAATTTAACCACTGAAGTATTCAAGTTTAGAGATATAATCTTCCTGCTAAAGTAAACCACATTAACGAGAAAAGATAAAGGGAAAAAAAGAGAGAGAGAGACAAAGTTTAAAATAAATGAAAAGTCAATTGAAGTGAGTAAATAACAGCTTTTAGATATATAAAAATAGAACTGACAACATTAGTCTATATTTTTTTCATAATTCCATTGTACACAACAATCCAAAGTTCCGATACAGTTTCTGCGGTTATCAGCCTTTATAAACAGTGATGGATGTATGTATGTAGGGGTGTCAGGAAATGATTGCCCCCCCCCCCCTGTAGAGCAAAAACTAGAAGAGATAGATAAAAACCGGCGAGACCACTTGAAAGAGCGTTAAAATCTGAATAAAAACCATTATATTATATTCCTGTGGTTTTAATTCTTACCATTTTTTTCCCCACAGAAACCATGGCATCATCTATTTTGAACGATTCAGAGAAAAAGCTAGTTCTTGACCGCATTCGAGCTGTCACATTTCGTGAAGCAAAGGAAGCTGGTGCAACTTTCATAACTCGACACTGGGTGGCTGAGAGATTAAAAAGATCAGAAGACTTTGTCAAAAGGAATTGGAATAAGAATCCTGAAGATTGTGAAACAGAATTTCGAGGAGGAAGACCGGAGAAATTATCTCAAGAATCGAAAGACATTGTGCTTGCTGCATCACGGCGCCGAAAGAAGAGCTGCTCTGAGGTAGCGAAAGAGATACTTATCCGTCGTGGTAAGATAGTCAATCGGCAACTTGTGCATCAATTTCGAGTTCGCCAAGGCTTGAGTGTTTGGCATGAAATAGCTAAGCCACGGAAGAGTGATCTTAATATTGAAGATCGGCTATGGTTTTGTGATTATCTTGAGGAATGGACGGAAGACGATTTCCTTCACTTGGTTGTCAGCGATGAATTCTTCGTTTATGTCTCCAGAAAACCAAATTTTCAGAATGATCGGGTTTGGGCAACAACTCCTGATGAAGTCCCAGACGACCAGAAGTATCGAGAAATAGTAAAAAATCCAGCATGTGTGGGTGTTTTCATTATGTTCTCTATTCGGAAGCTCATCTGGGTTATCAAACCAAGAGGAACCAGTTGGGATGGGCCTTATTTTCGAAATGTAATTTTAGCCCAACATGTAATTCCATTTTTGAAAGACCCCGAGTGTGTTTTGGATGTTGAACAGGCAACCTTTCTTCACGACAAAGCCCCCTGTATGAAAGCACTTGCGACTCAACAACTGCTTAAGGACAATAACATTGATTTTTTCGGAAATAATGAATGGCCTGGCAATTCTCCCGATCTTAATGTCTGTGAACATGTCGGATCCATCATGAAGGATCGGGTGGAGTCCTTAATGCTGGAACAACTCATTCAGAATCGGTATTCAACAGAAATTATGACTGCAAAGATCAACGAAGTCCTTGAAGAAATGAGTCATGATACCGATCTCTTTGAGACACTTCTGGGATCATACCCCCGTCGATTAATGGCCGTCAGAGCTGCAAATGGGGGCAACACCCGATATTGAAACAAGTGTTTTTTATTCAAAATTAAACGCTCTTTCGCGTGGTTTTGTCTGTTTTTTTCTATTCCTTTCAGTTTCTTCTGTACAGGGGGGGGCAATCATTTCCTGACACCCTTTTATATAGAAAAAGGTCAACGGTAAAATCAAAAAAGAACTTCATTCTTACATTATATTTCAATAGAAATAAGTTTAAATGATGAGAGGAACTGGAAAAAAAAAGAGTTCAAACGTGAGGAGATATTTAGAATTTTGCGTACAACAGTAGTTGGTTGGTTGGTGAATATATAAAGAACATTTGAACTTGTTATCTCACGATACTAATAGGATGAAAGTGCGTTTATTCATTAAGATCTGGTTTATTTTTTATAAGTATGAGAATTATTGAAGGAAGGCTAAATAATATTTATCTATTTTGCGAGATAATAATGTTTAGGGTTGCTTAAGTAAACCTTCTTCGTAAAGGCAGACGTCACGTGACGGGGAAAAACCTACATTTTTACGCGGGATCTGAACTATCTACGGGTCGCTACATCATTTGGACGCGGAGGACGGTCACACACCCAACTATTGAACAAACCCAACTTTATTCAACCTGGCTGATCCAACAGAAAGCGGTGCTGCATCGTGGTCGAGGAAAAGTCTGATGGTTGGTTACTTCACTGATTTTGGGAGGGGTGAAAAAAAAAGCAAAGGATATCGCGACAGACAAAACTATTAATGCTAGCGACTATTCTACCACGTTATCATGACACTCCACATCCTCGATTCATTCTCACTGTGAAAACCGCGAGATAGTGACCTCATCCCAGTGAGGATGGAGGATCACAACTACCATTCGCAAATGTATCCAACAGTGAGAAAATAACCTCAGCCAGGCACGGCACAAATTATTATTATTATTATTATTAAGTGTCCCTCCCCTTTTTGCTTTCCGTTTTTCGACCTCCTGACGTTTCGTTCATGTACTGTGAACATCTTCAGAGTTTCTTTGTTAATGATTCGCCCTGGAGCGAGACGACACCTATATATGCTGATCGCTTCTCGTAAGTACTCGCATCCTCTCTCTCCTCTACGGTAGTCATGCCACACTTTACAGTTAGCCTTTCCAAAATTTAGCACCATAAATACTGTGAGGCACCAAATGTGAAATCTCAACAATACGAAAGCATCACTCCTCGCGCGAACTTCCTTCAAAATTGGCTACTTATGAAAAGTTTTCAACTTATATCAATGTCGTCTCGTTCCAGCCAGGAATCATTCAATAACAGGGAAACTCTAAAAGTGCAAGTCGAAAAATAAAAAAGCAAACACGAGGAAGAAGAAACCAATATTATAACGAGAGAATTTGGACATTTCAACTTATTAATAATAATAATAATAATATTAATAATAGTTACTGTAAAAGGTTACACTAAATTTAAGTAATACACGTTTTGTTTAATTGTACTCTTGGTACTTAAAGTACATCTAATGCATTTCCATTACTTTTGTACATACATATGTAAATAAACCAAAATTAATGAATGCAGTTTAGGTGCCAGGAGTACAAATAGACAAATTAATATATGGGTTACTCAAAGTAGTCCTAAAATAACAATTTCAGAATATATGAAGGCATTTTACACCGCCCGTGGGGAAGTGTTGTTTCAATTGTACTGTAAGCTCAGCATATGTCTCCGCTTTATTCTTAATTCCAAAGAACGATAATTTCTTGCGAGCTTTCGTATTCCTACGAAGACTTATTCTCTGAAACGAGTTCGTGAGATAAACACTCGGGGTGGAATGATTTAAATGTTTAATGAAAAAGCTGGGAAGACGCTGCCGAAACATACATTCCTCGAGATTAGATTGAATTAAGTTAGGTTTGGTTAAATTAAAATTGTCTTGTCGGCCGTTCTGGCGTAGTCACAATGTCTTCTTCAGTCAGGTATTCTTTTTGTCTCACCTTATGATAAACGATATGGTTGGGCGTCTCCTCAACGGGCGCAGCTGCTCCTGTGGTTGACTGCCCGTTGTTGAGCGCAGTTCTCTTGCGCGCTCCGACGCGGTCTGCAGACATACTGACCATTCCTCCTATGAAAACATTACACCTGTCGATCGAAAAAAAAGAGGACTGTTAACATTTAAAAACACTCGTGTTTGTTTTCTTATTATACGAGCAAAACTGTTACACACTCAGAAGTCTTAAGGAAGGGGTTCCCAAAAATGGGGGTACGCGGTATTCTACTTCGGAACTAACTTTCACATGGAAAAAAATACTTTCAAAAGACGGTGTAGTGGCTACACCGTCTTTTGAACAATTTTGAGTAGATGGGTGGTACTGCAGCCGAAAAAAAGGTTGGGAACCCCTGTCTTAAGACATCTACAGAAGCTGCATTTCATTAGTATTTCGTCCCATATTTTAACTTGAAAGAAAGATAAAAAATATTTATTAATAAAGTAAATATTAAATAATTTTACCATGATATATATACATATATTCGTTAATACTTATTTTTTTGACCTCTCAGACTAAGATTAACATCTGATTTGCCGTAATATAAAATCGACGTTATTGGGGGTTAGATTACGTTAAGTTAGGTTAGATTACGCTAGGTTACGTTATGATAAATTAGTGTTTTAAGAATGTCTATGTTATGTTTTGTCAACTAAATGGGTATATTCATCCTTCATATTAAGTAAAAAGTAAAAGGTATCTCAATCTATTATTATTATTATTATTTTCATTACTAATATTAACACTATCATCGCTATTAGTAACCATTATTATTAGAAATATCAGTAGTATCTTACACTAAAATTAGGGTGTTTACACACTGAATAATATATAAAATTCAAGTTTGAAAATATTAAGAAGTTACGAAGAAACAAAATTTTTAGTAATTAAATTAGTCCCGAGATCTTCTGAAGCACAAAAGTACTGATTTTTTGTTTCCTTACATGTAGCCACCAATGTACATGTGGCCGCAATGTACGGCCTTCGGCAAAAAAAAAAAAAAATTACTTTTGATTTTTGTCAGTCACCCCTTATAAGGGTTCTCAGCAGCTTTTGTCCCGATATTCTTCTGGCTTTTATTCCCTGCCATCTCAATGTACGTCTCAAATTTCGCATTATTGGTCATTATAACTAAAAAAAAACTTTTGTTTTTGAGTTTCTCAGAATTTCTTGTCTATTTGGAGAGTATTAGTCTACAGATTTTTGTTTCTCTCCCCATTTATTAAGAACAGAAAATTTAAGGTGTTATATTTCATACTGTTGTCTTTTGACTATCTGTATATTGTACTCGAGTGTGTTTGTAAGCACTCTATATTCAGGGCCGTACCAAGGCAGGGGAGAGCGGTGTGGCCGCCCAGGGAGCCGACGTGTTGGGGCGCCACGTTTGAGTTGCCACGTAGAATGAAATTTGGATTTTTAATTATGTATTACTTATGTACAATGTATTAAATAATTATGTATTTCTATTATAATCAATTTGTATATGTTCCGAATTTAATAGGGTGGGGGACGCATAAGGAATGCCCTACACAGGGCGTCATCACAGACTGGTACGGCCCTGTAGACTATACTGCCTGGATTTTTAACTTGTCTGCTGATTTTTGTGTCGTCAGCAATAGACGCTACTGTACTTTTACTGGTTAATTCACCATCTATATCAGTTAGTTAATTCTAAATGATAGTGGAGCAAGTACTCTTCCTTGTGGTACTGAGTTACGTACCCCCAATTCTGATGATATTCCTTGGACTGTAACGACTCCCTTACACTCCCTAAGGAAGTTACCGTACATATCCATTTTCATAATCACACTTGTCGAATGCCTTAGCAGAGTCTGACATCGTAATTGGCATTGTTTTCGAGGGCATCAGTGATGTAGTTATATTGTTCCACTAGTTATGAGAGGCACAGTCTTTATGATCAGAATCCATGTTGTGTCTTATTGAAAGTACAGAGATTCGCAGCCCCCAAAAAATTTGACCGAAGGAACGAATTCTCTCTCGAGGCGTTCAGGAATGTTACTCAGATGTAAAAAATTTCGATCCAAGTGGTTAGTTAGTTCCGCACTCACAAAGACTACGAAACAATCTAATCTTGACTACTGAAATTTTATCTAATTTAACCTAACCTTCATTTGCAAAGCCAACTATTACAAGATGCGAAGAAGATAAAATTCGAATATTTCCCCCGACACCATTTCGAGAAAAATTTTATTCAATTTTTTCTTCTGTCCCTTAAAGCAATATTCTCCTTTTAACTCTTTCTATGACTTCAAAGAAATCGCACATATTTCTTTAACTATTCCTTCAAATAACGAGTGGGATGTCATATCAATGACAGAGGGCTATAGTATTTTGCTGGTGCTCTCTCTATCCCTTTATATAAAGGCACAATGCAATAGCTCGCTTTAATAAAATATCCAATATTTTCCCCCTATTCAAACGTCTCTATTGTAGCTATTTCATTTTTACGTCTTTTAATCAGTGTAGCATTATTATTATTATGTTAACCTGTCGCTCACTGATTTCATTTGTCCAATAGGGCGGACTATATAGTCTCCTGGAATTCCGGAAGGTTTTTTAAAGGTTTTTATAATGTTCCCGATTTCATTTATGAGAGCACAGAACTCTTCAGTTCGAGTATCTGGAAGCCAATATACGACTCTTAACATCATATTTAATTTAATTTCTTTTTTCCCTAAAAAATTCTACGTAACATTTTTGATTTATTTAATTCAGAAAGTTATTTTACTTTCCACTTTGTACGTTGGTGAGTAACATCTTAATTGTTAAGTTTTCCTTCGCACTTCGTTTGAGTTTTCAGATTTACTACTATCCTTCAGTACTGCGTATTTCGTTACCCTGTAATCATTTTAGTTGTTATTTTAAGTAATTTTGTAATCTTTTCTTGAATGTAACGGGTTCGGAATGAGAACCTCATCGGAGATGTTTTGCTTTACAAGATAATTTTTATTAGTATGAGTCTTTTTTTTTATGCCTGAAGGAGGGGGCAAGGGAAAATGTCCCGTAGAAGAAGAGAGCCAAAATCAAGGTCTGGGGTTTTCGAGATGCCTAGACACTCTGCGTTTGAAAGATGGGAAGTCATAGACAAGAGGAAAGATGGATTGAGGAAGATTGTTCCGGAGTTCACCGGTTGAGTAGATGAAAGACTGAAAATACCGATTAACCCTAGCATTAGATAGTTGGACAGAATAGGAATGAGAAAATGTAGGAAGTCTGGTACTGCGTGCTCTCCTTAAAGGAGGAGGCATGCGGTTACAGAGTTCAGAAGAGCAATGTCCGTTATGATAGCGATAGTAAAGAGAGAGTGAGGCAACATTGCGGGGAAGAGAGAGAGAGAGAGATTGAAGACAATCAGTAAGAGGCGGGGAATTGATGAGACGAAAAGCCTTTGATTCCACCTGGTCAAGTACGGCTGTGTGGGTTGAACCACCCAACACATGAGAAGCATACTCCATACAGGGGCGAACAAGACCCCTGTACAGAGATAGCAACTGAGTAGGGGTGAAGAAACCGCGGACGGAGGTACAGCACACCTAACCTCTTAGAAGCTGTTTTGGAGAGTATATGTGATCTTTCCAGGAAAGATCACGAGAAAAGGGAACGCCAAGAATGTTAAGAGGAGAGGAAGGATTGAGTTGTGTGTTGTTGACGGTAAGGGAATAGTCGTGTGGAAGATTGTGACGCGGAGACAGATGGAGGAACTGAGTTTTTGAGGCATTGAAAGCCACAAGGTTTACTCTGCCCCAATCAGATATAGCAGAAAGATCAGAGGTCAGGTGCCACATAGCCGCCTCACGTGAATCATGAAGCGACTGCTGTGAGGGACGCCTTGGGAAGCGGGTGAAGTGAAGAGTGGAATCATCGGCATATAAGTGAATAGGACAGGAAGGAAAAGATCATTAATTAATAAATAAAAGGAAAAGAGCGAGTGACAGGACAGAACCCTGAGGAATACCACTGTTAATAGCTTTAGGAGAAGAACAGTGGCCATCTACAACTGCAGCTATAGATCGGCCAGAAAGGAAATTAGAGATGAAGGCACAGATAAAAGGCTAGAAACCGAAGGAGGGCAATTTGGAAATTAAAGATTTACGCCAGACTCTATCAAAAGCTTTCGATATGTCTAGCGTAATAGCAAAAGTTTCACCGAAATGCCGAAAGGAGGATGACCAAGTCAGAGAGATACGCAAGAAGATCGCCAGTAGAGCGTCCCTTGCGGAATCCATACTGAACGTATAGAGAAAAAATCCTTAGTTTATTTTTTTTTAAGTTGATGAATGGACTTGGATGAATGGATGTACGAAGTATATGTGCAACCTCGATACCCCGATACCCTGCGTAATGTTTGCGGATGGTGAGGTTAGGCAATTTACATTTTATCCCACATTTACAATCCCCATATTTACATTTTAGATGGCACAGACCGCTGCCTGTCTGAGTATCTACATTTTCTTTCTGCAAAATGCCGACATAAAATTTCATTTTTGGTTTTCGTGGGGTTTTGCTTTCTCGTCACTCTCGCTCGCTAATGTCACTTTCCTTCACAGAAAACAAAGACTTCCTGCAACCTTCTATACACAGAAATATTACCTTGTATTGTCGGAAATCACTCAAAAATGAAGTTTTGAAGACTATGTCTTTATATAAAGGAGCTATGTATCATTAAAAGAAGTTATTAATATCATCTGACAAGAAGCTTTGATACCCAAAACAAGAAAAAACTTCTCCCTCTGGAATACACCTTCAAAAAGAAGTTATAACTTCTAAATTTAGAAGGTTTTATTGTGAATGTTTGCATATTTGTTATGACAGTTTTTCTGATACTTTCTCGTTCATTGTCTCTTCCTTTGCTTTTGCTATTTGTGTATCACCTTTCTTTCCATTCTCCTCCGCACTGAATACGAAAATTAATTAACTTTCTTTGTACAGACACCAAAAAAACGCTTAATTTTATTTGTTTCCCATTTAAGGCGAAAAAGACGTTTGTATCATCCAATTTCACGCATTTAAAAACCAAAGGATATAAACAAAACATTCATCTTATAATGGCCTTTCACGATGACACAATTTCCGCATCGTTCGTGGAAGCGATTATTAAATATCATGATGACCTACTGTATAGAGTTCATAATACGTTAAGAAAAAGACTCGACTCTCGTTCTTTTTTTTTCTAAATTTATTTTAATCAACATGGCATTTCACGAGTTTGCACCATCTGTCAAATGCGCTTTCATTATCCCTGATTGCCTTTGCTATATATCTCCTGCCATGAATGTAAACTCAATCAGATTTTGTTCCAAAAAGGATTTTCTTCTGGTAATTAGGTCTGGATTCCAGACGATGAAACGTGACTCATTATAATAATGTTCTCAGTGGTTTGGTTAAAAGGGATTAACGATAAAAAGGACTAACACCGAATGCCAATCTGTAAACTATTCGCTTTTCTGAGTTAACGACAAACGAGCCATTTTAGCCTATCATCACTTATTTTTAAGCGGAAAACTGAACCCCCCTCTACCTCCATAATGTTGAGCCCTCCGATTCGACCATGTATTTGCTTAAGATCAGACGCTATTTTGTTTTATATGAACGCTGCCATTATTTCACTCGTGAAAACGTGAGATCTGAACGCTTTTTCAAAGGCAACCCTTTCCTCAACACTTTTTATCACTACCTTTTAATCTCATACGTTCATGTTTACGATAAGGTGATATAAGTATAACCGATGACACCGTCTCCAAATTTAGAGAAAAAATACGCTTATGGCAGAAATTTACAAACTTTAACATGGTTTGTCCAAAAAGAGAACTGGCACACCCGGTTTGTTAGTTGTAACGTCATACTCATATTTTTATCTTTACGTCATATCATGGTGTTCGAGGAAGTCAAATCTCGCATCGCGAATGCTGTATTCGGTATGACGTCGCGTTTGTTTGCTGGTGTCGTTAGCAGCGTCAAACGTCACCTCAGTAATTTTTAAATCGATGCCGATGGTCTGTACAATCCCATTAACCCGAGGTGAATATGCGAAGGTTTGCGAATGTCTGCGAACAGAAGAACTCAGAGGCTATCTGCCAAAAATTCTGAAATCATGGGAAAAAAAAACCAAAAAAAAAACCAAGACTTTTGCAACAATTTAAATTTTTTCCAAATTTACAAACATCTTCCATGTAATATGTATATAGTATAAAGAGTGAAAATATATAGCTACATACACTTTGCTGATTTTTATTTATACAGTCTCTTTTCTGATAAAGGTAAAATATCGTTGGGAGATCTTATATTGTTTTGTGTTGTCTCTTTTTCTCAACTCAATTTCCTTTACATTCCCTATATCTACATTCCGTTACTTATATATATATATATAAAATTTCTAAAAAACGCATACAAAATTACTAATTGGTAATATTTTGTATTTGTTCGTATATACTCGTATTTTACTCTTTTAGGTAAATTTAGACATTGTTTCTAGGCGTTTTTTCTCAGAAACTGTAAATTCATCACAGAATTATTTACATCGTACTTGTTTCGCAAGGATATATCATAATTAGGTAGTACATCTAACAGGACCATTCGTGTACGAGCAATGATGCAACTACAACCCGGCAGATCCTGTCAAAAATTACATTTTAGCACTTTAACCTCATATAAAGTAACGCGAGGGAAGGGACAAACCTGATTTGAACTGGTTGATTTACTGTGATACGCCATGCAGCAGCAGCCTGTATAGAGGTCGATGGTGAACATTTTCAACACCTCTTATAGACCTTACTATCGACTATACAGTTGTTATAAAGTATATATAATATTACTCGTCCATGTTCACTCGTATTAATATAATTCAAATCGGATTTGTCTCTTCACTCGCGTTACTTTATACACACCCGGTATGAGGGCCTCCAAGGAAGAACTGGCTAAGGGACAAAAGTTAAAAAAACGCCAGAAAATGCGGTTAAAGTTGTACCAAATTTGAAAATGACATAACTTTTGAATTTTCGAAGATATTTCGAAAATATATCTTCAAAAGTTCAAAACCCCAATGGGTTACGGAATGCTAGGTTAGGTCAGATCAGGTTAGTTTATGGTAGTTAAAAAAAGCTGTTGAGCAAATTTTTTTTTTTAAATTCTGGGTATAGCTCCGAAAGTTGAACATTTCATAAACGGGGTTGTTCTTTGATGGGGTTATTTAAATTCCTTCGCAACATCTATGATATAAGATCATATAACGTGGGATCCGAACCACGGGTCGTTACATCATCTGGACCCAGAGGACGGTTTCTCATCCAACTAATAAATAAATAAATAAATAAATATATGGGATGAATTTCATACTTAAACACGTGAAATAAATAAATGATGCAAACTCACAAGGAAAAGGAAAAATGATTCCAAGGCGTTTTGTGTATTAAAGTCATTCCGTGAATACACGAAAGTCCTTGGAATCATTTCTTCTTTTCCTTGTGTGCTTACATCATATATATATATATATACTTTAACTGCAAACAACACACAGTAATAATTAATGTAAAGAACGACGGTGTAGAAGAGCGTTCCGCACAAGATGAGGAGGGAGAACGAGCAAATGAAAAATGAGGTGCCTCCCAGGAATCGAACCCGGGATCATCCAATTGCCGGTCGGACATGCTATCCACTACACCAAGGTCCTTGATCAATGAGAAGGCCTGCGATGCCATTTTATTATATATTTTTTTTTAATTTTGAAAAGAATGTGTAGTAAGATACATGTATGTGTAGTGAAGAATAAAGGGAGAAGTGTGTTTGAGAGCATGCTGGACACGGCAAAAGATCAGCTGAACAGGACAGTAACAGAAGAAACGGGAGTTCCTGCACTCCCTGTCTTCTGCTGCCTAACGTCTCCCCCACCCTCTCGAAATACTTCACTGGTCGATTGGTCTACAATCCCCTTATATATATATATATATATATATATATATATATATATATATATATATATATATATAGGGTGTCCC
The DNA here is from genome assembly GCA_023014485.1 of Bathynomus jamesi. Classification (NCBI taxonomy): domain Eukaryota; kingdom Metazoa; phylum Arthropoda; class Malacostraca; order Isopoda; family Cirolanidae; genus Bathynomus; species Bathynomus jamesi. The sequence goes on from JAJOZX010000111.1 coordinate 577,262, forward strand.
ATAAGTCCGGCATCATAGGAGAAATTCATATTTTTCTATTTCTACAAACCATAATTCATATTTTTCGCTTTCTATAGGCCATAATGTCTGTGAGCAAGGAAGAACGAATCCAGATAATTCTACTCATAGGAAATCGGAGTCAAAGAGAGGCCGCTGCTGAATTTAACAGAGTGCATCCAGACCGCGAGCCAATAACACAGAGTTGTGTTAGCAGACTTGTTGCAAAGTTTAAGGAAACAGGATCCATAGAAGATAAACCACGCAGTGGACCTTCAAGGAGGTCCATCAAGGAGGTCCACTGACGATGATACAGCGACTGCTATCCTGGCTCATTTTAGCAGAAGTCCCAATAAGTCTCTTCGGCGATTGTCCGCCGAGACAGGAGTGTCGAAAAGTAGCATCCATCGCATTCTTCAGGCTCACAAATGGCATCCATATAAACTTCAGATCCTACAGAAATTAAGCGAAGATGATCCCGACCGGCGGATGGAATTTTGTGAATGGGCTACGGAACAATACATATTGAGCACGTTCTGTAAATAAAAGCTTTTTTTTTTGCCTTTTTTTATTATTTTTCCTATGATGCCGGACTTATGGGACACCCTAAATATATATATATATATATAATATATATATATATATATATATATATATATATATATATATATAGTTACTTATTTAGTTAGTAAAAAAAAACCTCATCGCGACGAACGAAAAACAAATGTGGGTTGTCTTCACTGTTCATCAAATTTGAAACGTGAACAAAGTCCATCAAAACAGATGTATTTTGTCCGGAAAAAAGTGATCAAACACGTCATCAGAGTTTAAATTGATATTTATTATTAACATTATTTTAATTAATATTTACATGCAATCAAAATCGAGTGAAAATATTATCGGCATGTAATTAAGTCTGAATTACTTTAGCGACAGAATCCAATGAGGAAATGAGAGAGCAAAATGACAATCTAAAAATCAGGAGAACTCCGGACATCAAGAGTGACAAGTAGCTAGTGCCGAGTGCCAATTCAGAGCCCGCAAAAGCAGTGTTTCTAAACAACCGGTCCCCGGAAGGAAATCTACCGGTCCTAACAAAAACAGTCTCCTGTCGACCAACTTGTGAGAAAGATGCAAGCACACGTTTCTCACACTGAAAACATGAATGTTCCATTCAAAATAAATCAATAAATTCGCCATTGTGAAAACGTTTTCCTTATTGCAAAATGCATCACGTCTGTGTAGGCCTATAGAGTGGTTGTTTTTAAGTTTGTGTATCCTATTATCAATAACGATTAAGCTTTCTTTATGTTGTGACTCTTTGCCTATTATATGTCTTTACGTTAGTGAAGTTGTATAAAATTTTGTGTGCGCGCGCGTGTGTACGTAAAGTTGAATTCATAAGTGTACGTGCGCTATTATCATTGTTTTGATTAGGATTTGCCAATAGTATACTGTCTCTTTATTATACAATTATGAGAAAATAAACCACTTATTAAACTGTATTCCTTGACTAATGTTGTTCGCGTTATCGTCGATCCTTTTTGTACTAAAATATTATTGTATAAAGCTATTACAGACGTATGACGTGGTGAGGTATAGACCCTGAGTGAAGTGGTTCCCAATTGCTGGTCTACGATATTTTATAGCCGATTTTTGCCGGTCCCTGTAGTGTAAAAGTTTAGAAACCACTAAGCTAGAGGGTCTACAACACCTACCTCGGATTTTTTTTTTATGCAAGTCTAAAAAATAAAAATCAGAACGTAACCTCCAAAAAATAAGAATCCCGTCCCAAAAATAAGAATATCCCTAATATATCGTTAACATTTTATTCTGATAGAGTGACAGATAGACAAATGAAATGAAAAATTGAAACATGAAGAAATAAGAATAAAAATAAATAAGATTTGAGGCCAAAAATACGAGTAAATTTTAGAAATAAGGACACTTGAGAACCCTAGTGTAGATCGACCTTAATCTGTACAAAAAGCATAAGCCCAAAAGCTTTCCTAAAGATGGTGCTTTGTATGAGGTAATGCAGTCTCCTGAAACAGTCCTGACGTGAAACTCCATCATCAGTATGGGACATGGAGTTTCACCACGCGACTTTTTCAATCGACTGTACATTCCGGTAACTCCCACTTAAATTCACAAGTCTCTCCCAACACAAAGCATATTCTATATATGTATATAATAATAATAATAATAATAGTAGTAGTAGTAGCATTATGATCGTATGTAATCTTAATCCATATTCCCCCATATTAATAATTACTATCTAAATCCCAATAACCGGAATAGATACTAAATAATTGTTACAGATACGTTATTTATTGGCGAAGACTTTCAAAGGTCTCTGTATTTGTTTTACGTTGTATATATATATATATATATATATATATATATATATATATATATATATATAATGATACACACAGACCGTGCATGGAACAAGGAACTCTTCTGGAAAAATTAAATCCCCTATAGTCCGAATAAGTAATGGTAAATGGCAAACACTATGGTTTTTTTTCTTTTCATGATGTTAGCCCGGCGTGGGCAACGGGTCACTCGCAAAGAGGTCCCAAAAATACAGCTTCTCTCACCAGCTATCTGCAAAGCATATAGGATCCAGATGTCCCAAAGCTGGATCCTATCTGTTTTGCAGATAGCTGGTGAGGGAAGCTATATTTATGGGACCTCTTTGCGAGTGACCCGTTGCCCAAGTCGGGCTAACATCCTGAAAAAGGAAAAACTATAGTGTTTGTCATTTACCATTACTTATTCAGACTATAGTGGATTTAATTTTCTCAGAAGAGTTCCTTGTTCCATGCACAGTCTGTGTATATCATAAAAAACCTCATGGGACCATTCTGAGTTCTATCCCATATATATCAGACGTGGGGTCATTATCATTGTAATGGTAATTAATTATAATTAATTACAAATCTCTTGTAATGATAATGAAAGAAATTTGGTGGCAATAATGGTAATGATAATGGTAATGAAAGGTCTGTAATGAATCATTACATCTTCATTACAGTGTAATTTCAATATATATGCGGCTTCTGATTCCTCCCAGTCCCAGCTAGCACCAAAGCGGTGCAAGTTGTTCAATTTTATGGCTGCTCCAGCTCCCTCTACAGCTTCTCAGAACCCTATTGTCAGCCAGGTGGACAGCTACCTTGACTAGCCCTGCATTGATGAGGACTGCAATCCCCTGACATGGTGGACGGACAATGCACATCTGTATCCTGATGTGTCTGTTCTTGCTGCCAAGCATCTTTGCATCCCTACCTCCAGTGCACCGGTGGAGCGCTTATTCAGTATATTCAGTATTGTAATGATCATTACAATGATAACGAAGGGCTTGTAATGATAATGTAATGATAATGAAACAAAAGTGCTGTAATGATAATGATAAACCTTGTAATGACCCCATGTCTGAGATATATATATATATATATACACACTGCTGAATATCAATAATTCTAACCTAGTGTTAATCTGTATTCAGTAATTTAGTACCATTTTGTTCCTAACCTCTCGTCTACTAAGGGAACCTACAGCTTTACGCGTGTTCCGAACCATAGGTCACTACATCGTCTGCACGCGGAGGATAGTCACCCATACACCTATTCCCTAGACCCCATGTCGTTTAACTTCGCTGATCTACCGGAAGCAGTGTTGTGACCTGGTCACGACGTAGCCATTGTTAATACGAAAAATATTTTGGATTCATTAATAGTTAATTTGAGATTAGGTAATTTCTAAACATTTCGAAATTTACGGAGTGGCTACAAAGTCCCTTTGCAGTGAAATTACAGCATATCTGTATGTTGCCCTTGTTCTTCATGCAAAGCGACTTTGTGGCCACCCTATACTTAGTTTCAGTTAATAACTCGGTCACGATGGGAAAAAATCATTATTTTTTTTAACAAATTTTTTTTTTTGCACTTTGTAATATATTTTTTAATCACGAATAATATTCAAATGTATATTTTTGGTCTTTAAAATACATTTTAATGAGTAAACTAAGTTCCACTTTTCAATAATAAATCCTTTGACTTTATTCATAGTTCTCAAAACACAATGCAGTAGATTGAAGAAAGGCCTATTCACAATTTGGATTTGTTACATAGGCCAAAGGATTAGTTCTAAACCAGAATATAGACCTTATGTTCATGAATACCAGCGTTCTTAGACGTATAATGAAAGGATCAAAAAGTATTGAAATGATGTACTAATTTTAAAATGTACCACAGAAGAGTCCCGATATATATATATATATATATATAAACTTAAAATTCCTTTTTTTTAAAGTAAAATCTCTTTCGATCGTTGGTTTTATAAGATGAAGACGTGATTTGAACGAAGAGGTTAAATCACTTTAAACCAGACGATCCTGGATACCGTTGGTGAAAAATTTGCACCTATTTTTTGCACGCCGACCTCACTCTAAACTTTGAAGACTCCAATATGTAACAATTTTCTTTACAAATAATAATAATTAAAAAAAAAAAAAAAAAAACAGTGCCACAGTGTTATTTATATACAAACCAACTTAAGCCAACTACAACTTTACCTGAAAAGTTTTATAGGTTTTAAGGTTTTATGAGCTCTTCAGTTTATTCTCCCAACTGTTCACACACAACACACACACACACACACACACAGGCGGAAAATCATGAGAATGATGAAATAAACATAATGGAATACAATCGAATAAAGTTAAATAGAATTCGATCGAATGGAATAAAGTCGAACTGATAATTAATATTGGAATAAGTCGAACTGGAAATTAAGTCGAATCGCGCAGACTGGAAGTAAGTCGAACGTACTTGAATTAAGCCAATTGAAACAGGAATTAAATCTACCTATTGCTGTTATATTTCTTTTCTACTGTAGACGTTCAGTGTACGACTGATTAGGGTAGGTTAAATTAGCTTCTTAGATTTCTGGAGTACGATAGCAAAATCAGAGGTTAGCTACCTTGTTAGATACCTTTTCTAGCCGTTAGGCGTACGAATTTGGCTAGGTTAGGGGATAAATAAATTAGGTTAAATTTAAAAATTATGAAACCTTGAATCAAATCGAACTGAATGAAATAAGATAAAAAAAATAAATCGAAATGGAATTCAATCGAAATACACTTAAATCGAATGGAACCAAGTCGACTTCTTATTCCAGTTCAACACTGTCAGTACTCCGTTTGCATGAAAGTCGAAAGATGTTCTCCTCCAACAGAAGTGGAACATGAAATCTACATAAAGATGAAATGAAACAATTCATAAAAATGACGTTCTTTTAAAAAAAATATAAAAAATACACAAAAATGGTAAAATATTACATTTTCGTGTGATGTGTGAGCGAGTGCACGAAATAAGTGTACGCATGGTGGAATGTATGATATTATAAAGTTGGTTTTAACTTTCTTGTTCCTGTTCTTTAAAGTCTCTTCTCTCTCTCTCTCTCTGAATGAAGGTTTCTACATGTACAGGGTGATTACAAAAGAAGTATGCGATTTTAAAAATTTATTGCGATCAAACTATTACTGATACAAAAATAATAATAGTGTTAATGGAAACAGTAACTCGCAAAGTTATTTTTAGTTTATAGATGTTCAATATGATTTCCGTGGGTAACCGGGAAAAACAACCGGAAAAAAAACCGGATTCGTCAAGCCGTAGCATCCACTGAACGAGATATCTGTAAGATAGTGCAGGAAGAGTTCGAATATCGTTTGGACATTGCTAGGGTTACCCACCGAAATCCTACTGAATATCTATAAACTAAAAACAAACTTTGAGAGTTACTGCTCCCATTGATATTATTATTATTTCTGTATCAGAAATAGTTTGATCACAATAAATTATTGAAATTGTATACGGCAACACCTCGAACATCGTCGCTAATGCGTTCCTGAAAAAGGCGACGATATTCAAAACAACGACGTTCAAGGAATGTAACCTACGGGAAATAAGAGGTTCCGTTCTGATTTTTTTTTTGTCAAAATCAGGATTTTTGGATTACAAATACAGTACAAATACACTCGTTTTAACAGCTTAATCACAGGGAAAACATCATAAAGAAACTGCTCAATTCAAACATTTTATTAAACAAGAAAATTTATAATACGGACGAAAAAATGAAATTTGAAATTATTTTTAAGCAAAACATTTGTCTACTGTTCAATTTAAACCTTTTATTAAACATGAAAAGGGGGGAAGGGTGAGGCTGCCAGGCGTAAGACGACGAAATAGCAAAACCAAGACGATGATGTGGTAAATCTTAGTCGCAAGCATAGCAACGACGAAAGCGCAAAACGACGATGTTCAAGGTAATCCTGTAACTTCTTTTGTAATCAGCCTGTATATAGGCAGAAGCGTCCTTAGCATTTTGCCGCACCAAGGCGGGAAAATTGTCACCACAGTAGCTTATAGTTGTGCCATTTAATATCGCTAGTTTGCTATTAGAGGCTGCTGTTCTTTTTTATTTTAAAACTCAATTGTGAATCAATTTAATTTGTTAGTGTTTATAACTTATTTATTTTCTATTTTTTGTTTTCTTTGCCTTATTTAGGTTGAAATACGACAAAATTTACCGCCCAAGGCAGGTGCCTACTCTACTTATACACAAATCCGCTTATGTATATAGGTAAGTATAAACATATTTAACCTCTCTACTACCAACGGGGATAATAAAGTTACCCAACGCCCATTTTTTGTCTATTTCTGTGTATATTTTGCGTATATAATTATCTTTCAGGTATTTGTTACTTAGTCTTTCCAAGACACAGGCAGATAAATTAATTTTCTTTGCTAATTTCTGAAAGAGAAAGATTTGCGCGATATATGTGCGATTTGTTCTAAACATGCGCCTCGGTGGTGTAGTGGTTAACGTCGCTGACTACGAATCCATCTGCCCGGGATCGAGACCCGGTGATGGCAGACGGCGCGCAAAACCCAGCTGTTCATCCACACAAAGAAATTGGTTGGTAGATAAACAGGTAGCCTAGGTTGCCTAGTGGTTAAGACGTTGGGTTGCTGGTGGGGCGTGGTTCGGATTCCACGTTAAACTGTAGGTCTAAAGTGGAGTGACAAGTTTGACCTTCGTCAGAAAGAACAATTCGGGCGGAAACAAAACCAAGGTTAACGAGATCGAAAAACCAGACTCCTGCGTGTTATCTGCAAGAAACCCGTTTGCCAAATTCATCGATTAGAGGATGTTATTGTAAAATGCACACATTGTAAGCAGTAAATAATGATTTGTTAAAGTAATATGTGATATGTTCAAGAGAGAATTGAGTTTTATAGCATATAAATAGAGTTCTAACGACAAAGCCACGGGATAACTTAGTTACCCGCCTTTGTAATATAGGTAGATGCAAAAAATTTGGTAGTAGAGAGATTAAAAGTTTTTCTTAACGCTCTTCTCTTCATGGACGAACTTTGAGTAAATCATCAGGTTGTTTTTTTGTTGTTCTATAAACTCTGTAACTCCGAAGCAGAAGTTGAACGGTTATGATGCATACACAGGATATGGATGAAATGGGAAAACAATCTCTTTTCGTCAGTAGTATGGTGGAAAATGTGCCGAGTGGGGGATGGGGCAAGAGGAAAGAGGGGTAGTACTAGCACTGAAGGGGGGGGTCAAGGGATGGGGGTGGCACTAAAAAATAACTTTTAAATCCCTTTTAATCGCCTTAATCTCACAAGGGTTCCGTTATTTTTTTAAGTCGTTAATGGCTTTTTAATCACCAAAAGAAAGATAGGGAAATATAAATTATTTTTTAAAAACTTGTTTTATATATCGGGTGCGGCAAAAGTAACGCCCTTTTAATAATTGTACATCTTTTTTTAAGGTGTATTGAGCCAACCACAAAATTAATTAAATTCCAGTTATTTTTTAGTTTTTACTGAGAAAGTACTTATTATTTTTCTTAAAAACCTTATTATTTCTCTTACAATGCTGTAATTCATTTATTTCCTTCAATAAAAGAGAATAAACTAAAAAGGGCGTTACTTTTGCCGCACCCAGGGTATATATATATATATATATATATATATATATATATATAAAACATTGTATACTTTTATATTGTTGTGTTTGTCTCCTAACTGTTTTGTATTAGTTTTACTTTATATCTTTGTTTGTTAACTTTTAACTTTTATTGTCTTATTCAGCTTTTTACTGATGATGACCCTCACTCGAGGTAAAAACGTTTGTAATAAATGTTTGGAGCCATCGTCTTGGTCTTCTTATTCCTTGTTAGACTTCGGTTCCCGAAGTCTAACAAGTCTAACAAGTAGCGAAACAAAGTACAGCAGCGGTCAATAAGGCGAACAAAGTGCTAGGTTTTATAGCTAGAAGTTTTTAGTACAAATCACGCGATAGTATTGTTCCTCTTTATAAATCATTAGTTAGACCCCATTTAGAGTACCCGATCCAATTTTGGAATCCGCACATGCGCAAGGATATGGACAAAATCGAACGAGTTCAAAGACGAGCAACTACAATGATTCCGTCGCTTAGGTCAAAGTCGTACAAAGATAGGCTTAAGGAGTTAAAACTGACTACACTCAAGACCAGGAGGCTAAGGGGTGATCTAATCCAGGTTTTTAAAATTATGAGTTCGATAACGTAAATAGATAGAACTTTTTCGAAATAGCATAATATAGTAGAACTAGAAATAACGGGTGTAAACTGACTAGTAGAAGGTTTGAGACAACAGTTGCCAAAAACTTTTTTACACATACAATAGTAAATAGTTGGAATGGTTTGCCGGGAGAAGTAATTAGTAGCACGTCTATAAATATGTTTAAAAATCGATTAGATGCATATGTTGATCGACTGGGTATAGTTTAAAGTATGATAGTAAAATTAAGGTTTTTGTGGTTCGGAACCCACTAAAATTGTACACAATTACAAACAACACGATTAGGTAGACCAGCCATGAGTGGATCCTATGGTCTTTGTTGGTCTGAAACATTATAACATTATATATATATATATATATATATATATATATATATATATATATATATATATATATATATATATAAATGATTGGATTATGGTTTCAAACGACGGTTCAGGATCGACTTGCAGTCGACCCCTCTGCAGCATCCCGCCTCATTTGCGGGATTTGATGGCGAGAATTGCTTTCCGTTCCCTCCTGCCCTCGTATCCAGCCATACATGGCTGGTCAGGGACTCTGCACAAGAACCCGCCCAGCTGGTTCTTGAAATTATTCAGGTTGGTGTGCTGAAGATTCCTCATTATTTTTTGCCAAAGGGTTGAAAAGTTTTGAGCCTCGTATTCCGAGGGTACTTTCCATCCTCATTTTTACGGCCCTCTGTCCCACCGCAGCTGCAACAGTACAGAATCTTCTCTCATTCCATTGTGGTTCTATTCCATTTCTATGATTAGGGATACACCCCGCGAGTATTTTCCATACGTACAGAGCAAAAGTAAACAGACACCTTACGCTTCTCCATAGTTTTTGAGTTTATAATAAAAGTTAAGAAATAAAAACAGATTTATTGAATGAATATACTTCGAAACGTGTTGAAATAACAACCAATATAAAAGCAGCAAGAAAGGAAAGAACACGAACAATAGAAAGAAGCAAATTCGAAATTTTTTATTTTCACTCCAAAGTTATAAACTGAGATGTTGCATCCTGCATGGAAGTAAAAGATTGGAAATCCATCTTCGAGGCCAAGACAACGGAAGAGATGTTAACGACCTTAGAGGAGAAGACGCTGGAAAATGTGGAAAGACATGTCCCAAAAATACAACAAAGGGGAAAGAGAAGCGGGTTCGAGTGACAAAAGAGGGCATTGTTCCGAAAGAGAAAAAGAGTGACTGCAAAATTAAGTTACTGTAAAGATAACATCAGAAAAATATTAAATGATAAACTGCAGAGTATCGATTGCGTCATAGAGGAACTAATTGAGAAGCATACAGAAAAAGGTGACGCTATAGAGGCGATAAAGGTTAACTCGAAGTACTTCTATAATTGTGCAAAAAGGAAGTCCAAAAACCATGCGACTATTGGACCTTTGAAAAATGAAGACAGTGCTTTATCTGATGATCTAACAGAAATATCCGAAATATTAAGAGCTCAGTACGAATCACCTTTCAGTATCTCCAAAACTGACAAACTGATATGCGATAGAAACGCGTTCTTTGAAGAAGACCTACAAGGGGAAAGTATAACGGACTTCGACTTTACGACAAATGATATTACACAAGCTATAGGGAAACTAAAAGCACACTCAGCGGCAGGACCGGATAAATGGAATGCCACACTGATTAAAAACTGCAAGAATGCAATCGCTGAGCCCCTATATTGGATATGGAGACGATCGCTAGACACGGGAGAAATACTGGGCATCCTGAAGAGCGCGAACATCGTCTCAATATATAAAGGAGGGGATCGATCCGAGGCCAAAAACTATAGGCCAGTGTCGTTTACATTTCATCTCACTAAAATATTTAAAGAATAATTAGACAGAAAATCTATGACTTTTTGGAAACTCAGAAAAAAATAAATGATAACCAACATGGGTTTCGGTCAGGCAGATCATGCCTATCACAACTAATGGAACACTACAACAACATTATTGATGCACTTGAAAGTAATGAAAACTATGATGTACTATACACAGACTTTGCCAAAGCGTTCGACAAGTGTGACCATGGAATCATAATACATAAACTGAAGTATATGGGAATAACACGAAAAGCAGGGTAATGGATATATAATTTCCTTAGTGAGCGGCGACAAGTCGTTACAGTAAAGGAGCATCTTCATCAGAATCAGAGGTCCTCAGCTCAGTACCACAAGGAACAGTATTAGCTCCACTATTCTTCATAATCATGCTAACTGACATAGATGTGGACGTTACCAGAGACAGCACAGTAACATCCTTGGCCGATGACACAAAGATCAGTAGAAAAATAAGAAACCCAGAAGATATAGGATCTCTACAAACCGACATGAACAGAATCTACAAGTGGACGGAATACAACAATATGAAGTTTAACACTGAGAAATTTCAGCTGTTACGGTACGGAAAAAGACAGGACCTAAAATCCATGGAATATTATACCCCAAATGGACAGGAAATTCAGAGAAATTCTAAAGCAAAAGACTTAGGGGTTGTAATGACTGATGATGCCAAATTTGAAACCAAAATAAGATAGCAGTAAACAGAGCAAAGAGAATAACTGGGCAGATACTGAGAACCTTTAAACGAAGGAATAGGAATATAATGATTCCTCTACTGAAAACACTGATCATACCCAAATTGGAATACTGCTCGGTCCTAACATACCCATACAAAAATGAAGACATTAGACAACTAGAAGGGATTCAGAGAAGCTTCACAGCCAAAATCAAGGGTACAAAGAACTAAATTACTGGGAAAAGTTACGCGAACTAAATTATATTCACTGGAAAGGAGGAGAGAGAGATACACCATTATTTACACTCGGAAAATAATGGAGAAACTAGTCCCTAATCTTACTCTGAACCCTGTAACTCCCCAAACAGTGGAAAGTAGAAAAGGAAGACTGTGTCGTGTTCCCAAATTAAAGGCTAGACAGGGAACATCCTTAACCCTGAAAGAAAATAGTTTTGTTGTGAGAGGACTAGTGATGTGAGTCGTTTTTTATTGTGTCGTTTTTTTTGTCGTTTTTTTTGTTTAAAACGAAGGTAGTCTGTTTTTTTTGTTTTTTTTGTTTTTTATTGTTTTAAACTTATTCCATATTTTTTTTCCTTTAATCTAATAAGTATATTAGTATTACCTATAATTTACTATACTACCATGCTTATACGGTTATACCTAGTATATATACTATATAGTCATCTTTTAGAAAAATTGAATCACGCAAAAAGTATATAATAGAAAGGAAAAACAAACCCTCATTTTTTATATGTATATATATTTTTTAACTAGAACATAAAACATTCTTCCTCGTTTCAAACAATATACATAATTGTGATTGGCAAGAGTACCAGTATATATATTCCAGATAGAAAAGGAAAATATTCACCTTTTTTTGAACCTTTTTGTTAACCTACATTTCCATGGAAGAATCATCACTAGATTGGGTAGAGCATATATGCTAGTTTCAATATCACAGGTACTGGTATAATATCCATAATACTGGTATAAAACAATAGATATAATTGTGATTGGCAAGAATACCAGTGTGTATATATATATATATATATATATATATATATATATATTCCAAATAGAAAAATAAAAAAAATATAAATATTCATCTCTTTCTTTAACCTTTGTGTTAACCTAATGCTGTTTAACTTTCATTATCTGATTCTATTTCCATTGAAGAATCATTATCACTAGATTGATTAAAGCAAATAGTTTCAATATCACAGGTACTGGTATTTATTGCAGATTTGGATGTTGACGAAGCCAATGTAGCACCATGTTTTACTTCACTTTCTTGGAATTTTGCATTTTGGGATATAAATACTAGCTTTGCTGCTCTGTCTGTGCTTAATTGGTTTCTTTTGGCTGTATGGATATTACTGTATGTGCTAAATGATCTCGGAGGTAATGAAAGGGCGAAATAGAGGTGTATGAGTTTGTGTAGGTATATATGTGAGTATGCATGCGTATGTATCTGGAATTCTGGATGTATGCATGTGTATGGGGTATACAATAGATATAAATGTGTATATAAGTATTTATGTATATATTGGTATATATGTATATGGGTGTATGTGTATGTATATATATATGGATGGTCTCGTGGGGGGGGGGGGAATATGTCATCGCGGGTCTAAAGGATAGTTAAGTGGGAGATTCAAAATCCGAGGCATGGATGGGAGAGTCCTGGGAAGGTTGGACAATGGGCAGTCAGCTCCCAGCCAGTGTTCTCGCAAGTTTAATGGATCTCAAGATACAAGACTTTCAGTGCAAGAAAGAGGCCAGTTTTTTCTGTAAATAGGCTGAAAAGGACATTCTATACTGGTACCATATGGCCTATTTTATTATTATTTATTATTTATTTTATAATATATATCATTGCAAAAGTATACCTTATAATTAAATTGGCAATATCTATATTAATTATTAAAAAAAACAAAAAAACAAAAAAAAACAAAAAAAACAACAAAAAAAAAAACGACAAAAAAACAAAAAAAAAAAAAAAAACCGGTTTTTTTACATCACTAGAGAGGACCAAGACTGGTTAATCAGCTGCCCAAAGAACTAAGGAACACGAGTGTTGTTGCGGTGAACATCTTTAAAAGATTAGATGCCTGGCTCAGAACAATCCCCGATGAGCCGGGCGTACCTAGCTATGTGAGGTGGAGAGTACAAGAAACCAACTTTCTACTTCATCAGGCCAACTCGAGAGGAGGGGCGACAAGCTTGACCTTCGTGAAATGAGGAATCATCGCGCGGAACAGTTGAAAGGTTGAAAGGTTGTTGTTTTCCCCTTTAGATTACGTAAAGCTGACACACGTTCTGGCATTCCATTGATGAATTTTGCCATTTGTTCTTGAGGATAGGCATCGTGGTGTCTACATACTTTTGTCAACTCTCCATATATTTTTGTGCACAGCTCGCGTCTTCTTTCCAGGAAGTAGAGTTTCAGAGATTGTAGTTGAGACCAGTTGTCTTCATCTTTCGTTTCTTCTATCCTAGACGTAAAACTTCTTTGTATGGCTTCTATGTTTGCAATGTCCCATTTTTTGTATGGGCTTGTTAGTACTGAACAATACTCAATTATTGGTAGAACTAAAAACGCTTTCATAATTTTAGCATGAGGTTTGCTTTTTTGCCGTGAAAGCTCCTCCAGATAATTCCATTATTTTTCTAGCTATTGTGGTTTTAATGCTAGAGTGCTCCCTGAATTCTGCATCTGATGACATTATTACTCCAAGATCCCTGACTTGTGGGTTTGGTATTATCCGTTCGGCTCGCAGTATTCTGTCCCCTTTATCCCGTAGCGGCTCGTTACCATATCTTGGTAAGTTGCATCTTTTCTTCGTTGAACTTCATATTGTCGTCTTCCGCCCATTTGAATAATGTTTCAATGTCGTTTTGTAACTTTTCTATGTCAACTTCGTTTGATATTTCCTCGCATATCTTTGTGTCATTCGCGAAACACGATACGATACTGCCATTAATATCCGCATCAATGTTTGCAAATCATTATTATAAATAGCAAAGGAGTTAATAATATACCTTGTGGGATAGCGCTAACAACTTCTGAGACCGGATTTGACTCTATTTACTATCACTTTTTTGTGTTCTTTTTGGCCAGAAAATTAAATATCCATCGTCCCAACTTTCCAGTAACTCCGATATTCTTAAGTATGTGTGCTATAATTCCATGATCGCATTTATTGAAGGCCTTAGCAAAATCAGTATATATTACATCCATGTTTTGACCTCGACACAATGTCTTCAGTATTTTCTCTTCGCGGTCTAATAGCCGTGACAGGCATAATCTTCCAGCCTTGAAGTCATGTTGGTTTGGACTGAATAAAAATTTTCTTGCAGGTAGTAAGTAATCTTGCCTCTAATTACAGATTCGAAACACTTTATAAGGTGGGAGTTACTGCCCGATAGTTCTTTGGCACTGCTCTGTTACCTCCTTTGTATAAGGGGGGGGGGATTCAATGTTCGCGTTCTTAATGGAAGCAGAAATTGTCTTGTGTCGAGTGTTTTTCTCCATAGTAAGTATAGTGGCTTGGCAATACTGTCTCTACATTTCTGCAAACATGTGGCACTTTATGTGTCTGGCCATGTTGCTGAATTTTCTCGTACTTGTGATAGAGCGCTGTTTGGACGGCTTAGGTACGTTGACAGCAGTGAGTAGTGTTGGGTGGCCCCTAAACTTCAGAATATATATATATATATATATATATATATATTATATATATATATATATATATATATATGAAAATTATTTCACGAAAGTAACACGTGAAAAATATTTATGATGAATAAAACCACGAAGGAAAGGAAACACAAAATGGTGCTCAAGCGCTTTCGTCTAATGACATCCTCAGGAACACTGAAGTACATAAAAGGGTAACAGCCTATATATAGGTTACAGAAAGAAAAAAAAAAGAAAAATAAATAACATACATACATACATACACACACACATATATATATATACATACATACCCATATATACATATACACACACACACACACACACACACATATATATATATATATATATATACATAAGGGTGGTCCAAATCCATAGGGGGAAATTTCAAAATTGTCTTAGATAGTCTCCACAAGTGTGGTTTTTGTCCATTTAGTGTCCACATGGTCTGTGCAAAATTGCAGCGTGATTGGTGAATATTTAGAGGTCGCCCCACTCTGAATATATATATTATATAATGTACTTTTTCTTCCGTAGGTCCGATGGCTCAAACTCGATCAATTCCAAAAGTTTGGCTTCTAGGGATGGCAACTGGAACTTTATCCACGTCAAGGCTCCCTACATGCCTTGACGCCCTCCTCTTGGGGCAATACCACCACATCAATCAAAAGCAAACCACCTCCGACAGTCTGAACCAGGCATGCCAGAGGGTGATTGAAGTCTGGACCCGAGCGCGGATCCCAACTCAACGGATCGACTCCTGTGTCCGTAAGCTTTCAAAGCTTTTAGACCGCTACAAAACACTCAAGAAGCACAGGACCAGGCAACGTGCCAGCGATAGAATGAATGAAGACATCTTCAAAGCGGACATCCAGGAACTGTTTGACATCGCAACCAGTGATGCCATGAGCACAATCGTCAACGTTGAGGACCGAAATTTCCTGTCCATGCAGCGCAAGGACGTCAATTCTTGCAGCATGGCTGGCATTGATAAGGAAACGACTACACAAGAGGACAGAAAGCGATCCAGAATGGAGAAGGAAGCCAAGAGGAAGGCAAGGCATGAAGCAACACAGAAAGATTTGGAAGAAGCAGGAGTGTCATCAATTGATCTTTCCTCTTCTTCTTCTTCCCTTTTTTCGCAAGACGACGACGACTATAGACCATCGGTTCCGATTCCTTCTTCGTCTGAAGCTCCGGCACCAAAGCGTCCCAAGAACAAGGTTACGAACATTTTCCAATCTCCAGAAGTCATTGGAGCAATGGATCGCACCAATCTTTCTGACCGGAATGCTGTTTTCGTAACTGGAGCTGTATTACAGGCCGCGGGGCATGATCTGTCTGGGATGACGTGCTCTCGGAGCTCTATTCATCGCTACAGAGAAAGTGGGCGAGAACAGGCAGCTCGAGAAGACCTAGAATCATTCTCTCTAGAAGACCCTGTCCTTCTCCATTGGGACGGAAAGCTTCTCCCCGGCATTGAAGTGAAGAAGACGAATGTGCATCGGATAGCAATCCTTATAACATTCAATGGACAGGAGAAGCTGCTTGGTGTCCCAAAGATGAAACAAGGAACTGGAGAAGCACAGGCCCAGGCATGCCTTCAAACTATGAAATTATGGAATGTGGAACAGCATGTGAGAGGTCTCGTCTTCGATACCACTGCGTCAAACACGGGTTTACATCGCGGAGCCTGTGTCAGGATTGAAGAAGCATTGGGTCACGAGCTAGTTTGGATCGGTTGTCGACATCATATACTTGAAATCGTACTTGCTGATGTCTTTGCCTCAATATTTGGCTCAACAGGAAGTCCTGAAACAGGCCTTTTTAAGCGATTTCAAAAGGAATGGCCATCTCTCTCCCACGAAGCATTTGTCTCAGCATCGGACAGCTTGTTCGAGAACCCTCAACTCCAAGAAATGAGAAAAGAGATGCTCACTTACTTACCTAACGCTCTTCAGGCAAGCCAACCTCGTGACGACTACAAGGAGTTCCTTGAACTATCTTTGCTCTTCCTGGGGGGAAAGACTGGTGGTCAACTCTTTATCCGAGCTCCGGGTCCCATGCACCACGCGAGATGGATGGCGAAGGCGATTTATGCGCTCAAAATCTACCTCTTTCACTATCAATTCAAGCTCACAGCACGCGAAGAACGAAACGTGACTCAGCTGGCTTCATTTGTCAGTCTGATTTACGTCAAGTACTGGCATGAAGCGCCAATGGGGACACAAGCTCCTCTCAATGATCTCAAAATGCTGCATCTTCTGGAAAAATATCCACACGGAGGAGCTGCACAAGCGGCGAAGACAGCTCTAAGACGCCACCTGTGGTACTTGTCGGAGCATCTGATTGGACTGGCCTTCTTCGATAATAGGATCGATCCTGATACCAAAAGGAGAATGGTTCAACACCTCCAACATCCCCAAAAGAATGGCTGCCCCCGACGAATCGACATGGCGGAAGCTGGTGTTGAAAATGATGTGGCATCCTTCGTCACGAAAAGGACATTGACCCTCTTTGATGCCTTGAAAGTTGGAGGTAAGGAGGAAGCGTGCCAGTTACTTCAAAAAGATCCACGGGAATGGCCAAATGACAAGAACTACAGGGAACTTAGAGATCGCGCCTTAAAGATAAAAGTCGTCAATGATGCTGCCGAGCGAGGTATTGCTCTCGCACAACGCTACAATGACACTTTGACACGAAACGAGGACCAGAAGCAGTACCTCCTACAACTCGTAGCCGCCCACCGAAAACAGATACCAATACCATCCAAGGCGACTCTGATGCAGAAGAAATAATGAAGATACACCCATTATCATGTCCTATTGTCTTACTGTTTTCTTTCATATTCTTTGAGAACCAAAAAAAAATTTAGTTATTCAGTTGTCTATATATTTTCCCAAATTTTCAAAAAGGGGGCAAGTGGGGCGACCCCTAAATATTAACCGAATAACGTGAAACTTTGCACAAATACTGTCCACACCAAGACAATGCCTGAATTATTGGTAGGGCTATTTTTTACTATGATATTTTTCACAATATTGTTATATGAAAATACTACATTAATATCCAAAAGTTTAAGTACATTAGCAATGCCTAAAAAGCCCGGGAAAAATGGAAGTACTAAAATATTTTTTGACAAAGTACGAGTGTTATTATTGACACGATAGAAAGTTCGTTTTGCCTTGTTGAGACAAGATTCCATAAACGCAGATGGATAACACAAATCACTTCCAATACCGTTGATTTTTTCCAATTCGGCATCGATGTATTCCGGACTGGCGATCCTAAGGGCGCGGAGAAACATTGATGAAAAAATGGCCTTCTTAGTGGGGGTGTCATGTCCCGAGTAAAAGTGTACGTAGGACAAATTGTTTATGGAATCTTGTCTCAACAAGGCAAAACGAACTTTCTATCGTGTCAATAATAACACTCGTACTTTGTCAAAAAATATTTTAGTACTTCCATTTTTCCCGGGCTTTTTAGGCATTGCTAATGTACTTAAACTTTTGGATATTAATGTAGTATTTTCATATAACAATATTGTGAAAAATATCATAGTAAAAAATAGCCCTACCAATAATTCAGGCATTATCTATAAAATTGGTTGTAAACAATGTGATTCCTTTTACATAGGTCAGACGGGAAAGGATTTGCACACACGTATAAAACAGCATCAATATTCCGTTAGAACAGGACAGTTGTCCAGTGCCCTTTTTGTCCATTTGTCAGAGTTAGCCCACTGTATTGATTGGAATAATGCTTCAGTTTTATTCCATTCTAGCAACATTGTTAATAGAAATATTCTTGAGTCTGCCATTATCCAACTTTCAAATAACTTCAACATAAGCAAAGGTCTTTTTCAACTCGATCCTGTTATTTTGAATTCCTTCCAAACAGATTTAGATAAGAAGGGTAGAACACTAAATCTTTGGTAAACTTGTCTGCTACTTTATTAACTTTTAATTTGCATTTTATTTTTATATATATCGAAACCTGACCATAGGCAGAGTGTTAAAACCCGGGCAGTTTTCCAATATAAATTTGTATTTTTATAATCCATTTGATCTTGTGCTAAAAATCGATATTATTCCTTACAAATCTGTACGCCTCACTGATAATCCTTTAATTTTTAATTTTTACTTTTTATTTTTACTTCTCTGTTTATTGCATATATATATATACACGGTGAACCAAAAGTAGGTGGACAGTAGGTTGAATACGGTTTGTGTTATATTATATTATAACTATGGTGTTCATTATAACTATGGTGTTTGTGTTATATTATATTAAATATTATAACTAAATTTATTTAAATTTTATTTTGTATTATAGTATACAAAAAATTAAATATGTATTCTCAAAATAAACGTTATCATTTACTGTCCACCTACATTTGGTTCACCATATATATATATATATATATATATATATATATATATATATATATATATGTGTGTGTGTGTATGTATGTATGTTATTTATTTTTCTTTTTTTTTTCTTTCTGTAACCTATATATAGGCTGTTACCCTTTTATGTACTTCAGTGTTCCTGAGGATGTCATTAGACGAAAGCGCTTGAGCACCATTTTGTGTTTCCTTTCCTTCGTGGTTTTATTCATCATATATATATATATATATATAAAATACTTTTATATTTTCCTGTCTTTGTTTTGGAGATTAAAAAAGACATCAACGGTCCCCTTGGGATTATGGGGATTAAAAAAGTTAATTTTGATTGCCACCCTTCACCTCCCTTCACTCAGTGCCAGTACTTCTCTCCGCCACCCCACTTGCCCTCACCCTCCTACCCCCACTCGGCACATTTTCCACCATACTACTTCATTAAGTAACCTTTCCACAGAGGTTCAGAAAAGGCTAGTTCACGTCTAAGTCGAGGCCACATGGCAACACCGATTCCCGCTAGATCAACGTGGTTAAGCGACGTTGGGCCTGTTCAGTAGCTGGACGGGTGACCCTCAAGTGGTTTGAATCCTAAGTAAAGCTGTATGTTCCCTGTCACAGGACCTTAGTCGTCATGCGAGATTTAAACAGCCCTAATCCTTATTATTTTTCTGGGTTACGCCTTGTACACGCTCTTCATAATCTTTTTCATAATCCATGGACTTATGGCCAAAACTGTAAGTCAAAAAAATGTCGTAAGTCCTCCCAAATATGATTCTCAAAACTCCTTCTTTTAAAGGTCCTTACGAGTTATTTCTAGGGCCTCTACAGGGCCCACCATAGGGGGGGGGAGAGATTCAATGTCTCATTCAGTACAGAATCAACAATAAAAAATGGTTTGGTTATTTAACTTCCTTCGTAACGGCAAAGGTCACGTGACGGAGGAGACCTAAACTTAACGTAGGATCCGGTACATCATCCGAACACAAAGGTCGGTCACCCATCCAAAAACTGAACAGACCCAACGTCGCTTAACCTCGCTGATCTAACGGGAAGCGGTGACGGTAGTTATGACGTAGCACGAATTATCAGTCTAGTAATTCATACATTAACTTAACGAGGACGCGTAGAACTTCTTATAAACGAAACAAAAAAAGGGGAAAAATAAATTCTAATATCTAAGTAAGAGCCTGCTGATGTTCCTTTCTCTAGAGAAGAGATCTTTACACACGTCTATTATAGTGCCAATAAGCCAGTACACACTTCACCCAGTTCAGAATCTCATTCTTTCAAATTCCATTCAAATCTCCAAATAATAAAAAAAATTCTAAAAAAAAAATGCATTCATAATAATGGATAAATGTTTGAAGTTCGTCCATTTTTAATGAAGGTATTAAGGAATAGGAAACGCTTGAATTAGCGAGGTCAGAGCGAACGGGACCTCGTCCTGATTTATGAGCACTAAAGGTGCCAAATTCAATGACATGGAAGTTGCTTTATCTCGCTTAATTAATTTAATTAAATTAATTTAATATCAGTTACTGCATAATTTAATAATTAAAATAAAGGTCCGCTCTATAGTTCTAATAAGTAATAAATTAGGAAGACTTCTATTTAATTATTATTATTATTATTATATACATATATACCTCGTAACCTCGTAGCAGTTCCGTGCGTTGGTCTCTCTTCACAAGCTGGTGGCCCCACCTCTAGGCCTGCTTGATGGAAGAGCGAGTTGCTCTCTTCCGTTCTCCATCGCACATAGCCAGGTACACCCAGCTCATCTGGTACCATCCTGAGCCTATATATATATATATATATATATATATATATATATTAAAACAACGACCGTATATATAATATATATACAGGGCCGGATCTAGAAGTTGCGAGGCCCTAGGCAGATCTAGAAATTGCGAGGCCCTAGGCCTATATATATGAAAATATGGACTTAATTATCGGTACTATACCAGCAATATTAGAATCCCGCATAGACAGAACTATGCCAGCACTTAAAAATTAAACCAAACCAAAATAATTACGCATGGAAATTGTATAAGAAATATAAATAAACCATACAAATAAGTAGAAATTATAATATGAATCAAGATTTGTATCGAAAATATAAGACAATGATTTCTAAGATTTATATAATATTATAGGTAATGACTTTCCATAGTATACAAACGTTTTTCATATGTGATGTATAAGAGATGTTGACATTTCATTTTTTATAATAGTGAGCGATCGACTTATCAGGCTAAATATTAATGCTTTAATATTTGGTTCAGATGCTCCTTGAATATTACAGCAATGCTTTTCTACTTTTCTTTGAGCTAAACTCTTCAATTAATTGAGAATAATCTAATGAATTTGTTATATCGTTTTCTATTGATAACATAGCTAATGATTGCAATCTCGCTTGAGACATGGTGGAACGCAAATATGTTTTAATAAGTTTGAGACGCGAGAAACTTCTTTCAGCCGAAGCAACAGTAACTGGGATGGTTAATACTATTCGAAGTGCAACATAAACATTAGGATAAATCTCACTTAGTTGTTTTTGCACTATATAAACAAGGGCATTTCCGAGATCTGTTTTCTCAGGTATAAACCTGCAAAGTACTTTAAGTTCTTCATAGAGTTCTAAATCATTAATATCACTTGAACAGAACGCGCAAAACGGCTTGAGCGAGGCCCTAGGCGATCGCCTAGTTCGCCTAGAGCTAAATCCGGGCCTGTATATATATATATATATATATATAAGGGTTGTATTTGCACATAGTTACTTGGAAGTAGTGCCAAGTTGGATCACACGCTATGTAATTCAATTTAGTTGGGTTGGTTGAATTATAATTTTGCTTATGACTGGATTGGGTTGGAGGCCTTTCTATAAAAACCAACGATAGTTACCAGTAACTATGCTAATATTAGTCCTACACAAAAAACAGACTGAGAGCATGGAAATAAGGAACGTTTGAAATTGCAGAGGTTCTGGGTTCTTGGTCCACTTTGTGTAGTCTGGGGTGACAGGAATGCGCTTGTGAGTGGAACAGGTACATTCCTCCTTTGGAAGGAAACACAAACCTGCGGTTCATCTTGCTCCTGATGAATCATGCACCTAGACGTACAAGAACAGGAGTGTCTGCAATTCAAACTAACAACATAGGCATAAAAATGGATATGAATCACACTATTCACTTGATTATGATAACACGGAGCATTGTTGCTTCCAGTCGTGACGAACCACGGACGGAAGCCTCGTTAATACGTTGACCCTCTATGTGTCTGACAATGATGCTGCGAGCTGCGAGCATCCTGAATGAGTGTATGGGCGGAGCGGTGCTTTGCGCAAAGCAATGGAGCCTTCTTCCCACTTATACGCTATTGACATGCGTGTCTCGAGCACTGACACTATAATTTTAGAGGGGTAGACCTTTTGCGGGCATCCGCCCTTGGCCCCTCCTTCCCGCATAAAAAAGGTCGATCCTGAATCGTCGTTTGAGGATAACTAAACTAAGGTATATATAATTTGTAGACTAAATGAATGGAAAAAGTAAAAAATTAATCTGAAATATGTCATTCTATATCTTAGGGCGTCTTAGCCGATCTACAGTATCTCACGGTATGGACCTAGTCTAAGAGAGGAATATCGCACGCATCACAAGATTATGACCGAAGAAATATCCGGTAGGAAAAAGTATATTAAATGCAAAACTAAAGTTTAGTATCAATGAAGATTTTTCAAACCTGTCTCATTTTCAGAGTGCCACGGTGAATATGCTAAAGCCTGCCTCGCGATACGGTAATGCGGGACTAGACCCTATAGCTGTGCCTATAATAATAAAGCTCTTCCACGATGAAGTGTACCCAAGTTCATCAGGAGCAATTTTCTTTCTTTTATTAACCTATCCGTGAGGAAAAATGAAGGTAAAATCGGTTCGCAAATTAAGAAAACTTGCGAGAAAAGTTTCCGAAATGAGGTCAAAGAAATATTTAAGGAACAGGATGGACACCAGACACCGGGAGACCAACCGATAAACGAGACTAAAGAAAAACTACTCAATACATACACGTGATGGTTAAAAGAGCCCTCTGTCGCTGCGCGCGGCGCGCACACACACACACACACACATTTTAAAGCATCAGTAATGAATAAACCTACAGAAAGGATAGGATTAAAAATAAATAATTGTAACTAACACATTATATATATATATATATATATATATATATATATATATATATCCCCGCAAGGGGGTTCTAAGCTCGTGCTCTTGAGTGCTCTTTGTGCTCGTTTGTACGTGCTTGTTCCTGGAGGTTTCACGTGCGCCCTCCCGGCCCTAGCACCCAAGGATGATGGGGCTCGACCCTGCAGTCCTTGTCATCCTTGGTCTTTTTCCACTTCGAGTCCCCTCCACCCTTTGTTTTTCCTCTGTCTTTCCTCTCACTTTTTCTTTGTTTTTCCGGCGAGATATGCCCTTTTACATAGAGGCGAATTGGTTCTTCCCGAACTTAAAAAAAAAAATATATATATATATATATATATGAACAATGAATAATCCCTTCATTCATATAATTCTGATGTTCATTCGTATACTTCGTATATTTATATAATCCTTATATTCTTATTCATATATATCATCTTGACATATCAAGTTTAAAATCGTATACGCTGGCACGAGTTTGGATAAAATTTTGATTTGCTTTCTATTTTATAATTGGTGAATTATTTCCTTGTAAACTACTTCATTTTTGCATAAAACCGAAAATCGTATAACGCTGACACAAATTTGGATACATTTTTTATTTTGTTTCTATTTTATAATTGGTTAACTATTTCTGTTTAAACAACTTAATCATTTTCGTAGACTTCGCTTAATAATGTAATCTTGTTCATTTTCTGTATACATTCTCTCTTCGTTGTAAAAGATGAAGTCATGTCCTGCTTAACGTTTAATTTTTAATCTTAAGCCTTGAATTTTCGCCATGTACCTGTTTGTAATTCGTGATGGGAAGGCATATTTCAATTCCATTTTTAGTTAACTCGGCAGATCATGATAACATCAGATCTGTCAATATACGGTTTAAATAAAATATGGCTTCCTCTTGCTTAGCAGTTTACACATTGCTTCAGCAAAAATATTTGTTTTGTCTTTAAATGTTTTGTAAATAAATAAGCCTATTGAGAATAATAATAAAAAAACGAAAAAAACAAAAACAGATCCGCATTAAATAATAATGACGTCAGTAGGAAGTTTAGTATAAAAGCCCATAAAATTTCTCCAATGTTCATTCTGACTAGACTGATCTAACTTAGAGGCTGAGCATTACCTGTAACATTTTAGCAGTAAATTACCGTAAGAAAAAGTCTTTATCTTCTCCTTCGAGCCTTGCTCTCTTCGGAGAACTTAGTCTTAAATAGAGAAAAATAATTTCCCGATAGGTTATAAGAAGAATCGGGAACCTTCAGAGAACTTAGACGTAAATAGAGAAAAATAATTTCCCGATACGTTATAAGAAATCGGAGAGTAGTATAGAAGAAAACTACTGCGATTCCCTATACGGTATCAGCTACTCCAGAGTAACAAATCCGTTGCTGCCACCTAACCAGAACCCCCGTCAACTTCGAACCGACCAAGGCCATAGACGGAGGGGTTAACATATATATATATATATATATATATATATATATATATATATATATATATATATGCGATGCGCCTCGGTGGTGTAGTGGTTAACGTCGCTGTCTACGAATCCATCGGTCCCGGGATCGAGACCCAGTGACGGCAGCCGGCGCGCAGCAAAACCCAGCTATTCATCTTTCCACACAATAAAGAAAGTGGTTGGTAGATACATGGGTACCCTGGGTGGCCTAGTGGTTAAAACGTTGGGCTGCTGGTGGGTGGGACGTGGTTCGGATTCCACATTAAACTGTAGGTCTAGGGTGACCTTCGTCAATGAACAATTCGGGCGGAAGCTAACCAAAGGTTACCAAAGGCATATCCTCTCGGAATAAAGACGGAATGACATTTGAAAATGTTTGTCCCTTTTACAGAAGTCTCCGCATACGGAGGCGGGGCCCGTATCTCTCTCTCCCCTAACACGTATTAAGATCATGATGAGTTAAAGATTATGAACCGTCCAATCAGAGACCATGTTTCATTTCCTCCAACGGTTGACCGATCAGGGGAAGGAAAATAATTTCACATCTTCAAAAACAAATAAAAAACTATTAAATGGTATTTACAAACCACCTAAAAGTCCCATTAATAACCACTTGTAAAACGAACAAATTATGAGTTAGGTCTATACAGGCCTAAAAGCGTACATACACCTCAATATCACTGCCGTAAATACAAATTAAATAATCCAATAAGCAAAAAATAATTCCGATAAAATTAGTTCATAAAAGAGAGCGTCAATCAACTGCCAATATTTGAATTTAAAATAAATGTTTATGAATTCTGCAGTCGAAATGTGCTTATTTTAGAACGTTCTTCAAAACAAACTGCCGAGTTACGCTACACGATCGGTTTAAAACGCCTTATAGACACCCCAATGCAGATGGATGCGGACCAAACCTCGCTTTGTTTGTATTATAATAATAATAATAATAATAATAATAAATAATAATGGCCAGTTCTGAAAAAATCATCTTCATAAGGCCCCATCCCCCCCCGACTGAGATTAACATCATCAGCAGCAATCATTTGATGATAACAATTCTTCGTTAACTGCAGCGCGAAAAGAAGTGGCAAGCAACATGAAACTGCGGTACACTAATAAAACAAATGAAAATGAAGGAAAATGATATTAAAGAAACGAAAATGCGAAATGTGCCAACGTCCTTTCCTTCACTGTATTTCTTCCTCCGCTTCCTCCCGCAAGGCTACCTTCCACCGACTAAACATTCAAACTATATTATACTGGTCGGGGGGGGGTCAGAAAATAAGTTTACACGGCGTATAATTTTCGTAACTAAAGGACCTACATTGATTATGTTTGTATAAGGTGAATTCGTTAATCATTGTTGGCAACACTGCACGTCGATTCGGCTGCCATCTACCGTACATTGGTTATATGAGTCAGTTGAACATGGCGGCTCGACTGGAACAGTGCCCTGCCCTACGGAGCAGTCCAGGACGTTTACGTTTAATTGCCGCTCGTATACGTTCCAGTGTTGAACAATATGCAGCCGCATTGATTGTTGTGCCTTTTTGCATGAAGTCTGCGAGCAAAACGTCTTTGTGGTCCCAAAAGACGGTAACCATCACTTTGCCAGCGGACTTCACAATCTTGAACTTCTTTGGTCGCGTGGACCCAGGGTGTTTCCATTCTATGCTGGCACGTTTTGTTTCCGGAGTACGGTGATGAACCCATGTTTCGTCTCCTGTAACTATGCGCTCGAGAAATTCTTGACCACCGACAGACTCAGAATATCGTTGCATAAATGACAGGGCACTGTTCCAGTCGAGCCGCCATGTTCAACTGACTCATATAACCTATGTACGGTAGATGGCAGCCGAATCGACGTGCAGTGTTGCCAACAATGATTAATGAATTCACCTGATACAAACATAATCAATGTAGGTCCTTTAGTTACGAAATTATACGCCGTGTAAACTTATTTTCTGATCGCCCCTCGTATAGACAGACCCTGTCCAGATTATTATTAGACTCACTGACGAGACTGATTAGACTGACGAGATTCGAGATTCTTCGGACACTTGATTGAGACATATTCAGTTTACGCGCTCTCTCTCTCTCTTTGCGAAACAGTACTGTATTGGCAATCAATAAACCACTAACCGCGCCTTTTTACGTGGCGTAATATCACATAATCGGCCCATATTATTAATTAGAACAAGAACGAAGAAAATAACTCTACAAATCTGAAAAGTAGCGAGGTAGAGCATAAAAAAGTATATTAATTTAAGCAAATTTAAGCTTCTTTGCGAAACAATATTCAATCAGTGTAAAGAGTGCTTTGAAACTGAAACACTGTAAGTGGTAAATAACAGAAGACGTTACAATTTCCTTATCACCACATTCCCCCTTTGCCCCCTCCTCAAGACTGACACTCGCATCTACACTTTCACATTATGTTAAGAAGAAAGTAACAAATAAGTTAGAAGTTCCTAATATATGTATAAATAAATATAAAATGGAAAAACATTAGGTTGTTTCATTAAATTTTTTTCAGCCACTGAGTCTAATACTTTGGCCAGGGTCTGTGTGTATATATATATTATATATATATATATATATATATATATACAGAACCTTTAAACGAAGGGATAGGAATATAATGATTCCTCTATTGAAAACACTAATCATACCCAATTTGGAATACTGCTCGGTCCTAACACGCCCATATAAAAAAGAAGACATTAGTTAGCTAGAAGGGATTCAGAGAAGCTTCACAGATAAGGTCAAAGGGTGCAAAGAACTAAATTACTGGGAAAGATTATGTAAATTAAATTTATATTCACAGGAAAGAAGGAGAGAGAGATACACCATTATTTACACTTG
Organism: Bathynomus jamesi; assembly: GCA_023014485.1. NCBI lineage: Eukaryota > Metazoa > Arthropoda > Malacostraca > Isopoda > Cirolanidae > Bathynomus > Bathynomus jamesi. The sequence continues at coordinate 605,092 of JAJOZX010000111.1, forward strand.
GAAAATAAGGGAAAACAGTCCCTAATCTTACTCTGAACCCCATAACCCCCCAAACAACAGTGGAAAGTAGAAAAGGAAGACTACGTCGTGTTCCCAAATTAAAGGCTAGACAGCGAACATCTTCAACCCTGAATAAAAATAGTTTTGTTGTGAGAGGACCAAGACTGTTTAACCAGCTGCCCAAAGAACTAAGGAATACGAGTGGTGTTGCGGTGGACATCTTCAAAAGATTAGACGCCTGGCTCAGAACAATCCCAGATGAACTGGGGGTACCTGGCTATGTGAGGTGGCGAGTACAAGAAACCAACTCCCAATTTCACCAGGATCAACTCGAGAGAAGCGACAAGCTTGATTTTCGTGAAATGAGGAATCATATCGCACGGAACATTTGAAAGGTTGAAAGGTGTGTGTGTGTGTGTGTGCGTATATATATATATATATTATATATATATATATAAATTATTTCACGAAAGTAACACGTGAAAAATATTTATGATGAATAAAACCACGAAGGAAAGGAAACACAGAATGGTGCTCAAGCGCTTTCGTCTAATGACATCCTCGGGAACACTGAGAATGTCATTAGACAAAAGCGCTTGAGCACCATTCTGTGTTTCCTTTCCTTCGTGGTTTTATTCATCATATATATATATATATATATATATATATATATATACACAGGGCGTCCCAAAAAAATGTATACACACTTTAACAGCTGATAGCTCAATTGATGTTTCTTTCTTTCCAAGTTAAACCCATTAGAATTAATAATGGCAGTCAGACTAAGCTTTGAACAAAGGAAATTCATTCTAAAATGCTACTGGAAGTGTGAAAACGCAGTTGAAGTGCAAAGACAGTTTAGGAGGGAGTTTCAAACAGATCCACCAACGCGACTTACCATCACTCGAATTAGAGATAAGTTTGAAGCCGATGGAACTGTTCAGAATGTCCACAAGAAGCGTTCCGGAAGACCACGGACATCGACAAGCCCCACAAAGCAAGAAAGAGTACTGGAAACGTATCACCAAAGTCCAAGAAAATCTGTGCGGCAAGCGAGTCGTGAGGTAGGAATTTCAGAATCGTCTGTCCAACGCATTTTGAAGCGCTGTCAATGGAAAAGTTACATTCCAAGATTAGTCCATGCTATTAATGAAGATGATGATCCGGACCGAAGAGTGGAGTATTGCGAGTGGTACTTGGCACGATGTGGATGTGGATTGGACGAAGGGGTTTCGTAGAATACCCTCCGCGTTCACCAGACCTCACACCACTAGATTTTTTTTATGGGGATACTTAAAAGACAAAGTCTACGCTATAAAACCTGCAACAGTCGCTGAATTGAGAGCAGCCATTGAACGAGAATGCACACAAATACCAAACGAAATGTTTCGTGATGTTTGCGATTCCATTGCTTCGCGTTATCAGCAGTGCCTGGACCAGAACGGACGTCAGTTTGAAAACAGGCGTTGACAAAACAATTAAATAATGTCTGTAGATTCTATTACATTTTGAAAATGAAATGTATTTTAATAAACACTGCCTTTATAATTATTTAAAGTGTGTATACATTTTTTTGGGACGCCCTGTGTATATAATCATTATTAATATAATAATCATTAATGCATTTATACTTTAAGTGGAAGTTGGGACACTCAATATATTTAGCCCCACCCTTTTTTCTTGGCTAAATAATAGGCCATGGGGCTGAAATGTCTTTTGGGCCGTAAGTTTGAACTTTCTGCGCTTCACATAACCGCAATTTTCCAGTTTGAACCTCCTCTCCTTGTATAAAACCGCTTTTAAACGCCCTTCTATAAAACCGATGGTTAACACAGTTTCGAAAGTGGCGTCTGACAGTGATGTGCTTCGTAAACAGAGAGCTGTTATCGAGTTCTTGACCGCAGAGAAGGAAACAGGTGGAAATATTCACAAACGTCTACAAAACGTTTACGGAGATGATGCTGTTGATCGAAGCACAGTTGGACGCTGGTCTAAACGTATGAGATCATCGGAGAAAGGGAGAGCCAGCCTCGATGATGAGCCACGTAGCGGTCGCCCGGCATCGGCTGTGACATCTCACACTGTGCAACGTGCTAACAGCATCATTCGATCAAATCGACGCGTCACATACAAGGAGCTATCACTGGTGCTAGGAATTAGTGAAGGAAGTGTGAATACGATAATTCAGCAACTGGGATACTCAAAAGTGTGTTTACAGTTTGTTCCTCGCCAACTGACTGAAGATCACGAAGCCCAAAGAAAAGAAATTGCTTCCGAATCGTTGGTTCGATACGAGACAGAAGGGGATGACTTCCTTTCACGAAATGTGACTGGGGATGAGACTTGGGTACACCACTTTGAACCTGAAACAAAACGCCAATCCATAGAGTGGCATCACGCAGACTCCAAACGCAAGAAAAAGTTCAAAATGGCTCCCTCTACAGGAAAGGTTATGGCCACCATCTTCTGGGACATGAAAGAGGTGATTCTGGTGGGCATTATGAAGAAAAGACAAACAATCAACTCAGAGGCATATATTGCTACCCTACAGAGACTCCAGAGACGTATAAAGCGAGTTCGACCGGAGAGAAAACTGGAAGACGTCCTTCTTTCGCACGATAACGCAACACCACACAACAGTTCGCAAACAAGTGAGATCATCACAAAAATGCGCTTCACTGTGTTACCCCACCCTCCATACAGCCCGGATCTGACACCTTCAGACTTCTATTTGTTTGGGCCAATGAGGATGCTATTCGTGGAAGAAAGTTTCAGAGTGCGATGAGGTTGTTGAGGAGGTTAAGAGGTGGCTCCAGCGGAACCCAGCGGACTTTTACCAGCAAGGAATAAAGGCCCTTGTTTTCAGGTGGAGGAAAGCCGTAGAAAAGGATGGACACTATGTGGAAAAATAAAAACTTGTAAAAAAGGTATGTAACCACTTGTGTACAAAATTTCTGGAACTTACAAGGAAACTTGGAAGGAAAAATAAAAGGTGGGGTAAAATATATTGAGTGGACCTCGTATAAAGAGTTAAGCATCTTTTTACATAGAGCACCATTCCGCCCACACGCCCATTTCAGGGTACGAGCGGCTCGCAGAAACATTGCCAAGCAATTAAGGGGTCAAAGTACTGACGAGGCTTTCGTACGTGGTTCATCACCACTGAAAGCAACAATGCTCTGTGTTAGTCTAGTTAAAAAAATATCCGTATTCAAGTGATTGCAATTTTCGTTATTTTGTATTGCAGACACCACTAGTTATTATCAGTCCGGTGCATGATTCTTCGGGAGCAAAATACACCGCAAGTTTATATAGATATAAAATGACAGTAGTGCAGGAAAGATTTAAAAAGAACGTCTCGGGCTAAAATTTGAGTTAAAAATGGATCGATATGGAAACTACCTCAGTGTTAAAATTATCAACATTTTCAATTGAAAGAATTAGGTCAATTTCCTCTTATTTTTATCTTTTAAGCTCGACTGAAGGGTCGAATTAGTAGTATCAAAAAAATTATCTGAGAGTCCTTACATCGGCTTTACATCAGCATAGTGAGAAATAAGAGAGGGAGGTCATGCTTTAAAGTGTATAATATTCAAATGGTTTAATGGCCATTTTCATTTTCAAGATGGCTTCATTTCATCTTTTTTGACTGCAGTACAATTACGCAGCAAGAGGCTAATAACGGCAGATCGAAATACAAAATACATTTCGCAGGAAGCCATGAATTTCCTAAACAATAAACGGAGCAACTGCTGTGAGAAAGAGGGTATAGAGAACGATGAAGCAAATGCTCAAAACTAAAGGTGTTCAATGTCAAACTAAATCATCTCGTATCGACATGGACTAGGACCCATATTGTTGTACCAGTGTTCAAAGTGTCTTCTACCTAGTAGTACTACAGAAATGGGTAATCGTCTTCTAAAGTCATAAGAGTCAGTGAAAAAGTTTATATATGTGGTGATGACCGAGTGTTTAAGTCTAAAATAAATAGTCAGTCATTAGGTCTCCCAAATATTATTCTCAAAACTATCGTTCTTTTAAAGATTTTTATGAATTATTTCTAAACCTTCTACAGGTCCCACATATACACCAAATTCGGGACAGACTTTTACCCTGTACTTAAAGCCAGTGTGTATATATATAGTGTGTGTGTGTGTGTGTTTGTATATATACTGTATATATATATATATATATATATATATATATATATAGGGTGGGCCGTAAGTTTCCATACATAGGAAAATTTAAACGTTTGTTTTTATGTTTCAGATACCCTAAGAATATGCGTTTGTAAGATCTTGTTTACTGATGAAGCAAATTTTTACGTCAATGGAGAGGTTAATCGGCAAAACATACGTTATTGGAGTAATGCTAACCCTAACTGGCTGAGTCCGACGAAGATGCAAGGTGCCGGTAAAGTGATGGTGTGGGCCGGGATATGGGGTGACAGAATTATTGGACCAATTTTTGTCAGTGGAAATCTTAATGCCGAAAGGTATCTTAACATGTTGCAAGAAGAGATTTTCCCATCCCTGCTAAACGAGGAAGGTAACTTCCCAGTTTACTTCCAGCAAGATGGAGCTCCACCTCATTATGGTCTTCACGTGCGTCGGTATTTGGATCAGCAGTTTCCGGATGCTCGGATTGGTCGGCGTGGTCCTGTGGAGTGGCCTCCCAGATCCCCAGATCTCACCCCCCTTGATTTCTATCTTTGGGGGCACTTGAAGGCCATGGTGTATCAGGAAAAGATACGAGACATAAATCATCTAAAGGAACGTATCACCAACGCCATTACAAGCATAACGTCAACTGTGCTAATGCGTGTTCATCAACAGTGGGGAACACGTATTGGAATGTGTTTTCAAAACAATGGCAACCATGTAGAGCATATTATATAAATAAAAATGGTTGTCCATAAAAAAAATGTTTATTTTTCCTATGTATGGAAACTTACGGCCCACCCTGTATATATATATATATATAATATATATATATATAATATATATATATATATATATATATATATATATATATCCTTACAGGATAGTCATAGAATGACATCTGAAAATGAATGTCATTTTTACAGAAGTCTCCGCTTACGTAGTTGGACGAGGGGGATGGGGCATGTATGATACATCTCGCACTAACGCGTATTCAGGTCGCTGGATCAGAGTTTATGAAGTCCCAATCATGAGCCATATTTCATTTCTCCCAAAGATTGATCAATCAAACGTTCGAAAAGCTTTTTTACACCGTAAATCCACCACTATCTCGTTAGAATATACTGTATGTACCATGTTAAAGTTTTATATTTAAAGAACTAAAGTGTGCAACCCCTGAATATATTATTAAGAAATCCCAATTATGATATAACGTAAGTACTTAAGAGTTCACATTACTGATACGGGTTACAGGGCCTGCTAGGATTGAGTTCAAATACACTGTCCAGTTACGATGTACCATACACCTTGTTTGGAAGCGAAGTTCATTAAATACAGTGAGTTCCATTCCCAATAATCACTATATTATCGTTTTCATGAGATAACTGCAAAATATATTGGTGCTACAGAGTCCCATTAAGGATACAGCACCGATAAGAAAGAGAAAAAGATTATATATATATATATATATATAAGCAAACAACCACAGGGAATATATATATATATACACCTGCCTTGTCAACCTGTCAGTAGTTCCGCCACCTCTACACTTGACTTGATGTAAGAGAAAATTGCTTTCTCTGTTTCTCCATCTCACACCCGGCTCATCTGCGATTGTACTAAGCCAAGTGTTTAGTGTTCTTCAGAAGACGCTCAAATGAACGCCAGTCGTATTTCTTATTTCCTTTGGTAAGCGATTAAATAGTCTTGGCTCTCTGACAACAAAGCTATTTTTCTTCAAAACTGACGACGTCCCTTATCTGACCTTTAGTTTGGGGATACTACGCGTTCTACCTTTCCCATTTTCCAGTGTTGTTTGGATGGTTATCGAGTTTAATTTGAGGTTAGGTACTAGTTTATTATTTTCCATGCGTATAGTATGATGTACTTCTCTCTTCTCTTCTTTTCCAGCGAATGTACTCAATGTACGTAGTAATTCCCAGTAATTTACTCGTAGTTCTTTGCAACCATTGATCTTGGCTGCGAAATTTCTTTGAATGTTTTCTAACTTATTAATGTCTTTTCTTTTTTGTATGGGAACGTCAAGACAGCATTATTCCAGCTTTCGTAGGATCATTGTTTTTAACAATGAAATCATTACTTTCCCGTCCCTTCTTTTAAAGGTTCTCAGTATCTGTCCTGTCTCGTAATTCTTTTTGACTTGTTTATCGCTATCTTATTTCGTGTCTCAAATTTCGCGTGATTGGTCATTACAATTTTTGAGTCATTTACTTTTGTGTTTCTCTGAATTTCCTGTCTATTTGGGGCATAATGTTCTCTCTCTGTTTTAGTTCCTCATTTCTTCCATATCTTAAAAACTGAAATTTGTTGGTGTTAAATTTCATATTGTCGTCTTCTGACCATCTGTATATTGCGTTTGTGTTCGTTTGTAAGGTTTCCACATCTGCGTTTCTTATTTTTCTAATCGTCAACAAAGGATATCCTTTGATTATTTCGTTGTTTGTCTGCTAGCATGATAGTATATATATATATATATATATACCCCCGCAAGGGGGTTCTAAGCTCGTGCTCTTGAGTGCTCTTTGTGCTCGTTTGTACGTGCTTGTTCCTGGAGGTTTCACGTGCGCCCTCCCGGCCCTAGCACCCAAGGATGATGGGGCTCGACCCTGCAGTCCTTGGTCTTTTTCCACTTCGACTGTCCCCTCCACCCTTTCTTTTTCCTCTGTCTTTCCTCTCACTTTTTCTTTGTTTTTCCGCTGAGATATGCCCTTTAAATAGAGGCGAATCGGTTCTTCCTGAACAAAAAAAAAAAAAAAAAAAAATATATATATATATATATACATATAGAAGCAAGACTAAAAGGTTTAAAAAATTAAAAATCAATAGTATCCTGTGATGGTCAGGTTAAAGGCAGAACTATAAACATTTAGTATGAGTCTAGCTTTTCGAATGTGCAAAGATTCTAAAATGCGGAGGTCGATAAGTTGGTTGCTGTTGGTAGTATTTATTATCTGGAAAGAAAAGAGGTCAATGATCTTTTATAGGTGATTTCGAGGGTTTATTCAAAGGGCGTGAAGTACGACTAGAAATTCCTCGATGCTCATCTATCCTGAGTTTGTATTACTACCAATATAGTTCGCCTGACAGCAAACGCACTTAAAAGGACAACAGATGAGATGAACGCATCAGGGAGCTTCTCTTTATAGAGAAAATAAGACTTAATACTGCGTGTTCGTAAATATAAAGCGAAAATCGATTTGAGAATACAAAGAAGTACGGAGAACGAGTAGGTCGGTTTGTAGGTTCACACCTAAATAATTATAAAAAGGGAATTTAAAGTACTGACTGTCCTTAGACACAGTTGGTATAGCTCTTATCAAGGAATTTTTTAACGGCTGTCTGAAAAAAGGTGTCCGGGGAAAAGATTGTTGGAAAAAGAAGTCTTAAAAAAAAGACGAGTTCATTGTGGAAAGACAGATAGGAGGAACATAAATAAAGTACACGCTAAATTACGATCTTTACACTGTTAACTTAAATAATAATAATAATAATAATAATAATAATAATAATAATAATAATACGAGGGTAATTCAATAAGTATCCGCACTTTTTATTTTCACATCTGATAGATTATAAACACATCACTTTTCAACATAGTCTCCCTGTTTCTCAATACACTTAGTCCAGCGATCTACAAGCTTCCTAATGTCATCACAAAAGAATGTTTTTGGCTGTGTGCGTAGCCAGTCATGCACCGCCTCCTTCAGGTCATCATCGCCTTGGAATCGCTGACCTCTCAAAGCGTCTTTTAGTGGTCCAAACGGGTAAAAATCCGAAGGTGCCAGGTCTGGACTGTAGTCTGGATGGTCGAGAACTTCAAATTTAAGTTCTTGAAGGCATTTTCTAGTCTGTGCAGCGGTATGAGGGCGCGCATTGTCGTGTAACAGAATAACACCTTCCGACAATCTCCCTCTCCGTTTTGTGCGAATTGCTTGCTTTAATTCATTCCGAAGCATGTCAGACTACGATGCACTTGTTACTGTAGTTCCACGCTCTAGATAATGTTCAAGGGTAGGGCCTCGTGTATCCCAAACCAATGTTAGCATAACTTTACCTGCTGATGGCTGCGCTTTGAACTTCCTTGCAACGGGAGATGTTGGATGCTTCCATTGCATGCTCTGTCGTTTGCTTTCTGGTTCATAGTGATGGATCCAGGTTTCATCTCCAGTGCCTTCAAGAACTTAAATTTGAAGTTTTCGACCATCCAGCCTACAGTCCAGACCTGGCACCTTCGGATTTTTACCTGTTTGGACCACTAAAAGACGCTTTGAGAGGTCAGTGATTCCAAGGTGGTGATGACCTGAAGGAGGCGGTGCATAACTGGCTACGCACACAGCCAAAAACATTAATTTGTGATAGCATTAGGAAGCTTGTAGATCGCTGGAGTAAGTGTATTGAGAAACAGGGAGACTATGTTGAGTAGTGATGTGTTTATCAGATGTGAAAATAAAATTGTAAAAATAAAAAGTGCGGATACTTATTGAATTACCCTCATAATAATTTTATATATAATAGGTTATCACTGAAGAAATTAATACTGTACTCAGTCCTGTGTAATGTGTTTTCTGTATACTGATGCACTAAATTTGAAATTCTGTTTACGGTAACTATATTCATACTGTATAGAAGGAAGGTAGGAAGTTATTAGAGTTTTCTTATTTGGTAAAATGAATAGTTTTGCTTTGGCTATTGAGATGATTAAGGAAATGTTCAATATGGAATTTCTGTTTAAAACAAGGAAAATATCGTCTATGTACCCGTATCTACTATATAAATAAGACTTGAAGGAGGGGGTTTATTGCTGTAGCCACATATTGTAATGTTCATAATGGTATAAAAAATATTTGCGAGGGTGGCACTAAGAGTGGATCCCATGGCCAAAGAGCCCTTCTGTTTATAAAGTTGTCCGTTAAATAAAATTAATATATCTGTTGTAACCGCTAGAGTTAGAAGTTTAGAAAAGTCTTGTTTTGTAATATTTTAAAATTTTAGTCTCATATATATATATATATATATATATATACAGGGTGTCCCGTAAGTCTGGACCCATAGGGAAAAATAATAAAATTACAAAATAGTCCAAAAATTTATTACATAATCTGTTCAAAGTGTCCGCCGTTGTGTCGCACACATAGTTGAAGACGTAATCTCCACTGCGACAGCACTTTCTGAATCACAGTCGCAGAAATTTCTTGACACGCCTCCACAATGCGTGCTTTAAGGTGGAAAATGTTCTGAAGTTTGACCTCGTACACTTTGGCTTTCAAGTGGCCCCACAAATAAAACTCCAGCGGAGTAAGATCATAATAAAAAAATAATAAAAATAATAATAAAAATAATAAAAAAATATATTATAAATAAATTTTTGGACTATTTTGTAATTTTATTATTTTTCCCTATGGGTCCAGACTTACGGGACACCCTGTATATATATATATATAAATATTAATAGCTTCATTTGTAGGTATATTAGTATAAAGACATTCGACACCAAAACTGCTCATGGAAAAATTATTGGCTTCACTAATACAGAATGGCCACAAAGTCCATTTGCAGTGCAATTACAGCATAGGCCTATGTATATGTTGCTCTTATTTTTTCATGCAAAGGGACTTTGTGGCCACCCTCTAAAATGTTTTCAGCAAAATCGTACGAATTAGGGACAGTATATCCAACGGTCGCTTGATTAATTGAAAATAGAACTCAAAATTTAAGTTTATAATTATGTGCGATACATGCAAAAAACGATGGGACGTAAGCTAACTCTGAGGATTCTAAATTATCACCGAGATCCTTAAAAGTTTGTCCTGATCGAGAAGTTTTTAAGTTATCTATTTAGTTTATCTTCCGAGTCTGAGGGTGAACGTTAAGGGGTTTTCATCTACTTTTATAAACTTTGAAAGGTCAGAGAGAATATTATATTCTGTTGATATAATCACCTTCGTCTAAGAGAACGACTCCTTTTCCCTTATCGGGTAAATTATGAAGACTGAGTTATCCGTCGAAAGATCATTTAGAATAGTTAAATATTTCTTAATTATACGAAAGGATTACGCTTTAAAAGGTTTGAAATTCTACAAGTAGTTGTCGGCAATATTACAAATATGTATTTTTAGGTATGGTAATATGGCTTCGTCTTTTATCCGAAACTGTTTAAGTCTATAATAAAAAGTTTCCAATGAGAAAAGCTATTTAAGTAATTAATTCTACAATTAGGAAACCTAAAATCCAATGGCAGCGAAAGAAGTCTTCGCTCGTTAGAATTTAAAACTTTTTAGAAACGTTAAAAATGACTTCATTTGAATATAAAAAAAAACTTAAATTAGAAATAAGACCTAAAGACTGAAGTTTCATTTCGTGGATTCTTTTTACTCGGTTAATGTACAGGTGTCCACAATGTCTTGTCACCCTAGTAAAATACTAACTGATTTTCGTTTTTCTTTCAGGCCCATGGTTTGAAATGTGTGATAGCAGCAACTATATGATTAAACAACGCATATTGGCTAGTACTCGGGTCCATGAGCGACCACGTAATGATAAAAAAAAAAAAAACCACGTTGCAATATTCCTGGACCTATCCAAAACTTTTGACAATTTGGGGTCATCATGGAGTAAGACGTGTGCCATTAGACTGATTCAAGTCCTCTTTAAATAAAAGACGGCAGAGTATGTCAGACTAGATATACGGAAATCACACTTTTAATCAATTACAAACAGAGTGCCACAGGGTTGTTTTGGGGCCCCTCCTATTCCTGTGTTGTCAATGACTTTCATAACTGCCACAACCCTGCCAGTATGCTGATGATACGACATTTTTCGTAGTTGATTAACGACTTTGGTACTTTACAAGAAAGAACAACATGGAGTTCATTCGTATTTCTAACAAGTTAAATGCAAATAAGTTATCGCTAAATCTATCCGAAAACCTCATATATGATCATAATAAACAGAAAATAATGTACACTTAAATATTACATATACTGTAGATAATAACCTTCGTTAATATTCCACCCGAATTGTTCACAACAGGCGATCAGAAATTACAGTCTTCGCCTAGACTCGATCTCCCGATCAGCATCCCAGCGTCTTAACCACTAGACTACCCAGGGTACCCATTTATCTACCAACCAATTTTTATTATGCGGAAGGATGAACAGCTGGGTTTTGCTGCGCGCCACCTGCCGTCACCGGGTCTCGATCCCGGGGCCGATGGATTTGTAGTCAGCGATGCTAACCATTATATACCACCAAGCCGCGTAAGGTATCAGAGCTGAAAGTGTCGGGAATAATTCTAAATGAAACTAAATTTCAAACTCATTTATATTTCGAATAACTTAAACCACCACATTCCAAAATAAATACTGCTAAATCTAGTATAATATAACATAGCGGTTTGGGCAAATACAGGCCCTTATATTATTCATCCATTAAACGTATTGCATTGAAGAATTGTCAAAATCGGGGCACGGACAAAAACTCACTGGACAAAAACTCACCACTTAAATGCAAAAGAGGACAAAAACTCACGAGACAAATGTTTTTGCGAAATACATACACTCTAGTCTAGATCTTAAGACCTTAAGTAGCAAAAACAAAATCAAGAATTAATGCCCAGTTAGGTCAATTGAGTGCCCGATTAGGTCAATTGAATCCCAGGTTAGGTCAATTGAATCCCAGGTTACGTCAATTGAATGCCCAGTTAGGTCAACTGTACGCCCTTGACGATTGCTTAGGTTGTCATGATATTTTCGTTAAAAACACATTAATTATTTAAAGTGCTCTAACATGTTTGTTTTTCATTTCTCCAAAAAAAGAAAGTTATTTTTGAAACCAGTGACCAAAACTACATTAGTATACAGATTTGGTTAAAAACAGAACATTTTAAAAGATAAAGAGTAATTATCTACAATGAGTCTAAAATCTTAAGATCTAGACTAGAGTGTATGTATTTCGCAAAAACACATGTCTGGTGAGTTTTTGTTTCCTCTTTTGCATTTAAGTGGTGAGTTTTTGTCCAGTGAGTTTTTGTCCTGGATTCGTCAAAATCATGTCATGTGCCAAAACCAACCGAGAATACGCAAGCCCTATATTCAAATCCCTAAAATAGCTTCAATTTAATGACCTACACAAGCTGAATATATCCGCCCACATATTCATAAAATATTGAGAGTTGGAGTCTTTTCCCTAACCCCGCGAAGCAGCCAGGAAGTCTGTCTGTCTTCCGGGCGACCTTCAGACCGAAACTCGCGTAAAATATTCAAAAGAAGCAACCGCATTAATTATGGAAATCATACAAACAACCGAGTAAACCATTCAGTGAACTTTAACGCATGATAACTTTTACTTCCAAACACCAAACTTCACACTTGAAACGCGAAGATCTCTTTCATACGAAGAAGCTGGTATTTGGAATAATCTGGAAACAAATTGAAAAGTGAATTTTTCTCAAGGAAATTTTTGTATTGAGTTAAAAAGAGAAAATGTTGGGTAGGTATTAACTTCCTTTCCTCTTTACCTCTCTGCCCATATCTTATTATTCCTTCATTTCTCCTTTAAAAAACCTTTGAAAAACTAATTTTATGCGTAAAATACCGTTTTCTTTAAATTAAAAATACTTACCTTATTTAAGTTGAGGGAAATCAGTATTAACTAACGTGTACCATTAAATTATTATGATTTCAATAATGAATTCAAATTACAGTATATAACTGTCATGACCAAACGTACGTAAATTGCGCATAATGCATAGTTAAAGCAATTATTGCCAATAATTACGGCAGTAATCAAGATGTGAGACTGTACTTAAAATTCTATGTCCTTAGTGTACTCTGTACTCGTACTCTGTACTATCTTTTGAATGAAGGGTATGTAAAAGAACCAACCAACTAAATTCCCGTTTCCGCCTTTCTTCCACACGTTTTGAAAGCGATTCAAATTTCAATTAACCGTACCCTTCGCAGTCTGACGCCATCTTGAAACAAACCTGGATCGACGACAAGTCTATGCAAACCGTGAAAGGTGTATAGTTTGAATTTGCGTTCAACTGTTCAACTCTTAAACCTTATAATAGTCTTAGGAGCGATTCTTAAGAATACGATAAAGTGCGTGATGACTTCGTCTTCGTATTTTCTGGTGCCACCGTTAATTTTCTATTTCGAATATCTAATAGCCTCAATTATCGTCTCAAATATGTCTTAATTTCCTCTTAATTTATATAAATTAATTTTTCAAACTTCCCTCCATTGTGACCTAAAAGATACGAGTTTATTTATCAAAGAGGCTCTCGCTCATCCAATTTATTTGGACATTTCTAAATGCAAATACATGTTCCAGACTCAGTGACAGCATCCTTCGCAGTACGGTAGGGATACAGGGGATATTCGACTTTCTATTTTTAGCAGTCTCCAAGTTATTTCCATCGAGCGATTTAACAGAAGGCGCACAAAAGCTATAAATAACCATAGGGGAATATTTTTTGTCATCAATATCAATTTTAGACGGAAAGAAAAAAAAGTGTGTGTGTGTGTGTGTGTTTCGCGGAGACCCGATTACGCTTGGGTAGGAGTTCGGTCGATTGGTTAGCTATTTCCAACGTAATCAATTTCGGCCAATCACGATATTTGTAATAAGTGTCAAAAAGCTGGGCTCCGTGAAACTATTATATATATATATAATATATATATATATATATATATATATATTAGTGATGTACCGATTCCAAAATTTAGCCGATGCCGATTCTTTGCTTATACAGTGTTTTAAAAAATCGATTCCCTTCATAAATTTTACTAATAATGTGAAAACTTTCAATTTTCATATTTTTACATTTCAAATTTGTTTAAATGTTTTTCCTTAGCTCACTCTACAATATACAGCACTAGAATTTGTTAATCATTTTACCGTAGCTAAAATTATGCTAAGTTTTATTATTCAGTAAAATGCTAAAATAATTTTATTTTAGTTTCATAAATTGAATACCAATATTTAAAGTAATTGGTTTTCCTTATGCTCAAGATATTTTCTTTCTTCAACAATGTAAACAAAATTTATCATTAAAATTTCAAGAGGAGCCTGGTGGACAATTTGAATTAAAAAAAAAAGGATACTGTATATAATTTGGGTGTATAAAATCTTTAAAATACTTAAAATCAAGTCAACATAATAAGATGGTTTAATATATAAATTATAAAGTACAATTTAATATACAGGGTGGCCCATAAGTCCCAGTCGGTTATAATTAAAGCGAAAATACAAAAGAAATCAAACCAAGTACGAAGTTTATAATAAGTTTACACATATGGGCAATTACATTTTGAAATTAATGTAAATTATTATGAATCTGTTTTTTGTCTCTTCAATTTTCTATAAATGTAATTGTTTTGTAATTAAAATTTTAAAATTTCAAAGAATCGGTGAGAGAATGGGATAAATTTGGCCGATGCCGATTAATCGGTACAGTATACAGCGTGTTCCAAAATTAGTATACCAAAAAACAAATATTACTTGCTGTTTTATTTTTACAGGTATGAAAATAATTTTTAAAAAACACGTGATTAAAGAGGTTTGTAATTTTCTTAGCAGTCGTTTACGACATATACGTGTCCCGAAATGAATATATGTACCAAAAACAAATCTTAACTTATCTTAATTTATTAGTTGAGAGAGCAGCAAAATCCAAATTGTGAAGGATTATAAGTTCTATTTAATTCAGTTAATAAACTTCTACATGGCTTCCATTATTAGCTGTAATTAATCTTATTCCGAGCTCAAATTCTGAAAATACATTTTTGAACGCAGCTTCGGGGATCGACATGGCAACATCACGGATATGATGTTTTAGTTCGTGAAAATCCCTCGGTTTGTTATGGTAGACTTTTGTTTTCAAAACGCTCCAAAAATGTAAGTCCAAAGGGGATAAATCGGGGAAGCGTGCTGGTCATTTTGTCGGTCTTCCCCTACCAATCCAACACCCATAGGCGCAAATCGTTGTCAAAAAGTGTCGGGGGTACATTTGGATATCAAAATTAATGGACTTTTAGTACATGTATTTAAAATATCGTAACAAAAAGGAAATGATAATATCGCTGTAGATCACGTGAGCACTACCCAATGAGAACAATTAAAACTAATAACAAGCAATATTACTGCTTGTTAGTTTCTTGGGACTCGCTTGGGATGTCCATTCTCATGATTGGTGGCCATAACCGCGCGGAAATTGAAATACTCTTCGCGAAAATCGTCTCAAAAATGAACACCCCATACTGGTCATGGGTCTTAATCCGATATAATATAATAAATAATAATATATATTCGTGGATTATAATTCCTTTTATTACTTTACTTTGAAATACTGTTAGCCTACTAAGAGTTCCTAATAGTTCCCAAATAGTTGTGAGTACAACTGATACTTTGTCCTCGGCCTTCAAAAAGTGTCGGGGGAGGGGATACTTGCACCCCTGTCCCATAGGGATTTGCGCCCATGGCAACACCCTGGAAATGTTTCGTTCAAAAATGTTCGAATGTTTCGAGCAAAATGTGGTGGTGCTCCATCTTGTTGGAAGGTTGTTCTTTGTAACAAGCAGGGAGTGCCTTGTGATACCATGTACGACTTGTACGTAGAAACAACTGTTAAGAAAATTCAAAACTTCCTTACTCACATTTTTTTTTTAATTTTTCAATAACTTTTCGATAACTTGGTACAGTCTATTCATTTGAAGCACCATATATATATATATATATATATATATATATATATATATGAGAGAGAGAGAGAGACTAGCCTACAGGGTAAGCTATATACAGGTCTAGTCCTAATAGCTACATTATTGGGCCCACCATACTGAAACCTAAATAAATTCCCGTAATGTAAAATAAGTAGATTCTTGGATTAACAGTTTTCATTAATGAACGTGGGTTTTCTTGCAGTTTTCGGCTTCGCCCGGAGGCAACTATTAAAAGGGAGCTTTCAAACTCATTATAATTACCTGTATTCCAAATTTAGTTAATGAATTGCAACTTCAGAGAAGCTAATTTATCGAGGAATATTGAAATTTCATTAGTGTATCGTGTGTGTAATCAAGTAGCACATAATCATATACTCTACCCCAGTAGTGCCGAACTTTTTCAGTCCCACCCCCCATTATTAGATAAAAAAAAAAGCCCCCCCCCCAACACTACTGTTATGGGGACCAGCCGCGCGTTAGTGACGTAAAGTTAGTGGCGAGCACGAACAATGGCGGGGACCAGAACGGTTCTTTTGAAATTAAAACTATAATTTCCCTCTGAATGTCAATACTTTTCCTGTTCAATTTGTGATAAGTCACGTTTTATGAACTGAGTAATCTTCTCGCAACCGTTTCATAGTGCATGACGCACCTTAGTTTACGAACCCCTGGCTCACTCCAGCCGACTGTAAAACTATTAAGGGGTCCACTGGCAGGTTCGAATTAAGTCTAAGCCTATCTATTCCTACTAGGAGGGGAGGAAGTCCAAGGCTAATTTATTTTAAGAGATCAATGAGGTTCTTGATTTATGTAAAGTGATTAATTCAACAATGTTGTTTCGTTGTAAAGCTGTTAATCTGGAGGTCATTGGTTGGGACATCTCGGCGATTAAAGTGCTTTTCTAGGTCCAAATAAGTGGGGTAGTGGTTCGGACGGTAAAATAAATCGGACCCCACGTGAAGTTGTAGGTCCCCTACGTCGCATGACCTCAGGTGTTATAAGGGAGGTCAAAAAATCAAAATATTAGTTATATAAAGTGATTGACTATGTACTAGTGTCACAAAGGGATTAACCCCAGGGAGAATCACTCACAAGTAAGGTTGCCAACTCCCCAATTTTCGTTGTCAGTCTCCGGTTTTATTTTCGAAGTAAAGCCGAACGAAACGAAACGTCCGCTTCTCTCTCTCTCTCTCTCTCTCTCTCTCTCTCTCTCTCTCTCTCTCTCTCTCTATATATATATATATATATATATATATATAACTGGGAAAGCTTTTAATTCGATTTCATATATTTGTAAGCAAGTCATTCAGGAGCTAAAACTGAAGCTAATGAGCGTCTGCACATAATCAAATGAACTGCTTAACTGCTACCAATCGAGTGGCCAAGTCGAACCTAAATCTCCGATTTCTTAAAATTTAATAAAAGTTGGCAACTCTCGTGACAAAGCCTACAGTACTAGAGCCAGATGTGCTCCATCGGTAGCTAAATTATTATTTTTGTATCTCTTATCCAGAGTTATTTGAAAGGAGGACGTAAAAACCCTTTCCTAATGAAATAAATGCCACATCAATTCTAAAACGGAACTGGCAAACTTAAGATGTTTATTTTATCACATTTTAGCCCTTTCATTGGCTCTACTTGGCTCACATTTGGTGAAGAAGTAAAGCAATCTTTCTTAAATTTGCGGCGTACTTATGTAATTATTAAAATAATAATATTATTTATCATGTACTATATGACAAAAAAAGATGAATTTGAAAATGTGCTATATAAGGCTGATAAGAAAACAGTATTTTCAAATAATGACCCAAATGCTTACATAATACTCTTTCACGTCGTTGACTAGTTCTGAGGTATAGGCCTAGTTTAATATATAGCTATACTGTGTGTGTGTGTGTGTGTGTGTGTGTGAAAATAAAAGGAAAACAATGGGTCTCACCTTAAAAAGATGAAGATGCCAACTGCAGATAAGTGAAAAAAATGCAGAATGTACCAGACTCTTTTTACAAAGGGCAGCTATGAGACATGCGATTTCCCGAAGCATATAGCCTACTGCAGTTTTAAATTGTAACATTTTGTATTCACTATAGGGTAACTACTTTTCAAATACAGGTTGACTGATGTACTTGTCAATTAAATTTAACCATGATAGTCATTCACTAGGTTAGGCCTATTAGCAATTGAACTATTTTCATTTGAGATACCTATAACTGCGGTATTGTCCTAAATAATAAAAAATTTTTGCTTTTATTAAAACCGCTTTTTTTATTTCAGGCAGGTTACAACTTCGGCATATGTCGTGTGGTTATCTTTTAGGTTAGGCTTGATGACTTTAAATAAAAATGAATCGATAAAACAATGCTTTTAAACCGCAAGTAACCACAATCCAATAGTGTTCCAGCCTGGTACACGAGAAATGAAAATTACCCTTGTCCTGACCCCTCTGCAAGAGGTGTGCTCTGCAGGAGCTGCTCCTTACGAAGACGTCTTGAAACATCACGTTCTGCCAGAAGAGACACGCTTCCTGTAGATTGGTGTGGACAAGAATAACTTTCATTTCTCATGTGCCTGGCTGGAATACTGTTGGATTGTAGTTAAGACCTATTTGCGGTTTCAAAGCATTTTCAAATCCTCGCATTTATGGCAGTTTTATCTTATAAATCAATAGATCTATTGCTCTTTATTACCAGACTAGGTGTGACGTTACATCCTACGGAATTGTCGTCACTTTAAAGCTGCCTAGGCTAACTGCAATAAAAGGCTAGCTACCAAAATCTTCATCCAGACTTAGTCATTAAATTAAGGCTATTTAAGCCTGTCATTTCCGTTCTTTAGAGGGTCATTTTCAAATTAATAACTCCAACCGTTGAGGTCTACTGATATTTTAAAGAAAATATGTTTGTACTAACTTCTCAACATTAGCTTATTAATATTTGTAGGTAAAAATTCTGCAAAACACATCACCCGAAATTACAATATCAGATAATAATGTTCTGATGTATTGTAGTGTGTTTTAACAGAATCTGATATTCATATTTTGTGCAATTGAGCAGGTTTTGAGAGGGGGGCCTAACTAATTTGTTTTCCAAGAAATGTATATATCGAAAGCTGCCCAATTTCACAAAAAAAGGATGATAGATTCTGTTAAAACGCCTTAAAATACACCAAATAAATATTTTCTGGTATGTAATTTCATTTTCTTTATTGTAATCTAACCTAACCTAACTTTACCAAAGACTCTGAATATATTGTTTTTCTAAGGTTTAGGAATATTAACCAAGTTTTATGCCTACCTACTTTTCATTTCCAATCTAAATAAAATCAATTTTATTGTTCTTTTTATTCCAATAATTTGGGACGTTAAACTACAAGAGTATCCCAATTTGACAGCCTATAACTTTCGGCAGACAGATAAATCTCCGGAGATTGACAAAAGTAAATAGACACCACGATGATTGTCCTCGAGAACAAATGGCAAAGTTCATTAATTAATAGAATGTCAGAACGTGTGTCAGCTTTACATAATGTAAAGCGGAAAATGTAAAGCGGAAATCAACACTATTCTATAAATTTGTTATAATTTATTTACTTTTACTCAAAAACTATAGAAAAAAAAAACGAAAGATGTCTATTTACTTTTGTCAACCCTCTGCATATAAAAAATATCAGTAATGTAATTTGTATGTTAGACTTAAGGTTAGCCTCCTACGTAGGCTACATATTTTTTGGCAGTTTATGGCTATGTACCATACAATACGTAGGATTACTGTAACAGTCCTTTACAATAACAAATTAGGCTACGGGGAATACTTTGCCAATATTCGCTATACAAAATTCTCTCGACATTTCCAATTTTATCTTATTAGTTACCGATTTAAAAACTTCAATAGCCTAACTCTTCACATTAGAAGCAACTTCAGTCAATGTGTTTTGTACAATTAATTCGCTATTAATAAGTAAAGGAAACAGAAAGGTTACCTATCACTGTTATCCATACGGCTTTAAAAATAATCCAGCTGACCAAATCTCTCTCAGTAAAATGAACTCACCGTGGTAACTACCAACTTTTTAGGGAGAAAAGTTTCAATAAACTTTTTGCCATTTGATTGGAACAGACCGAGTTTTAATTTTGGAGTTTCTAAGCTATGTGGGTAAGTCTAGGGACTAATTAGCCTATATGAAAATTACCTTTTTCTAACTATTCTGGAGGGGGGAAAGGGGGAGAGTCTACTTTGTTAGTTCATATTTCTTAATAAGCCTTGAACTAGTACAGTGAAATTATGTAAGGAAGGCTATATATACTGTAGGTCTTAATATATAGGTTCTAAAATCTAGGTTTCCGAAATGGGTTACGCCCTATCAACTGAAATTAAATAGGTAGCTGGTTAAAGACAGTTTTTGATGGAATTTCTTGGAAAAGATTAAAACGGGCCTACAAATTTTAAAATGTGAAACCTAGGGCTTAAGCAAAATTTTAAATTAGGCCTAAGGCCCACTCGGCCCTTCCTTGATCATAAAATAATAAATAATAATAATAATTATTAGTATTATTATTATTATTTCATTGACTATCATGAAAATTTAACCCATTTCTTTTTACCCCACCCACCAACAACGGGGCCTACACATTACCCTCCCTCACCCACCCAAGACTATGAAACAGCCTACTGGTACTAAGCTACCCAGTTAGTGACCTCTATATTTGAACTGAAAGGTTTAGGCCCTATCATGTAAAAGATATGGAAAAAATTCTCGTTTTGTATCAAATGAAACAGAAAAATTCTCTCTCTTGTTAAATTTATGTAAATTGAGAGTATAACCCTATCGCAGCCTCTCTTGCCTTTTCTTGCAATCTTCCATCAATTTCCAGTCTTTTCACCTTAAAGATTATTATAAAAAGTATTCAAAGTTTAAAACATCAAATTAAGGACGATACAATAATTAAATAACTCTTAAAAATGTTTAAACCAAGATACTTCAAATTTTTATCAGAACATCCTCCATTTCCTATTTTTGCGAATCTGTAGAAGGCGTTGCAGCAGCATAGAAGAGGCAAGGTCACGTCTGTGGGGATTTGTTCTCACCTTCTGCAAAAATAATTCTTGGCCTTTGAGGACTGATAGGGAAGTAGAAAAACGCTAAAATTCCCTTATCGTCACCATTTGATATTCCTAGGAACGATTCCGATAACAAATGTATATCTATAAAAAATTAAAAAGTACAAAACACTCGTGATGAGACGACGAAATCACCACATCCACACCTCACCATTGCCATTCACTCACTGACGCTTTTCTCCTGTGCCTCACTTTCGTAATCGCGATCAATGGCTGACGTGCTGCCAGTGCCAGAGCCAAACTATCATGGCTAGGCACTGTGGTAGAATTAGGCCTTTGCTCGCGCTAATAATGATAATGAAATGAACATCTTCCTAAGCACGTATCAGATGGACGTTTTGAAATATATATTAAGAGGCGGCCCCAATTATACAAAGCTCTAAACGTTGCATTTCGCCTTCAAATAAAGGCGATTCCTCATAGCTTTCTTATTTCTCCAAGTGAAGGAGAGAGCGTATTTAAAACGGCACTTTATTTGACCAAGCATACCAGCCTCAAAGTCATGCATGTATAGGATGCTTTCCCTTACTGACGAAGAAAATTTTGTTCACGTTAGTTTAGCACCTACGTCGAATTAGTTGTTATATATATATTATAAAAGGACGTGTGTGTGTGTGTGTGGGGGGGTCTGTCTTTCTGTTCCAGCCATAACTCCAAAATGGAAGCAGTTACAAACATGAAACTTCACACACATATTGATTAGGTCCCCAGGTTGTGCACCTGGGTGCTAATAAATTAAATAACTGAAATTACTGGGCCCAAAGGCCCCAGTACCGCGATTAAACTACAGAAAAGAACGCAGCAGTGAAAATTTTGAGCTTCACATTGCGTCAAGATCTCTGAATCTTAAGATTTTCATGACTAATTGTTTGGTAAATAAAACTATAGAAAAGAACTTCTTCTTCCGCAGCCTTATTAACCCACTTCTATGTGGGGTCGCTGTTGCAGATCTTCTTCTCCATTCACTTCTGTTTTGAACCACCTCTTCCTCCAGTCCCTTTTCACTCATATCTTTCTTCAGTCTATCCCGCCACCTCATCTTAGGTCTACCTCTTCTCCTCGTGCCTGGAATTTCCATCCTCAGCATCCTTCGTCCCACATACTACTCCTCCCTCCTCTGGACATGCCCAAACCATCTCAATCTCCTATATATAGAAAAGAACATTGTCGCCCGTAATAATAATCTATAATAATAAAAGGACGCAGTTACAAACATGAAACTTCACACACATATTGATTAGGTCCCGAGGTTGTTGTTGTTGTTGGTTAGCCGATCAGCCCACCCTGATCGAGCAAGCCGGCGGCACGCAGGTAACCGATTGCCCTCTCCGGAGTGGGCCAGAGGTTCAGCGCACTAGTGATGATGTGTTGTGTTCGTTGTTGTGCTAGAGCGGTACAGTCTGTCATAATGTGTTCAATTGTTTGTGGTGTGTCCTGGCACAGGTGGCAGGTGTCGTCTGTGGAGTTGTCTAGTCTGTGTTTATATGTCTGTAAGTTGGGGTGATGTCCATATCGGAATCGTCCTAAGTTAACTCGATCCGATCTGTTGAGGCTGGTCTCTGACCTGTCAATGGGTGGCGGCTTCGCACCTAGGACCGCATTCGGACCGAATCGTGTCAGTGCTGTAGTAATGCTTAGTTAAGAATATTGATTTCTGTTTGATTAATTATTAAAATGTTTAATATAAATTATTTACGAAAAATTGTGAAATTGTTTAAAATGGGTACAGTTGGCAGTCCTGAAGAGGAGGCCAAAAGAACGGACTACCCTCAAAACGGAGTCAGTCTTGAGGCAACGCGTTACGCGTAAGGTTGAAGAAATGTAACGTAAAGTTAATTAAGTGTGTATCCCTCTCCGACCTAAATTATTATAATAGAAATTTCATACTCGCATACCCCTAATTAACTAAACCATTTTCGGAATTAATAAAACGTTCATAAGTGTTAAAAAAAAGTATTAATATACTCCCTTCCCCCTTGCATTAGGCTAACGGTTTTCTGCTACCTCGGCTACCTACCACGCGTTATAAAGTATTGTGGAAATGAATAAAGAGAAATGCAATAGAGAGCAGAAATTAGAGTAAATAATGAAGTATAATAAATAAATAAAACGTATTCACTACAGTGCTTTGTGGGTTAGGTGTGTGTGTGTGTTTTTTCTGTAGTGTGTGATGTCTGTGGGGCGTGGTATGGAATGGAGTATTTGGTTATAATGTGTGTCTGGTGTTACCTTAATGGTGCGAGGTGTTGGTGCATGATTGTACATGTAGTGGCAAGAGTGTTGTGGGTTAGTTGTCGCTGCTGCCATGAATTGTCTTCCCCTCATGTCTAAATGTTTCCCTAACTTTCAGTATTTTTGTTTCTGTGTGCAGGTGTTCTATTGGTGTTGTTTGAGTGCATCCTGTAATGATACGAAGTGCGTTGTTTTGTATTGTCTGTAAGGTGTTTATGTGTGTGTGAGATAATGGGTGACCAGCATGGGCTAGCATAGTTCATAACTGAACGAATATATTGTTTGTATATGAGTGATGTTGTTTGCTACTGGTGTCCAAAGTTTGTGTCTGTTAGTACCCTAAGCGTGTTAAGTCTTGACGTACATTTGATTTTAATGTCCTGAATGTGGTTTGCAAAAGATAATGATGTGTTATATGCAGTGTTGGGCACAAAAGCGTTAATCCGATAACAGTTAATTAACGAAGTTAACTTTTTTTAACGGGCTATTAACGGAAGTTAATTTCCATTTATCGTTATCGGACCAGTTAACTTCCGATAACTCGATATTTAGTCTGTTAAAGTCCGTTAACACGTTAACTGCGAGGAGTCATTCACGGAAGATCACCGCTCCGCAAATGAATTCAAACCGCCATAACTTCAGTCTGCCAATTCCGTCCTCTGCCGCAGTGGAACGGCTCTTCTCTCTCGGCAAGGACATCCTGAGGCCCAAGAGGTCAAGACTGGCAGTTGGGCCTAACTTTGAGAAGTTGGTCTTTCTGAAGGGCAACCAGCACATTGTGTCATAGTCTTTAATAAATGTGCCTAAAATTTAATTTTACCTTTCAGTTCCCGCCATAATAATTCTCTGGTAAATTAAAATTTAGTTAATGGTTAGTAGTTACAAGGGTTTCAAAACATGCAATCAGTACATTTTTTATTAAAAATAAAAAAAAAGTTATTAAGCAAAAAAGTTGCAAAACTTGATAAAAATAGTTAAATACCTATTTATTGTTGGATTTTGCATAAATAAACATTTTCTATGGGTTTTAAAGCTCTTTTCCTTGATTTTTTTTAAATGTTAGTAAAGAAATAGTTATCGTTAACGGATTATCGTTAACTTCCGTTAACTTTGTAGTAAAATTATCGGATTATCGTTATCGAAGTCCTGTGAGTGTGTGGAATGTTGGTGTTTAGTGTAAGCTGTGGAGTTATCTGGTGTTCTTTTGTGTTGCTTGTAAGCAAGGTGATGGTTGATTTTGTGGGCGCTACTTTGAGTCTATTGTGTGTGAGCCAGTCTTGTATACTGTTTATGTATGTTTGTAGGTTATTTGTAGCGGTGTCGATGTTGTTGTGGGTGGATGTTAGAGTGATGTCATCTGCATACGATGATAAGGTAAGCTTGTTATCTATGGGTGTTGGAATGTCATGCATGTATAAGTTGAAGAGTGTTGGTGAGAGAACAGAGCCTTGAGGGACCCCGTTCGGAAAAAGCTTGTTTTTGGATGACTTGCCATTAAATATGACATGTGAGTATCTTCCTGAAAGATAGTTGCTCAGCCACTTTTTGGTGTTATTGTGCATGTTTGTGTTGAGTATTTTGTTTGAGAGGGAAGCGTGGGATAGCATCAAATGCTTTACTAATGTCTATTGTTGCTAATAGTGTACGTTGAATTGGTCGTCTGGAGTTGATGCCATCCATGATGTGCTGCGTGAGGTTAGTGAGTAATGTCGTGGTTGAGTGGTGAGGTCTGAATCCATGTTGAGTAGGCAATAGTGGTATGTGTGGGTTGGTGATTTGTAAGATTAGTCTTTCTGTTACTTTAGAAGGTGTGCATAGTAAAGTAATGGGTCTATAGGAAGCTGGTTCTGTTGGATTTTTGTTTGGTTTGAGTAGTGTAATAATTTTACCTTGTTTCCATATGTCAGGAATAATACAGTGTTGGTATGAATATGTGCTGATATTCGTGAGAGCTAGTATTATTCCCTGTGGGCCCAAGTGTTTAAGGTGTATGTTAGATATGGTGTCTGGTCCAGTAGCCTTCGAATTCTTAATGTTTTTGATGATGATGGTGGTGGTCTGGTCTGTATTGAAGGGTGTAATGGTCGTGTTGAGTCTGTAGGTTTTCTTGTGTCTGGCTGTTTGTCTGTCTGCGTGTTTCTGGTTGTTGTCTCTGTTTAAGTGACTTATCTTTGCGTAGTGATTAACTAGAATGTTAGCTTGTTGTGTGTATGTTAGGATATTATTTTGGCTGCGACAGATAGCCGCGTGTGAAGTGTGAATGCCGCTGTTAGAGTGGGTAATGCTGTTTATAGTCTTGTATAGCCTGGATGTATCTATGGAGTGGTTTAGTGTTATGAATTCCCTAAATGTTTCTGTTTGTTTTTCTTTGAGTTTGTTGTTATTTATGTGTTGAGCTGTTGTATCTGCTGTTTTATGGCTTCTGTGTGTGGTGTTTGTGTGTTATGTTTGAAGTTGTTACGTTGCCTTATGAGGTGGGCTATTTCTCTAGTGTAATTTGGGTTGTATTTCCTAATGTTGCCTCACCCCAAGGTCCCGAGGTTGTGCACCTGGGTGTTAATAAACTAAATAATTAATTTTAAAAAATTAAATGACGTCATTAAGATCATTACGTCATTACGTGTGTATGTGTATATATATATATATATATATATATATATATATACATACATTTAACTGCAATGACCACACAGTATATTAATGTATAGAAACGACGTAAGTATAGAGGAGCGTTCTGCACACGAGGAAGAGAAATAACGAACAAATGAAAAATGAGGTGAACCGCCCGGGCGGTTCACCTCATTTTTCATTTGTTCGTTATTTCTCTTCCTCGTGTGCAGAACGCTCCTCTATACTTACGTCGTTTCTATACATATATATATATATATATATATATATACAGGGGTTGGACAAAATAATATGAACACCTTGATAAATGGCGGTTTTTATTCTTAATATGGAATTGGTCCTCCTTTAGCGGCAATAACAGCTGCAATGCGTCGGGGAATTGATTCATACAGCTTTTGGACAGTGGCTAGAGGAATCCTGAGCCATTCTTCGAGCAAACCCTACTCCAGTTCCTCCAAAGACGCCGGCGGTGGGAATCGGCTTCTGACCTGCTGCTCCAACTGACACCACAGATACTCGATAATGTTAAGATCCGGGGATTGTGGAGGCCAATCCAAGCGTTCTACTTCACTAACATGCTCTCCAAACCAGTTTTTAACGACCCCAGCGGTGTGGATTGGTGCATTATCATCCTGGAAGACGGCGCCGCCATTGGGAAACAGCGTTTGGACCATGGGATGGACCTGGTCAGCCAATATTGACAGAGAGACCTGGGCGTTAACCCTACCATGCAGTACTACAGCTGGGCCAAGAGTATTCCACGATATTGCTGCCCAAACCATCACAGATCCGCCTCCATGCTTAACGGTTGGGGTCAGGCAGTCGGGGTCATAAGCATCTTTAGGCTGTCTCCAGACGTAAACTCGACCGGAACATGGAAATAGCGTAAAGGAGGATTCGTCGGAGTAGACTACATTGTTCCACCGGTCCATTGACCAATTCTTATGGTCATTACACCATTTTATGCGCCGCTCAATGTTGATGTGCGAAAGGAAGGGTTTGGCAATTGCAGCCCTCCCATGGTATTCAGCTCCATGGAGCTCGCGACGTACAGTTCTGGTCGATACCGGGCTTGCAAGATGCTGGTTAAGCTCTGCAGTCACTTTTGGAGCTGTGGTCTTATGGTTCTTTGTCACAATGCGCTTTAGCACCCGGCGGTCTCGATCACACAGCTTCTTCTTGCGTCCACTATTGCATTTGTCGGTGCTTGTCTTTCCATGGTTTTGGTATGCAGACATGACCATAGAGACAATTCCTCTGGATACGTTGAACATCTGAGCGGTTTTCGTCACCGATGCACCAGCCATCCGCGCTCTGACAATTTGCCCTCTTTGGAAGTCTGACAGGTCTTTCATAACTGCTAATTCATAATTCACTCAGAACTGTAAAAACAACGTGAGGGTTATAACATGACGTATACACTCTCTGTTACGCATTTAAATAGGTTTGCCAGTCATTTGACCGTTTACTTTGTGTCTGAGCAGTCCGTAAAGATAACCGGTGAAATCGGCGGGTGTTCATATTATTTTGTCTAACCCCTTTATATATATATATCGAAACCTATGGTAAAATTATTGAATACCCGGTTAGGTTCATTGAATGCCAGGTTAGGTCATCTGTACGCCCTTGACGATTGGTTAGGTTAAGTCGTGATATTTTCGTTAGTTTTAACGAAAATATCACGATTTAACCTAACCAATCGTCAAGGGCGTACAATTAACCTAACCAGGCATTCAATTAACCTAACCGGGCATATATATATAATATATATATCGCTCAACATCCACCCCGGCAACGCTGGGTCGCTCCGCTAGTGTGTATATATATATAATATATATATATATATAGAGAGAGAGAGAGAGAGAGAGAGAGAGAGAGAGAGAGAGAGTATATTTCGAAGGTTTGATGGGTGGAAGAGGTGAGAAAAATCCAAATA
Organism: Bathynomus jamesi; assembly: GCA_023014485.1. Taxonomy (NCBI): domain Eukaryota; kingdom Metazoa; phylum Arthropoda; class Malacostraca; order Isopoda; family Cirolanidae; genus Bathynomus; species Bathynomus jamesi. Next base: position 632,909 of record JAJOZX010000111.1, read on the forward strand.
TAAATATGATTGAATTTGGTGGTGTGAGGAAGACATGTGACAGAATACTGGAGAATATAACCCTGGGTGACGTGAAAGCAGCAGTTCGCAAGCTGAAAAATGGAGAAGCGGTAGATATGGATATTATTGGATAAGATATCTGGGGAAATGATTAATTATGGACGTTTGAAAGAGCGCATGGACAAATGGAAGTGTGCCTGAGGAGTGGAAGAAAGCAATAATTGTTCCTTTGTATGAAATGAAAGGTGAAAGGAGTGACTGTAAGAACTACAGATGTGTAAGTCTGTTGAGTGTAGTGGGTAAGGTGCATATGGTAGGATAGTGATAGAACGAGTTCGTGGTATTACAGAATGCTTAATGAGCGATGAGCAAGGAGGGTTCCTAGGTGAAAAAGGCTGTGTGGATCAAGTGTTCGAAGTGAGACAAGTGATCGAGAAAGCATATGAAAGGGATAGCAAGTGTACATAGCTTTTGTGGATCTTGAGAAGACGTATGATAGAGTAAATAGAGAAGCAGTGTTACGGGTCTTGGGTATATATGATAGTGAGAAATCTTGTGGTCCTAGAAAATATGTGTTGCTCAGAAGTCAGTGGAAGTGAAAACTGAGGAAAGTGTGTTAAGGTGGTCTGGTCATGTTGAAAACATGGAAGATGACAAAGTTGTGAAAAGAGTGTGTGTGCGAAGGTAGAAGGACGAGAGTAAGGCCGAGAAGATGGATGGACATTGTGAATGATTGTGTGAGGAAGCCTAGACTCGGACTGGGTGATGAGCGAGAAGTACGAGTAGCTGCAAGTAGGTTGGAATAGAGGAGGTTCGTTAGAGGTAGGGATGCACCGGATACCCGATCACGATCCGGTACCCGCTCGATCCGGCCACTTCTTCAGTATCCGGCCGGATACCGGATGTCAAGTATGATCCGGCCGGATACCAGATAATTAATTAACATTTTAATCACATTTTGTTGATAAAAAAAACTTCGTATTTCAAGTTTTTGTGTGTACTTTATTATTTTATTATGGCTAATGCCAGACGAAAATATGACATTATTGAAAACATAATGAAAAATGTAACTACTGTATATATTTTCACACAGTTACATTGATCACACAGTTATCATTTAGAGTTGATAGTTATATATTAAAAAAGAAAATGTTTTTGTCATAATAAAGGGTGATACAGAGAAATGGGACCCAAAAGAAACCCCTGTAACTCTTAAAGTATAAGTCTTTTTATAAAATCATACGCATCATTCGAAAGAGGATAGTTACAAGTTTGTACAGGATTGTATAGGTTTTGACAAGACAAGATACAAAACAAAATAAAAGTGTTATTAAAACTAACCCTTCAAGATGACTGCATGGACTGTGGAACAGCTGCGTTTCATAACTCAGCAATATTATGAGCATGGAAGAAGTGTAGTTTCAGCTCAAAGATCTTTCAAGACAAATTTTCAGATGTCAAAATCACCTTCTAAGAAAGTAATCCGTCGGTGTGTCAGAAATTTTTCCCTAACTGGCAGCATTGGAAAAAGAAAACCAACTGGAAGAGTGCGCACAGCAAGGATAGACGAGATCATTAACAGAACTCATGAAATTGTACAGGATAATCCTAACATAAGCATCAGACGTGCTTCTCAGCTGTTAGGAGTTGGATATGGAACAACACACCGTATATTCAAGCAAAATTTAATGCTCTTTCCATATAAAATTCAAACAGTGCAACAACTAAACGATGGAGATTTCACACGAAGACAACAATTCTGTCAATGGATCCAACAGAAGGTAAATGACACCACCAATTTTCTAGCAACTTTGATTATGTCAGACGAAGCCCATTTTCACTTGAATGGAACTGTAAACAAACAAAATTGTCGTTTCTGGGCAACAGAAAATCCATTGAATATTACCGAAGTCCCGTTGCATAGTCAGCGTGTAACTGTTTGGTGTGGTCTTACTGCATCTCAGATCATAGGGCCGTACTTTTTCGAGATTCCACCGGAAACACGGTCACTGTAAATGGTGATCGCTACGAAAAAATGTTGACCGATTTCCTTATTCCTAAATTAAGAGATCTTTGTCTAGAAAACCACTGGTTCCAACAAGACGGAGCTACCTGCCATACCACGAGGAACTGCATGGCAGTTTTGCGTCAAACGTTTCCAGGCGAGTTAATCTCAAGATTTGGAGACGTTGAATGGCCCGCAAGGTCTCCGGATTTTTCTCCCTTAGATTATTATCTCTGGGGATATTTAAAGAGTAGGGTCTACAGAAATAACCCAACGACCTTGCAAGAATTGAAGGCCGCCATCACAAATGAGATACAGGCCATACCACCGCACACTCTTGCAAAAGTGATGCAGAACTTACAAGCGAGAACACTGGAATGCTTGGCAACTAATGGAGCACATTTGAAAGGAGTCATTTTAAAAAAATAAATATTTCATAATAAACTTGTAACTCTACTCTTTCGAATGATATATAGTTTTTATGAAAGGAATTAAATATTAAGAATATTTGGCTTTTTTTTATGGGTCCCATTTATCTGGATCACCCAGTATATATGAAAATGAAAAGGTTTATTGGCAGACTATAGTCCATATGTTAAATATTATTAATACAATGACACTTCATATACTAAGGATAGAAATATATACAATTGATTAGAAATAATACTACCCTGTCGAAGTTAAGTGGAGCTACAGACAGACGTTTTCGTACCAAGAAGTCCATAGCTTAGAAGCCTTAGAGGATAAATGGCAAGACTCATGGATAGCTTGGATGATCGGGTTGGTCGATTTTTTAATTCTTTGCATTAGACTGTGTTGAGCACGTCTTGTTACCTGCTGGAAGCTCGGGACATTGCGGGTAGCAAACATTTGCGAAGCTGAGCATCTCGGGGGTAATTTATGTAAGAGTCTAAAAGACCCGTTGTACAGCAAATTTAGGTTTCTGCCAGAACCTTTTTTATAATTCACCCAGAGTTGCTGACCGTATATATTACTGCAGAAAGTATGAAAGAGTGTCTTCAGCTTCACTTGTGCAGAAACGAAAGTTCCTTATGGTCATATTCGCTTTAGCACACAAGCTTCGAGATTGTTTTCTTACATCCGAGTCATCACTCAAGGAGCTGGTATATGATATATATATATATATATATATATATATATATATATATATATATATATATATATATATATATATATATAAGTTCGTCTTAATTTTGGTTTGATTTTTTTTTTATTGAATAAACAAAATTTCTAATGTGCATTTTTTTAGGAGAATAATGATTTTGTTATTGTAGGAACCATAAAAGTTTATCGAACCATTAGTTAATTGCAAGTTTAAAAATTTTATGCCCTTAAGAACACATGATCCGGCCAATTATCCGGTATCCGGCCTTTTTTTGATCAGGCCGGATTATTCGTATCCAGCAAAAATAAAAAGTCGGATATCCGGTTACCGGGCTATATTGTGATCCGGTACATCCCTAGTTAGAGGTATGTAAATTCGGGACTCTATCGCTTTTATTACTGACAAAGCGTGAAAGCACCACCACGCATGGCGTATGAAGCGCCGCAAATGTGGAATTTAGCCATGTGGTAGGGAAGAGGAATGGTCCACCAGGTTGCCGGTGTGAATGAATGTGTATGCTTTCGTTTCCACCTTTTCTTTTCTTCGTTTATCTTCTGTATTTCATATACGAGCTGTCACCTTCTCACCCCAACTCGTTTGGGAAATGCGACTTTTGATAATATATGTATTGCAACCTTGTAGTGGTTTCGCACGACGATCCTTGGCTCAAGGCCCTCCTTACCTCTAGAGTTGGCCTGATGGAGGAGAGAAATGTTTTCCTGAGCTATCTCACACAAGCAAACGTATCTGGCTCATCTGGGATTGTCGTGGTTATTCTCACGGAGAGTTAAAACTGTTTCTTATCCGTCTCTGCCTTTCCAATTCTTTCTGTTTTCTCATTGTATCAATTTCTCGGAGACACTACATAGCACCGGACCTGAGTTGCCTGGAAAGTTTTCCATGTGTAGATGGATGATAGTGTTTCTCTCTTTAATTTCTCATGAAATATGGATTTAGTTGGTGTAATATCTCCCGTAATTTAGACTTTTAACACACATTTTCGCTGTAAAGTTCCTCTGTATTTCTTCGAACTGACTAATTTCTTCTTTTTTATATGTCGGCGTAAGAACTTAAGGTTTTCAGTTAAGGAATCATTACTTTTTGGCCCTTTTGAAAGTTCTTAATGACTGTCCCGTTATTCTTTTGGCTTTATTTATAGATATTTTACTAGTCTCAAATTTATCATCGTCTATCACAATCATTGCTAAATCCTTTGTTTCCGAATTTATATGGATTTCCTGTCTATAAGACTAAGAGGTACAGCAATCTAGTGCAGTAATTCATCCTATTTATCATAGTTCGTCATTTTTTCCGTCTGACCATTTGTATATTGTATTTGTGTCTCGTAAGGATTTCACGTCATTTGGGGTTTTGCGTCGTCTGCAAAGTCTGTTACTGTACTATTGCAGAGCACTTCATCTATATCGGTTAACATTACTATAAATCTATAAATAACAATGAGTCATGTGATACTTTAACACCAAGCTACCGAACTCGGATTCTGATAATATTCCTTGGACTGTAACAACTTGTTTTTGTTCCTTAAGGAAGTGATACACAACACACACACACACACACACATATATATTGTGTGTGTGTGCAGGGTTATTATGAAGTACTTGAGAGGTTTTAAAATTAATAGCTTTTATCTATTTGAGATAGAACGAAATAGCAAACGGCTTCAGAGAGCTTAAACTTTTACATAAACTTTTACCTTAAACATTTTAGGTTATGTGCGCACCAAGCAGAATCCATCAGTCTTGCATCAGACTAGAATTTGGGATAAGGTTAACAATAGGGGACAATTTTTGTTTAAAAAAAAAAAAAAAAAAATTACTTATTAGACTTTCAATAGAGCATACAACCACATGTAAGTGTTTTTTGTAAGTTAAGTTAGGTTAGATTTATTTGGAGCCCAAGATCGATTTCGGCTAATATAAATAAAATAATTAATCGCCCAAATATCTAAATATCTAATGAATCTATACGCTACACGAACTAGTCCCATGGTTAACTATTATTTGTAAATTATTTGCAATTTCTATTTACCAAAACCACTTATTCGTAGCATAAAAGGCTATTTGGAATGTATTGATCATTTTGTTCTAAATAAACTAGAATTTGTATGATTTTATGCATTGATGTGAACAATACAGTATGTATTGTTATACCTGTTATAACATCAATGTATTTATATTACATTTTGAAATATTTGCATACAAGAATATACATCTAATACAAAATAAATATATACACTCGTATTTATCCTATTAGCGTATATTAGGGTGGATCGATTTTACATTTTTTTCGATTTCCATATTCTAATAGAGGCAAAAACTTGCGCATGCATGAGAAAATAGCCTCTGCAAAATCTTAGCTTAATAGGTAATCATCTTCTGCCCGCGGCAGAGCGATGAAAATCATATTTTAGTAGTCAAAAACGTATTTTTAAACCCTAGCCTAGAGTCATAAAATTTTGCGTGTGTGTTATTTCATGCCTAAGCAACGATATAAATGCTATGGGAAATATATAAATGCATTATTTAAGACAAAGAGCCGATCTGAAAATATGTATAATATGTATAATATTTTCAGATCGGCTCTTTGTCTTAAATAATGCATTTATATATTTCCCATAGCATTTATATCGTTGCTTAGGCATGAAATAACACACACGCAAAATTTTATGACTAGGCTAGGGTTTAAAAATATGTTTTTGACTACTAAAATATGATTTTCACCGCTCTGCCGGGGGCAGAAGATGATTACTTATTAAGCTAAGATTTTGCAGAGGCTATTTTCTCATGCATGCGCAAGTTTTTGTCTCAATTAGAATATGGAAATCGAAAAAAATGTAAAATCGATCCACCCTAGCGTATATGTAATAAAATATGGATAATTTTTTTATTATGCGAGACTGACAGATGGACTTATTTTAAAATGCTCAAAGCGGTTTTACTCTTCAGTATATCTTTTATCTTTGGCCATACAACGTTCGATGGTGTTTTGCGAAGGTTGAAACACATTTTCAATTTGTTGCGGTGTAATTTGGAGGACTGTTATTTCGATTCCCACCTTCAGTTTTGCCAAATGTTGAGGCTCTGTGGCGTCAAACATTCGTTACATAACCCCATAAGAACGTTCTTCTATACAAGCGTCGTTCTTTACATTAATTATACTGTGTGTTGTTTGCAGTTAAAATGTATATATGTGCGGCATGCGGGAGGTGCCCCCTCAGGGCATTGGTTTCTGCTCGTATGTAGGAGAATTACGACTTCTGATCAATCGAGGCCCATGGTGTAGTGGTTAGCATATCTGACCGGCAATCGGAAGATCCCGGGTTCGATTCCCGGGTGGTTACCTCATTTTTCATTTGTTCGTTCTCTCTCCTCATCTTGTACGGAACGTTCTTCTATACAAGCGTCGTTCTTTACATATATATATATATTATATATATATAGGGTGAACCAAATGTAGGTGGACAGTAAATGATAACGTTTATTTTGAGAATACATATTTAATTTTTTTGTATACTATAATACAAAATAAAATTTAAATAAATTTAGTTATAATATTTAATATAATATAACACAAACACCATAGTTATAATGAACACCATAGTTATAATATAATATAACACAAACCGTATTCAACCTACTGTCCACCTACTTTTGGTTCACCGTGTATATAATATGAGAGAGAGAAACAAAAGTAGACACCTTTATTTTTTTCTTAGGTTTTGATTTGATAATTAATAGAAGTCAATAAATAATGGCAAATTTATTAATTCAATATGTTTACAGTCGTGTTGGTTTCCCCTTTGAATTGTATGAAGCTGACACACGTTATGACATTTCATTGGTGGGCTCTGCCATTTACTTTTGTCAACTCTCTCTCTAGGAGTTTAGGAGTTTATACGGTATTAGTAATGATCTCAAACCGTCAAAGCACTGTGCAGAAGTCGAAAAGGCCTTAAAAATACTAGGTTATATTTAAAGACAGTTCCAATTTAGAAACAAGGAAATTGTAATGTCTCTCACAAGTTAGACAACTTGAATATTGTGTGCAGTTTGGTCTCCTTCCCTTAAGAAGAATATAGAAAGGTTGGAAAGGGCACAAACAAGGACTACAAAATTGATCCCTTCAATGATAATGCAAAACTACCAACGGAGATTGCAGCGCCTAAATCTGTTTACTTTAGAGACCAGGAGGTTGCGCGGTCAGTTTATCGATGTTTTTAAAATGCTCATTGGAGTAGACAGGGTAGACTCCAGGAAATTATTCTTATTTAATACCAATCACGACAAGAAATAATGGTTTTAAATTGGAATTTAAAACATTTAATACCTCCATCTGTGGTAATTTCTTCTCCTATAAAATAGTTAATATATGGAACCAACTTCCCTCGGAGGTTGTTTGAAGCCAAACTGTAAACATGTTTAAAAATAGGCTGGACAAAGTTTTGAATACACTCAGGGTTTAAGACTGTCCGCACATATAATATAATTTAAGAAAACAGTATTATAATGTAACCCTGCAGGAGTTTGTTTAAACACTTCCTCCTACACTTAATTCTCCCCCGCTTTAGAGTGACGTCTCTGGTTGATTGTGCCCCACATAGCATGATCATTGATCAACCATCGAATTACTCACTTTTATTTATCACTTGACTCATAAACACCTCTAAGTGGGAGACTCTTGAATTTGCCGTAGCAACAACGGGTGATCAGTGATCACCCACGAAACTTTTATTCTCCATAAGGGACAAGTACCCGGGGATAGGATACAGGAACCTCTCACTGATATTTCTCTCCGGAAAAAGATGTTCTCTACTCTCGTGGTGGCACAACACCGCGAAGTATGAACGAATAAATATATCACTTGCTACATAAACACCTTTCACGGCGGGAGACCCAAGTTGAAACTCACGACATTCAAACAGTTGGCAGACACATACACATCATAGACATCCAATTACAGAAAACACACTCACACACACACTTGTCTGCCTTGTTAATATGTTTAAGAATAGAGTAGGGAAGTATTTTCTAGAAACACAATTTCATAACGAACCAAAACAATTTTAAAAAATGCATGGCATGGATTTAATCCATGCCATGCATTTTTTAAAATTGTTTTGGTTCGTTATGAAATCGTGACGGCAGAAACGCAACTTTACCTTACCTAATCATTAGGTGAGGTAAAGTTGCGTTTCTGCCGTCACGATTTCATTTTTCTCCTCTTTCTCTTGGGTGGCTGAATGCATGTGACGGGTGAGGGCATGGTGTGGAAAATCTAATTTCTGTTCTTAATTCGTTTTCACCCCTTTGCTGTAGAAGCATTTCATCACTTTGCCGGCGTGATGACTTTGCGCGTACATGGGTGTAGATATGGAGAGTTTAACCTTTACCCCTCTTAATCCTTTTTGGGCTCGCCTGAAGTGGGTCACGGGGTCTTTGTTGGACCGATGTCTCGATAAATAGAGCTGTAAATATTTTGTATAGAATCAAAACCATATGTTCGAGGTTTTGTGACGATACCAAGTGGTTGATATGCAATTGACACAAGTACATTATTGGTTAGTTTATACAGAGATGGTATCTAGTGTACGATCGCTGTGTAGAGCTACCTTATATATTTTTCTCTTTCCTGTAAAATTTCCTTGGCTACTTTTCCAGGGTGAAGGTATTTTTTTCAAACTTGTTCCGTACCCGCCTCTAGCGGGGAGGGAGTGAAGTGTCGGGAGAGAGCCTTATGCTTTTTTATTCAGTTTTTTACTACTGCTAGAATAGTTAAAAAACGAACCAGTTTAATAACAACAATATTCCCGAGTGGACCGAAAGGTCTTTGAGGATTCCTCTTGCCCTTGTATCTCTCTCTCTCTCTCTCTCTCTCTCTCTCTCTCTATATATATATATATATATATATATTGGAAAAATATGAAAGCAAGCCTTTAAAATTTAAATGTTGGTAAAAGCCAATATTTTATTGTACGAAATATTGACTCCAATCTTCTTATTGATGAACTTTAATAATGTTTTTCTACTTTCATTTATGAAATAGGACTCGAAAAAGAGTTATTTCTGATGAAGTAAAACATCCTCTAATAAAAGCATACAAAAAGTTTTCATTGAAAGGAAAAATAATAAAAAAAAAAGAGTTTCTAAAACTTGTCGGGAACTTAATAAATGCAATGAATCTTGAACCAATGATGATAACAGTAAATTTGTGTGACTATAAAAGACACCACACTCTGATAGTAAAGGATTAAACTACGAAGAAATGGACGGATATCCAGCAGCTGCCTTGCTACAGAGCTGTAAAATATCACTCGGGGTCAGAGTTGGCCCATCCATAGTTAGATGCAAATTACAGCAGGAAGAGCGAAAAGTGTGACACACACACACACACACACACACATATAATTATATATATATATGGCTGAGATTCATATTAAACGCGTGAACGTTTTCATTTTGAAGTAACCCGCAGGAAAAAGCGAAACATCCAATCCGAGTACTTTCGAATTTATTTCAATTCCTCTCCAGGCAAGGATGCCTACAGGCATAGACGCACTAGGCACGTGCCTATAGTTAATATTCAAATAAACTACTCGTATAATAATTAATGTATTATGTAAATAAATTGTGTATTAGCAGCTTTATAATAATTATTGGATCACCTGAAGATCAGGGCCTCCAGCCTTCTTTAGTTAGCTTTATAAGGCTAACTAACGAAAATATAACGACCTAACCTAACCAATCGTCAAGGGCGTACAGTTGACCTAACGATTGGTTAGGTTAGGTCGTGATATTTTCGTTAGTTAGCCTTATAAAGCTAACTAAAGAAGGCTGGGGGCCCTGATCTTCAGGTGATCCTAATTATTATTAGTTTAAATTATTCCTTAGTGCTTCATTACATTTATAATCAATTTCTATATGTGATGCAATACATTGAGTTTGAGTGAAGCCTGAATAAAATGTGTTATCATATTTACCGTTGTTTTTAATATCTGAATTACGTAGTAATGATTATGATACCCTGTGAAATATACGTGGAAAAATAACGAGTTAGTGAGAGATATTAATCGTAACTGAGCAGTTATATATTTTGTACTTTGATACTGCCAATGATGGCCTGTGAGGCCACCAACGATCTAATTCTCGGATTATTGAAGGGTGGTTAGAAACTGTTTTGGACGTTTTCCAGTTTATGTACCGTTTTCTACAGTACATTACATACAGCATAGTAAACATCCTGTGCCCAAGTAAGTGACGAAATTTATAATGTGGGTTAGGTTACGTTAGGTTAGGTTAGGTTAGGTTAGGTTATCAAGAACTCATTTTTGATCACTCATTTTTGATCTGAAAAGAAGCAAAAATAAATTATATGAAAAACGGTACACAAACTGGAAAAGGTCCACTGTTTTTGACACATTCCTTTTACCCCGCAATTTCTTTTTTCCCGGTTAGGTCAACTGTACGCCCTTGACAATTGGTTAGGTTAAGTCATGATATTTTCGTTAAAAAATCAAAGGAATAAGTGGAATATTTTAACGAAAATATCATGACTTAACCTAACCAATTGTCAAGGGCGTACAGTTGACCTAACCGGGAAAAAAGAAATTGGGGGGGGGGGAGAAAGGAATAAGTGCCCTGTTTTTATACGGATTAAAAATAAGGTTGGAAATACAATCATCAGCTTTATATGTACCGGAACTAACATTAAATTTACAATTATGTCTGGATTTTTTTCCTTTTATAGCACCCCTAATTTCTTCTTTCCCGAATAGGTCGTTCACTGTACGCCATTGACAATTGGTTAGGTTAAGTCGTGATATTTTCGTTAAAATATTCGTTAGTTTTAACGAAAATATCACGACTTAACCTAACCAATTGTCAAAGGCGTACAGTTGACCTAACCGGGAAAGAAGAAATTGGAGGTGCTATAAAGGAAAAGATCCTTATGTTTAATATATATATTGCTTCATTTATATTTCTTTCAATATTATTATTATTATTATTATTATTATTATTATTTCTAAACAAGACACCTGAATTATTCCAATCAATTGCTGGATTATTATTATGTACACTAGCAAAAAAATTCGCCCTACAGGCAGCATATTTTTGCTAGTTCCTGCGGAAAGCTGTTATTATACTCTCTGGTTTCCTTTTTCTCGCCATGTTCAATCCCTAAGATTCTTGGTCTGGATTAAGTTCTCAGGACATTCAAAAAATTTTTTTTGGACACGATAGTCAAGCAGTAAAATGTAATAAACAATAGTGGACAATTTTTTTGTTTTATTTGAAAAAGCAAAAACAAATTGCTTACTAGAACATACCTGTTCTAATTAAATATAATTGAATGCCCGGTTAGGTCAACTGTACGCCTTGACGATTGGTTAGGTTAAGTCGTGATATTTTCGTTTGTTTTAACGAAAATATCATTTGGTAATTGAGGCTGAGGGTCCTGATCTTCAGGTGATCCGAACATTTAATAGAACGGATACATCCAGGGACATTCACAGGGGTATTACGAATTAATAAACACTTGACCGAGTTAGTGTAATTTCTACGTCTCTTAGCACGTGAGTGAGGTGAATTTTTATATATAATAAATGAAATTTTTATATATGATAAACACGATATATTTTTAAATATGTGCCACAATATTACGAATAACTTAAGATGCAATTTGCAATTAAAATATGGCGCTTAATAATGGCAATTTATACATAATTTGAATTATAAAACAATAACCGTAATGTAAATTATTTTTCATGGAAAGCCTTGGGGCACTACTACAAAATATGTTACAATATCATAGCAGCGTAAGGACAGCAACGGACAGACACTACGTGTAGTCTACATAAACGTTGGTAAATATTAAGTTTCACGAACACCAGTTTCTTGAAACTTATTACAAAGATTTTACTTGGCTAAAATTTTCACACGAGAAATAACTAACCAATCTAAAACGACCACCTAACCTAGTGTAATCTGCTCTCCGCGAAACTTAATATTAGCCTAAACGTCTGAACTTAACGTCACTGGGTTATATTCTGATGCATTAAAAGTACGACTAAATCTGAAGTTAATACTTTTATTTATTAATCTGTCCTTTCATGATTTTAATTTTTAAGAGTCTTAAAATATTAGAACTCACGGATCACCTGAAGATCAGGTCCCCTAGCCTTCTTTAGTTAGCTTTATAAGGCTAACTAACGAAAATATCACGACCTAACCTCACCAATCGTCAAGGGCGTACACTTGACCTAACGATTGGTTAGGTTAGGTCGTGATATTTTCATTAGTTAGCCTTATAGGGTTAACTAAAGAAGGTTAGGGGGCCCTGAACATCAGGTGATCTGAACTCACACAGGCTAAATATTGTACAGGGTATCCACAGTGTCTTGTCACCCCAGTAAAATACTGATTTTCGTTTTTCTTTCAGACCCATTTGTGATAGCAGCAACTATACGATTGAACAACGCATATTGGTTAGTACTTGGGTCCATGAGCGACCACGTAATGGCAAAACCATTGAAAATATTCGTGCAGACTTCCCGGACCGATTCAATCGTGCAGCTCTTCCAAAAAGGACTCTGTTGAGATGGGAAAAGAAACTGTTCACAACAGGAACTGTAAAAGATAAACCAGGAACTGGCAGGCCATCTAAGTGATAAATGGGTCTGAAAGAAAAATTAAAATCAGTTAGTATTTTACTAGGGTGACAAGACATTGTGGACACCCTGTACAGTATATTCAACTCTTTTGAGTTGTCGGTGTTAATGAAACTAAGTTTACTTAACCTTAATCCCTACCCATTATAAAAGTTACGCTGGCAATATTCGGATACTAGGGTACACCAGTACTCCGGATATGGTTTGAGTGTTAAATTAGTTAGGTTTTAGTGCATACTTGATTATGTCGGAGCAATCCAAGAATAGGCACCCCAAATCAATTTAGGGTGCTTTTTCTTGGATTGGGGTCGAACGAGGGTGCTTATTCTTGGATTGCTCTAAAATGGTTAACATCTATTGCACACATGTGGAATTTTCTAATCAAAGTATTTCCTTGAGCATATAGTTGTCTATATAATAATATCACAGTCATCTGAAAGATTATCAGTTTATATGTAGCCCAGATACTTTGTCTGCGTCACTTCTGACGGCCCCATATCATTCAATTGAAATTCAGAAAATTTTGTGTACTTGTAGTCCTTGATAATGTTCAGTGATATAAATTATCGATGCTAGTAGATCCTAACATAGACCTAGGGTAACTTACGTTAGGCCTAACCTACAGGGTGTTCGAAAAGTCCCGTCACCCCCTACAAAATGTACATATTATAATACCAGTTTTATTTTTGTGTGATTAACTATATTTATGTGTGGTAGGTGTAATTTAAGAAACAAGTCACTAGTAACAATTACTTTAATTACAGTTAATGCAGTTACTAATTACAGTTACTAATCAAGAATATCTGGGTGTGCACCATCATTTTCGTAACAAAGGATTATGCGCCTCCATATGTGGTGTGAGAATCGACGCAGCATTGGTGGAGTGATTGTACCAAATACATCTCAAACAGCGTGTTTCAATTCCTCTGTTGTGCGGTAGCGCACCCGGGATACGTTCTGCTTGACGAAACCCCATAACGCATTGTCACTTGAAGACAGATTTGGACTTCGGGGCGGCCACTCAAGAGGAGCAGGTAAATGTTACGAGCCACGGCCGATCCATTTGTCTCTGAACACTTCGTTGAGGAATTCCCTCACATTAATGGCAAAATGAGCCGGAGCCCCGTCTTCTTGAAACCACACCCGGCATAGCAGCCCTTAACGTCCTCAGGCACAAACCAGTCCCGTAACATGTTGAGGTAGGCAGTTTAGTTGACAGGACCCTCAAAAAAATATGGACCGAACAAGTTCCTGGCAGATACTGCACCCCATATCATCACGTGCGGTAGATGGTGTTCCAGTTCCTCAAAGAAGCATGGATTTTCTTTGCTCCAGAAGTAAACATTTCTCATTTTGGTGCCACGGTAAATTGCACACTCGTCACAAAAAATCACTGTTGCACATGCAGGAAGTGTTGGAAAAACGGTCAAAAACCGTTCACAGGCTTCATATCGTTTCTGCATGTCTGTATCGCTTAATTCATTAACAAATGACGGGCGGTATGGTTTCATGCCGAGATCTTTTGTCATGTGATCTCTCATTGTGGACATGGGGACTGCAAGTTCTTGTGATCGTTTCCGAAGTGATTTTTTTCGGTGAACGAGCCACCGATACAATCACACCTTTACATTGTTCTGCTCACGTTGTTGGTCTCCCCGACCGTGGCCTGTCCTTGATGGAGCCAGTTTCAAACAGCTTTTTCTCCCAGCGTAATACCGTCGTGTTTGGTGGCGCAGCCTTATTTTATCTTGTGTTGTTGAAATCATTCTGGATATCATCCGTGGTTTTGCCAGTATGTGACCTTTCATGAGCCCATGTGCTCATCACTATCCTTTCCTCCAAAGTGTAAGTGGACTGGTCTGCCATTGTTCACACAACTCTAATACCTGGAAAAGAAAAAAGTCAATGAATTACATATAAATTCAATTAATCACACAAAAATAAAATTGGTATTACAATATGTACATTTTGTAGGGGGTGACAGGACTTTTCGAACACCCTGTTCAACATGTCCCCGTGCTTTTCATTAATTTCTTTGTCTCCTGCGTGATTCGCATAACTTAATTGGCACCGCATCTTATTTCATTATTTTACTGGCTGCAACTCAAGCAATTCACTTTTAAATCCCTAATACAATCGCTAGGTAGGTTTATAAAAGTACTTTGGGTACACACTTTTCTTCATCCTTTTTCATTTTAAATCCTGAGCCTGAACAGTTTTATACAGCACCAGTACCAACTGGCATAAGAAGAAAGCCAGCATGTGATGAAATCATCATACAAGTTACAGAAAAGCTTCCACTGAGTAATGTGTTAGTAAGTTTTTCTGGTGCTGTTAGTAAACCGAATAACAGCACCAGACTTATTATTATATGGAGAAATGTTCATTAGGTCAGAAATTTTCAATGCTTTATTCTTTGAATATATAGTTAAGCGGGAACTCGGTGTAGCTGCTTTGGTAACAGTTTTTTGAAAATGAAAAAGAAAAAGTTTATTGGCAGACCATTGTCCATATGACAAATATTAATAATACGAACTCACAATAGAGTACAATGACAATTCACATACTAAGGATAGAAATATATACAATTAATGAAAAATAATACAGTAATGTCGAAGTTAAGTGGCGCTACAGACAGACGTTTTCATACCATGAATTCCATAGCTTAGAAGACATACGGCAGGATTGATGAATAGTGTGAAAAACTATATAGGGTTATGGGTTGATTGCCTGATACCCTCATCCGTTGGAAATTTCCAGCAGACTTCAGTGGAGAGTTACCGACAAAAGCCCTATGATTTTTCGTTAGAGAGTTATGTATGTGTAGGTCTTCAAAGGACCTCTTTATATTTAATTGTTTTCGGTAATTTTAGATGCCTATATGCAAAGCTGGGCACAAACCGTTAATCCGTTAATCGTTAATTAACGAAGTTAACTTTTTCGTTAACGATTTAACTTTTAAGTTAACTTTGAAAATCATTATCGGACTAATTAACTTCCGTTACATTTAACTTCCGTTAACTCAAGTCCGTTAACCCAAAAAATTCATAAATAAACGTTTAAAAGTTTATTATTTTCAGTGCTGAGCAGGTGCGCAATTAATCCGCCACTGTTAATAGTGATGAACGAATTTCCATTTCCGCAGTGCAAAATCAGGCGATATATTTGTTTCCGTCGCCACAATTTGTGTCTTACCAATATGGTAGTTATTTATGGCATTGGTTTGAGCAAAACATGGTCGACTGTAAAATCAGGCGGAAAGATTTGCCATTTGAGTTGAATGTTTCAACTTCTTTCAAGAAATATCATGAGCATTTTAAGGCACTTTCAATAATATATATGTAACAATTACAACAAATAACTACATTCGTTTCATTTGCAGTCTGTCTCTTGCGCAACATGTTTGTGCTAGTGAATATTTAAAAATAATCGTTGTCAAGTAAGTCATGTATATTTATAATATGTCTGTGAGTACCTTATTAGTAGTCTCCTTGATACATTTCAAGAACCATAAAACTGATCACGTAAGATTTCAATTCTCATGTCACTTTGATGACATAAATTAAGTCAATTGATGTCTTACAATGGGAGCGTTTTCACCATAACCCTTTATGTCCTGGCGGTACTTCTAGGTACCACATCTTTAAAATCTCCATAATTATTTTTCTACCCGGTTGATCCTGCCGGTACTCTCAAGTCCCAATGTGAATTAGTTTCTTTGAGATAATAGATGGCGTTGAGAAGTAAATGTGAGCGTGTGGCGCCAGAGGCTGTTTACTCTTTAGTATCTCTGCTGTGAAGACCGAAGAAATTTCAGTGCAATTACTTCCCGAATATTCTGTGCCATATCTGTTCCAAATAACAAAGGTAAGGGTTATTTTATTTTTTATCTTGTTCTTGACATGTTCAAGAATGCTTCAAACAATTGTTGTTCTTGTTTATTATTTTTAAGTGTGAAATAATAAAGGATTTATTGAGTCAACTTCTAAGTACCAACAGGACAAAAGGGGCATAAGTCTACATCGTTTTCTTTTGGTTTTCTTTCAATTTTATGGATGACTATTTTAATTTATGTGGAAATATTTGAACTTGAACTCATGTGTTTACACAAGATGCTGCCTTCTTGGGTGAGCAAGTGTTGGTGGACTTGTTCATCAAGTTCAACACAGCCATCCCCTCCAGTGCTGCAGTGGAGCGTTTGTTCTCTATGGGCAAGGACATCCTGAGGGCCAAGAGATCATCCCTGTCTGATGAAAACTTTGATATGATAATTTTCATGAAGGGCAACATGCATCTCATGGACAAAATGGAGAACGAGAAGAAGAGGGAAAATTAAATTATATATATATTGTGTTTTTCATTTTTTTTATAATAAAAGTTAACGTTAACGGTTTATCGGTAACTTCCGTTACATGTTTAACGGATTAACGGTTAACGAAGTTAACTTTTTGGTTAACGGATTAGCGGTTAACGAAGTTAACTTTTTGGTTAACGGTGCCCACCACTGCCTATATGTGAACGAAAGTGTCCCACCTTATTTTCGCTGGGCCTTAGTTTGATTCAATGTAGGGCGTGACGGTCTTCTTCGATGTAGGGCCGTTACGATGGAGCCTACACTGCCTGTTGACACTTTGTAACTAATATAGGCAGTCACTAATTAAACCCCTGAAGGAATAGGCCTATCCTTTTCATAGTTATTAGGTTTTATATTATAAGGAATTCACTCAGAACTTTAGAGAAGACGAAGCACATCTTCCCTGTTTAAAGCGTTCGCTGTAACAAAGAGCTCCGAGCCACTCCTATAATATAATCTTCGTATTTTAGTATAAATTGCTGATTTGGCAAAGGTTGTTGACCCTTGCCGTGATGTAATCTCATGAGTTAGCAATGGAAAATTTTGAACACGAGATCATAATTTGGTTTCTGTTGTTATGCAGGCCCGAAGCCTACATATGGGTTCTATGTACGTATGTATGGCAATTATTTCATTCTCATTAGGCTATGTCGCCAATCCCGAGGCAATTTTGTAGATATTTAATTCAATTAATTAATAATTATATTTAATTATGAAATAAAGGTATCACATACGATACCATGTTGTAAGCGCGTATAGTTTTCCATAAATAGTTTGGATAAATGAGTTGGTTGATTTTTAATTCTTTGCATTGGACTGTATTGAGCACGTCTTGTTACCTCCGGGAAGCTCGGGACATTATGGGTAGCAAACATTTGCGAAGCTGAGCATCTTGGGGGTAATTTATGTAGAAGTCTAAAAGATCTGTTTTACAGCAAATTTAGGGTTCTGCCAGAACCTTTTTTATAATTCACCCACAGTTGTTGTCCGTATATACTACTGCAGAAAGTACGAAAGAGAGTGTCTTTAGCTTCATTTGTACAGAACCAGAAGTTCCTTATAGTCACATCGCTTAGCACAAAGGCTTCGATATTGTTTTCTTATATCTGAGTCATCACTCATGGAACTGGTGATAGTTTGACACAAATATTTAAATTCTTTTACTTCCTCAATTACTTCACCTCTCATTTTAAACCTAATATCAGTTGGCTGATTAGAGCTTTTAGGATGAAATTGCATAACCTTAGTTTTTGTAACATTAAAAAGAATATCATATTTCTGCGAATATAATTCGCAGACGTTTAGCAGCCGATCCAGACCTTTAACAGAGAGATTTATTGACACCATATCATCGGCATAATGAATTCAGAGGACTTAATAAATCCTTCAGTTTGCAAAATTATGAGCGTAGTTGTGAGTTTTATTTTTTAATTTCAGTTATGTTAGTTATTTTAAGTCGCCCCTTGTTTCTACTGAAGATCAAAATTAGCCAAAAAGGTGAGAAATTGAGTTATCTTTAATAGCAATTCAGAATTATTAATTAACTATTTATTACTCCTTTCTTCTAAAACTAAATGTTTTCCATAAAAAATATGTCCTACAAGAAAATCAGTTCATTTGTGACATTTCAGATAATCTTAAATTAAAGGTTTACAGACTTACCTCTTCTCAATTTCCTCCTGCTGTTCCTTCTTTATATGATGTCATATGGATCATAACTCCCGAAGTTAAATGTATAATATTTCTTTCATTTGGTTAATATTCCTTGTTATCAATAAGAATTTCGTTATTTGATGTGAAATGGGCAAAGCAAATTGTAATTCTTAAACTTTCTCATCTTTTTAGCCATTTCCTATCCCTTCTATATCTCACTTCATATTACATAAACTAAGTTCCAGTGGTGTAGTGCTGTGGGAACGCGTGGGAACGGCGTTCCCTTACTTTTTTTGGTAGACGGAACGGCGTTCCCTCACTTTCAAATAAATTCGAACTTACAAATCTCTAACGTCATGAAATTTTAATTCCCACCCCTAGAAGAAATATGAGAAAGAATCATTAACTGTTTCATTTCTTTTAGCTTCGACTGAGGCAATGCTAGCCTATAAAGATCTGGTGAAACAGTCACCACGGCGTACCAGTTGTTAACTTTTTTTTAGTTAATCATTCCAGTTAGCTATTTTTATTGATCGTACTGGATGTCGTATATCTAATGACACTGGAAATACTGCATCTTCAACCTTGGAATATATCCTAATATCCAGTGCATATGACCTCAAAATATTCCTGGAATTGGTCAGATTTCAAAAGATTTCCCGGGGAGCTTACAGTGCCCCCGGACTCCCAGCTGTATGGGCTCGCCGCGCTCGCCATTGTCTCCCCCGCATCTGAGTAACACTTTCAAAATGCGTTCCCTCACTTCTTTATTTAGCACTACACCACTGAAACTAACTAATCTAATCGAAACTAACCTGACCTATCTTACCTCACTCAACTAAAGTAACCAAATTTTGCTTATTTTATTTCGTTCCTTCGTAGAAAAATTTACACATTTTTATACCATAAACTAACATAGCCTAACTTCATCTCACGAGGTTACCTAACCTCATCTAACGTAGCCTAATTTTACCTAACCCAATTTTACTTGAGCCTCTGTTACCTATCTTAATTTTAAACAATGTACCTTAATTCCTTCATATTTTTATGTAACGTACCATAACCTAAATTTGGTCCATCTACATTTATATATACTGTACCAAGTTTGTTTAACTCGTATAACACTGGTATGCATCAATTTTGCTGTCAAGGGTTTTGTAAGTGATTCTTATAGAGTTTTTTCCTGCTGATTTCGAATCTGCAATCCGTTTTTCTCAATCAGCTCAGGTTATCCGGCTATGGCCTCATAAGTAAAATAGAATTTTTCGTGATTTTGTCAAAGCGGAATTGGAACAGTAACATCTATCATCACTTGTTTCACTTGTATAATATCTTTTTTTACTTTTCAGGCATATAGATAAAATATTTCATAATAAATAGAGCGTGTAAAAATGATCCCAATAGATTCTGCTACATATGTGGGACGGTTACCATGCCAAATAACCAGTCCCAAATCACTAAATTTGTGAAGACAATGTATAGAGCATACTTTGGAATTAAGCTAGGGGACCAGGACAAACATTTCGCCCCTCATATGTGCTGCAAGACGTGCATTGAAAATTTGAGAAGATGGAGCAAAGGCAGAGCGAAATCTTTGCCTTTTGGAATTCCCATGATTTGGAGAGAAGGAAAGGATCACGTGACAGATTGCTATTTCTGCATGACAAACCTCCAAGGTGGGCTTATAAATTTATTTTTCTTAAATATTTTGAAATCCTCGTATGAAACTTGACATAATATTCACCATAATGTAATATTCACCATATATAGCATAATATTCACCATAATGGTAATCATACATTTACATATACATATTGTTATAGAAAATACATTTACACATACATATTGTTATACAAGTTACATTTACATATACAATGATTGTATATTTTCTTTCTTTTCATTCATATTGTCCCCAAAGGGACAATATGAATGAAAGAAAGAAAATATACAGACTCCATCGACCTATTTCATATCTTACAGACCGCAGCCTTGAGCCGCCACTGTCTGAATGCTTCTTCTATTTCATATGCAAGTTTTATATCCATGTTTCTGCGTTTCTATTTTCAGGAGTTAACAAGAAGAATAAACACATTGTTGTATACCCTGACATTCCTTCTGCTATGAGACCTGTACCCCATGGTCCTGGAATTCCAATACCCGACCCACCTCAAACCCTGGACTTCGATGATTCTGATGATGAATCAATGACCAATGCCAATGACCAGTCCCAGTCGTATATACACCTCAAAATACCGCTTCAAATGAGCCGAGGCCTCTCAACCAGGCCAAACTTAATGATCTTACCAGGGATTTAGGACTTTCCAAATTAGCTGCCGAGATCTTGGGCTCACGACTTCGAGAGGACAACTTGCTGGCTCCGGGAACAACATTCTCCTGGTATAGGAAACGAGAGGAAGAATTCCGCAAGTTTTTTGCAGTGCACGAAAATACCTCTTCCTTAGTGTACTGCTGCAATGTTGAGGGGCTAATCGAATCCTTGGGCCTGCCATATAACTCATCAGAATGGAGGCTATTTATAGACTCGTCTAAACGAAGTTTGAAAGCAGTACTTCTCAACAATGGGAATAGGGTTGCATCAGTCCCTGTAGCACATTCCGTACAACTTACTGAGAGCTACGATAGCATGAAAATTTTACTGGATGCTCTCGTATACGACCAACATAACTGGAGGATCTGTGGAGATTTGAAGGTAATACTAATATCATAAATAAACTATTGCTATTGACTGTTGTTTTTCCAAAGGTTATTTGAGAGCGTATAAGAACACTTAACTTCCCCACAGAAGTGATACAGTCCAATGCACAGATTTTTTTATCTGATAGAACAAATTCTCTAAATTCTTTAAATATTTTAATTTTTTTTCAGATTGTGGCATTTGTATTGGGAATGCAAGGGGGATACACGAAATACCCATGTTTCCTCTGCAAATGGGATAGCCGAGCGGATGAGAAGCACTATGCACAGCGTGAATGGGCATCCAGAGAGAATTTTGAACCTGGGTCGCATAATGTCGTTTCAGTGCCCCTTGTACCACCAACAAAAATTTTGCTCCCACCACTTCATATTAAGCTGGGCTTGATGAAAAATTTCAGCAAATCAATGAATAAGGAGGGTTCAGCATTCCGATATCTCGAGAGTAAATTTCCTCATATATCTGATGCTAAACTAAATGCTGGGGTTTTTGATGGTCCTCAAATTCGAACTTTGATCAAGGATACTCAGTTCGAAAACGCAATGACTCCAACTGAGAAGAATGCCTGGCAGGCATTCAAATCAGTTGTCACTGATTTTCTTGGCAAGCGTAGAAGTCCAGAATACGAGTCCGTTGTCGAAAACTTGATGGAGGCTTTCAAAGCTCATGGGTCGCGCATGTCCATAAAAATGCACTTTTTGTGGTCCCACTTGGACTATTTTCCTGAAAATTTCGGGGATTATAGTGAGGAACAGGGTGAACGATTTCACCAAGATATCAAAATAATGGAAGAGAGGTACCAGGGAAACTGGGATATCAATATGCTGGCGGACTATTGCTGGTGTTTGAAGCGAGACGTGCCCGAAGAAAAACAGACGGAAAGCCAAAAAAACTTCATTCCTTCCTCAATAAACTTTTTTCCATATTCATTGTATGAATAAAAGTATTTATTCACACAATGTTTTCATTTTTCACGAGTGTTCTTATAATATTACTCGTATCTACAGTGTTTAAGCTAAAAAAATCAATAAATTTGGGGATAAAATTAGACTTATAATAAATGGTCAATAGAGAAAAAACCTGACCTGATTGAGGAAAACCAATGTCATTTTCGAATTCAGCATGGTCGAATTATATAATACGAGTTGAAAAAACCCTCACAGCAGACAAAAACATTTCATATGCATACCAGTGTAATCTAACCGAATTTACTTTAACTTATCGTAACTAGTTAATATACACCCTCTATTTTTTTTTATGTAAACTGAATAGTTCAATCTATGTTGTTAACGCTCATTCGTTATCTTTGTTCGTCCCATAAATTCTCATTTGCTTTGCATTCATAATTCTCTCTCTGTCATGCGTTTCTCTGTGGTTGGTTGGTTCCATTTTATATCCTTTGTCCAACTAAGGTCAATGAAATGGAACTGGGAAAATAGGCTTCTTATGAAAAAAGCGTTTGGTTTAACCGTCTTTGCTCCTAATACTGAACCGATCCCGACTCAGTGCCCTCAGTTGGACGAAGGACAAAAACACGAAAGAACCAACCAACTAATCAACCAGCCAACCGTAAGTCAACTGATCTTTGCTCTTAATGTGGTACTGAACTGACTAATATTTAACTAGTTCCATTTCATTTTTAATTCAACGTTATTCGGGATTGTTTTCTGAAGGTTTGTGTAATTATTTATAAACTTTGCTCTGTTTGCAGTTGTTTCATAATTTTTGTTTTAGCTTTATTTTATTTAGTAAGTTTCATTTTATATTTTCGATTACATTGCTGTATTAAAAGTATTTATGCGCTTTTTGCCTGCCAGTTCGAATTCACCCGTGATATACTGTATATGTACATGAAAATATAAAGGCGGGATTAATAATTATCGTTTTAAACGACGCTTTCGTTTCCGACAGAAAGAGTTAATTTTCTGCTATTTTCAACCAAAACAAGAATACTTTATTCTATGCTAATTTTGGTGGAAATTCCTATTTATTGAGATATTTATTTTCGAAATTATTAAATTTTGGCGCAATTATTCACTAGTCAAACTATCTCATCCCGTGACGATGTAGTTATGTTATTATCATTAGCCAATTAGCGGCTGCCCCATTGTCACGTGATTCTCCCGCGCAGGTCCGGCGGCTGAAATTTGAATTCAACAGTCGCTTTAGAATGGCTGTCTGTCGTGAAAGCTTCCAGACCGAGTGGGACGTCATCTAGGCCTAGGTTAGGTTATGGGTACTACTTACCTTTCTGGATACATTTTTACAAGTGTACATTACAGACTTTGTAAATCAAAATTGTTTTTCTGATGGTTTTTAATGCGGTTTGAACGAAGGTTAATTTCGTTCAAACATCAAAAACAATCGGAAAAACATAGTTTTAATATATAACCTAACCTAACCTAACCTAACCTAATATTCCAAAATTCCTCAAAAACCTGTAATGTACTCTTGTAAAAAAAAATACCCTTTTCCGGGTCTCGAATTCATTATGGGGTACCTATGCCCGGTTAGGTCAACTGTATGTCCTTGACAATTGGTTAGGTTAAGTTGTGTTTTCGTTAGTTTTAACGGTTTAACTGTACGCTCTTGATTGGTTAGGTTAAGTTACTTTTGCCGTAAATATTATTGATGAAAATAGGTTTTCCTAGTGTATTTCACGCGGAGAACATTTTTCTGGTGTATTTTTGTGTATTTTCTTCAAATCTGACCTTCATTTTTCCAGTAAAAATCTGTAATTTTTCCTACTTTTGGAGGATATGTCAGATCGTCATTTCCTCAAAAATGGGGATTTTCCAAGGAAATGGTCAGATTTGAACAAAATACACCAGAAAAATGTTTTCGTGTCAAAAACGAGGGGGCAGTTAAAACGAATCTTTACCTAAAGGCGGCAAAAACCTTTGCAAATTTTGTCATTTAAAATCCCATCGACGAAAGTTTTGGATAATCTTAATTAAGGAGATGTCATCACCTGAATTTTGAAAAAATAACTATGGCCGTAATCTACATATAATTTTTTCAAGAGTATTGTGTTTTATGCAAATACACGTTATAAACAAGTTATTATAAAATATAATATGTGACATGTATTTCCACTGGCTGCGAGGCAGTTATTCAGTTTTGAATTATGGAGTGTGACGGTTGCTCGGTGTCTTTCGAGGATTTAATTGAAATAGTTAAAAAAAGTGATAGCGAAGCGATAGAAATTTTTGTAGCCTATAGAGTAATTCAATTACAAAAAAGCTGTTAACTTTGTGGTGCCGTGAAGAAGGGAAGACAAGAAATTATTCTCTTAGAGGAACTAACTACAGAACCCAAAATAAGCGTAAACGTAGGTGTAATTTTTTCTGTTTCGTGGTTTTACAAAGCAAAGTTAAGGCCCTAAGTTAGGGTAGGTTTACCAAAATGCTTTTTTATAGTAGTATTTGATGTGATTTACTCAAATCCTATATTTATTTACTGCGCAATTGGGCCGAAACATCATAATTTTTAACTTTGGATAAAATGGGTTTCGCTCTTACCAAATATCAGATTTGAATAAATCTCATCAAATACAATTAGAAAAATTGGCTAATATACAGAAAAGGACCGCTCCTGGGTTCAGATAATCGACTTTACTTTTATAGATCAGTTTTTGACGATGATTCCAAATATGACTGTCATTTCTTGGGCGCTTTTTGGGTATTCCCCCGCCACTTTTTCTCGAAAACGCGCCCAACTGTACGTCCTTGACGATTGGTTAGGTTAAGTAGTGATATTTTCGTTAGTTTAAACAAAAATATCATGACTTAACCTAACCACTCGTCAAGGGTGTACAGTTGACCTAACAGGGCAAAGAAGTTAAGTCGTCAACATGGTACATCACGCGCCTTATTTCCCAGCTATATTCACGAATTCTTGTGGAGAAATAAATATAAAACTAACTAATTTGCGCATTTGATTATATCCATTAATGACATTTATTTTTTTCGGATAAGCAGCTATGTTTATAATCCATAAATGACCCAGTAAAACAATGCATTTAACGAAAAAACGACTGGCGGGTGAATACTGAAAAAGCGCCATTTCTTGTGCAAATGCTCAGTTTTTGAGTTATGTCCTGGACATTTTTTTGGCCAGTGACCTGACAGTATTTACTTAGGTGACGAGAAACCGAACACGGTAAAAAATATCAACCAATCATTCATTCTTTCTTCCTTTGTGGGTGCTGGAGACTGTTTCTCCTACATTTTTGCCAGGTACCATGGCTAGGTTAGGTGTTTTTACGTGTTTTAAACCCATATTTTCCCTCTTCTTCAAGCCCTTCCCAGTTTTGTTGCGGGTTCGGTATTCTAGGGGGAAGAAGGGGTAACTCCAGAAAAACACATTTGAACAGGAAATGAATATCGCCATTGAAAAGAGGAATAAAAAAAATGATCTAGAATTCTAGATAAACACGGATTTCTGAAGCCAGGAGTGGTCCTTTTGGATCTTTTCCGTTTGACTGCCGCCATTGAATCATAAGAGGTGAGTGCCCCCAGCCTTCTTTACTTAGCCTTATAAGGCTAACTAACGAAAATATCTCGACCTAACCTAACCAATCGTTAGGTCAACTGTACGACCTTGACGATTGGTTAGGATAGGTCGTGATATTTTTGTTAGTTAGCCTTATAAAGCTAACTAAAGAAGGCTGGAGGCCCTGATCTTCAGGTGATCCCCTTATTTTTCTGAGTACACGATTAAAACTTAAAAATTAAGCATGGATCTTGAAAGTAATTAAAATTGTTTATAAGAAACAAAATTTGAAGGGGAAATTAAGAAAAGCTTTTTTATAAAGTAACTTATTTTGTATCATCAAGACATTTCAGTTAAAATACAAAATACAAAAAGTTTAATTGTTTCAATGGCGGCAGTCAAACGGAAAAGATCCGTCCTTTTCTGTATAATTACTGAAAAATACATTTTGGTATGATTTTACAGGTGATGACACTTCCTTAAGATTTACCAAAGTTTGAGTCGTCAAAGAAAGAAATTTTGGTGAATATTGAAAACACGCCAGCGATTTTTTTTTTCCGCATAAAAATAGTTTTTCTGATGTATTTTGTGTTGCTTTGTTCAAATATGATCTTTGTTTTAATCGCAAATGATTCTAGGTTAGGTTTCTTCATATAATTTTCAGTGTTCTTTTCTAATACAGGAATACCTCAAAATTCGTCGTTTCGAATTTTGTCGTTTCGCAGATTCGTCGTCAATTTTTTACTATTTGTAGTTTCGCAATCCGTCGTCCATATTCGCAGATTCGTCGTCAATTTTTTACTATTTGTAGTTTCGCAATCCGTCGTCCATATTCGCAGATTAGTAGTTTTTTGAAAAAATGTGGAAAAAAAAAAACCGATCGAAATTTTTTGTCGGAAATGCTCTCCTGAAAATTAAGGAAACCTCACCTAACCTTGAATCATTGGCGATTGAAACAAAGGTCATATTTGAACAAAGCGCCACAAAATGCACCAGAAAAATCCATTTTTGTGGTGGAAAAAAAAAATCCGCCGGAGTGCTTTCAATATTAACCAAAATTTTTACTTAAATTTGATGTAATTGCAATGAAAATTAAGATTAAAAAAGAAAAAAAACCGGACCTTACTGAGGTTGATCGCGACGTTTCAAGTATAGAATAATTTAGAAAAAGTAACTTGATAGTAATTTGAATTTCATGGATACTTTAATAAGTTTTAAACACGTTGAAGAGAAAGTTTAAAAAATTAACATGAACGTAACTGAACTCTTGGAAATTCAGTCGTTAAAAAAAAACAAAAACCTGATAATTTTATTTCGGGGGTGAAAACTGGATTAATCCTGTAAAAAACACCCCCCAAAAAACTACTTTGAGTTGGAATGTCAAAATCCGTTTAATAATTTAGAAAAATTGGGAATAGAAACTAAACTATTTTGATAGGTTTATTCATAATTAAGCAAATAGATAATGAATTTTGATCTAGAAATTTGTTGAAACGAAAAATAGGTGTATCAAGGACGAAAATGAAGCGTATTGAACAGAAAGTTAATAATTTAAATATAGAAACGGTCAATCTGCTTTTAATTTTATACGTTGCTGGTAACGATTTTTATCGTTTTAAAAGCGGGACCGACCAATAAAATTTAGATTAAAATTAGAAACCATGTCCGTACATGAAGACGTTGAATTCATTAATGTTTGGTCAGATCTTGATTCGCTGGATTTATTTCTTTATGATGGTGTAATCAGTTAAGTAGTATTTAGGTAATGCGCGACTCGAAAGATTAATTGATAAGCGAGTTGGATACAGTATACTGTATTTAAAACGCGGGCGAGACGAAATAGTACTTTCATGTTCAGGTAATGGGGGCTTGTCAATTGCAGGGAAACTCAACACGAATGGGGGAAAGAATAGTAACAAAGAATAGTAACAAAGAATAGTTTTAAGTTGTTATAACGCGAGAAGTGTACGTAATAAATTTACCAAATTCAAAGCTAGTTAAAGTTCAAAATTAAAAAATAGCGCCTGTAAGTCTATATACAATTCCGAAATTAACATTATCTTTACAAGGCATGAAATTAGATATTGAACTGTATACATCTTCTAAGTATAATAGTCACACATAAGGAATAAGTTAGACTTCAGCTGCCTAAACTTTAATAATGCCTTAACCCTTTAACGACGACCCGTACAAATTGGTAGCGTTTCAAATACACACATTCATAACCCTACAAAAAAATTTCGGCGTTAAACTGTGTTTATACCTTAAATGTTTGATAGATTTTTTACAAGATGATACTCCTTTCAAAAAGTACTAGAACCGACGCGTGGTGAAGATTTTAGACTGTCATAACTCGTAATAAAAACTTAGTTCGGAAGGTCAGTCGTGGGGCAACGTCAAGGCCAATATGTCGTAATACCACTTCCCCTTCATCAGCAAAATTAAGCGACATTGGGTCTGGGTAGTAGTTGGATAGGAGACCGTCGTCTGCGTCCACATTATGTAGCTACCCGTGGCTTGAATTCCACGTAAAGTCGTAGGTCCCCTAGGTCATATGACCTTCGGTGAACCAATGGGTGTTTAATAACCTCGTAAAAAATGCAAATGTTGGAGAAACTTTAGCTAATAGTGATCATAACATGTTTTGATTAATGTTAAAACGCAAGGAATTAAATTTAAGGTGCTTAACTTTAGGAAAGCAAATTTCGATGATTTTAAGTTTCATTAAATTTAATAAAGTGAGATGAACCGTCAGCAGCAGATAGCGTTCTTAACATTTGGGATAAATTCAAGAATTTATTTGTACATAGTGACACGCGCTGTGTGCCTAGGAGAGTTAAGATACAGCCTAAATGATGGAATCGAGATATAGGAAAAGCAATTGGGGATAGAAACGGGGGCGTAGCCAGGGGGGGGCATTGGGGCCATGCCCCCCAAACTAAGATAACTATTCAGTTCATATGATGATCTGAAATAATGCTCGTTCAGTTGGATGGAGGAAGGTGAGTCTAACGCACGTTAAAAAGTGTAGTTTGTAAAACGATTTCAAAACGTTCTCTTTTTTAATCAAAATCAATCATATATATTGTTGCCCCCCCCCATCAATAAAAAATCCTGGCTACGCCCTTGGATAGAAATGTAGTTTAAGAGATTTAAAAAGGAACTCCCGCAACAACACTTTAATATCTGTATGGACTGCGTAGAATGTAAATGGGGTTTCATTGTTTACTAACATAACTTGACCCAAAAAATTGCATGCTCTATAGGTAGGACAAACTTAATAAATCCCCGTGTCCAGACCGTTTTTACTCAAAGCAGTTAAAAGAATTAGAGAAATGCTAGATCTTTTAGTTCAGACTTTTAATAAATCTTGAATTAAATTGAATAACCTTTATTAATTAATAAAATAAATGCAGTACTTTTGCAATTTACAATGACATAACTAATTAAGAAACTGGACTATTTACTTTATTTAATTTGGTCCGTAAGCTTTTTAGGCTTTACTTGGGTCTTTATCACAGGAGTTGTTCCCTTGGATTTTCAATTAGCCAGTGTGACTCCAATTTTAAAAAATGGGGGTAAGCAACAAGCGGGAAATTGTAGGTCCATTAGCCTAATTTCTCTTATAGGAAAGCTTCTTGAATCAGTTATCGGAGACCAAATAATCGAAAAACTTTAAAGTAATAATCTTATTAAAAATAGTCAGTTTCATAGAATATTGTCTAACTATTTTTCTCGTGACCTCATCGATATTTAAGATCGTAACAAGGGGTGGTACATAAAGTGTGTTTAGATTTCCAGAGGCATTTGGCAAAGTTCCGCACAAACAATTGTTAGAAAAACTTAAAACTCGCGGAATAAAGGGTAAAATTCTTAATTAGACAAATAACTGGTTAACTGGTAGAAAACTGTATAGTAATAATGGGGAAAAGTAAGGTGGACTAATGCAACTAGTGGTGTTCCAAGTTGGGCCTAGCATTTTTCATAATAATTATAATCAATCCTGCCTTAACGGCGACCCTTTCAGAACGTCATCTGTGCTCTTAGCGGCCACTTAACTTCCTGTTAAAAAAAAAAAAAAAAGTGTATAATACCCCTTGTATAGTGGTCATCAAAATTACCTCCCTTGGTCCGATCGCTACTGTACACAATGGTGCCTTGCAGATGCCAAACTAGCATTACAGAAGCGAAATGAGGCACTTTAGGAATAAATACACACACACACACACACACACACACGTGCGCATAAGCGGGGTACTGACTCTAAATCCATATAATATATATATATATATATATATAAAACTAATCAAATCTAATTTAACCTAACCTAACAGTGGCATCGAACCGAGAAGGACGCGAGTTTCAGCCGCAAATGGAGGCTTGAAGGGTGTTTTTTCTCATTAAATGGTGAGATATTTGCTAATCTAGCCTAACTAAACCTAATCAGAATAAAATGTCTTTCTTCCGACAATAAAAATGTTTCTATACTTTTGGTATCTCGGAAAATTAAAAAAAAAAATTATATAAAAAGTGTTACCTCCAAAAATTACCCAACTTTATCTGTGAATTATCACACACACTACATCACCTATATACCCAGTTTAGCCCCCCCCCCCGCACTGCAATATATATATATATAATCTTTGTTTTTCTTCCGCCCGAATTGTTTATTCTGACGAAGGTCAAGCTTGTCACTCCACCTAAGACCTACAGTTTAACGTGGAATCCGAACCACGCCTCGCCAGCAGCCCAACGTCTTAACCACTAGGCTACCCAGGGTACCCATTTACTTATCAACCAATTTCTGTGTGTGGAAGGTTGAAAGCTGGGTTTTGCTGCGCGCCGCCTGCCATCATCGGGTCTCGGTCCCAGGGCAGATGGATTTGTAGTCAACGACGCTAACCACTGCACCACCATTGTGTGTGTGTGTGTGTGTGTGTGCGCGCGCGCGCGCCCTCTGCCACACATTTGCAGCTTAAGAACATTTAGCTTCTTTTTATCTCCGAAACTCCCAGTGGATCAAGGAATAAATCAGGCCCTGAAGTTCATATTCAGGAAGCGATAGCTTGCTAGTGTATTGAACAAATTACGCGCAAGGACTTTATATGCTGAGGCAAACGACGAACTTTCTTGAATCCATCTCCTGGCTTTATCAGCTGTGAAGGGACGTTGACACTGAAACATTTCGGAAGTGTTTTCAGTAACTGTGGCATCCATGCTAGTGCGGAAGGAGATGGCAATGCTAGACTCCCTGAAGGAGGTGATGGCATGACAGTTGTTGAATGGAACGAAGTGCTCATAATTTCCTTGGGGAAATTTGGTGCTATGGATTCTTCCCTCGACACAACGGAGAAATAGTACGTCTGCCAAGACAGTTCAGGAAGTGTGATGATGCGGAAAGATGATCGGAGAAGGAAGCTCTAATCAAGTTCAAGTCCATTCACGATGTCGCCACAAGTTGGCGACATATAACGACCTACTGAAAAGTTGTCCAGACCTGGAGGAGGAGGTCCAGGTAGAGTGCCTACCCAAACTTAAGATGGGCGAGCAGAGAGTTTAGAAATCAAACGAAATTATTAAATCCAGCAGCTATTTGAGACAAATATGAACAAGATTAAAGTGACATTTAATGATATATATACGCATTAATATAATGTATATATTCAATTTAAATAATAATGGCCGCCGCATAACCTGTATAGAAAACCGACCTGTCTATGAAGACTATGATGCGTTTCCCATCGGTGGCCTTTACACAAAGGTTTGACTGTATATATTTAAAAACAATATTGACGTTAATGAAGTAAAATTTCTAAATTTGACGACGATACTAAAATTGCAGGTAAAACAATTAGGCAGGCAGGTCGCGCACAGAATCGACTGACGACTTGGGTCGTGACGACTCGGGTCGTGCACGATTTTACATTGACAGAATGCGAGTCCCATACACTCGCATTCTGCCAATATAAAATCAGACGCAACTTGAGTCTTCACGACTCGAGTCATCAGTCGTGAGTCGCGAGACGATCCTGCGCGGGGTCGGCCTTATTAATTTTCTAAATAGAGATAATGTGCGGCGCGATGTTAATATTTATTAGAATGGTGAAATTAATGACAAATGCGATGCACTGTAATGTAGATAAATGTAGTCATGCATACAAGTTATTACTGCAGGGAATTACATTATGGAAAATAGTGTGTAAACTGTAAAACGAAGCCTCTGAGGAAAAAGCTTTAGCTGTCGTTGTTATTGTTACTAAGAACTTAAAGTTCTCAAAACAATGTTCACTCGGAAGCAGTAAAGCTAATAGAGTATTGGGTTTTATTTCTCGTAATTTTGGATATAAATCTAAAGATGTTGTGTTTTGCCATTATTATTATTTTTTTATTTTTTTTTATTTTTTATTTATTTATTTTTTTTTATTATTATTACTACTATTATTATTATTATTTATAAAAGTCGCTCGATAGTCGTCATTTAGAAAATGCTGTACAGTTTTGGTTGCCATATGATGAGTAAGGATATAGAAAGGGTTCGGCGCAACGCAACGAAATTTATTTCATTACGTTATAAACTATACAAAGAGGTTCTAAGAAGGCTAAGTCGTGGCCATTGTCGCAACGCCGTTTTCGTCGATAACCGAATTTAAGCGACATCAGGTGTGGATAGTAGTTGGATGGGAGACCGTCCTCTGCGTCCAGATTATGTAGCGACCCATGGTTCCGATCGCGCGTAAAGCCGTAGGTGAGGGGTGGGGAACCTTTGTGTGGTGGGCAAATTTCAACAAAAATACGCTCTAGCGTGTAAATTGCGGTTTTAAAAATAGTTTGGGGCTTAATATTGTGTGACTTTAAATAATTAAACTGTCCGCGGGCAATTAAATTACACTAATTTAATTACGCATTACAGTATGCCCGCAGGCCGCAGGTCCCCCACCCCTGCTGTAGGTCCTCTCAAAGAAATGAATTTCTAATATACTTGAAACACCATTTAAGGGGTGCATTATTAAATTGTTTAATATTTTAAGTCGTTTTGATATTGTAAATTATGGACATTCATTTGATATAGACCAGGGGTTTTTCAACCGGGGGTGCATGTACAGGGCCCCAAGCATCACTTCCTCGGGCCTGGTACACAATCGCATGCCGGACTCCCTCGCCTCTGACCCCCCCCCCCTCTGGTTCGAGACAAGTCATTCATGCATAGTTTTGTATAGATTTTTTTAAAAATAAATTCCCTACACCCAAATCAGATTAGAATTAATACACATCCCTGACAAAAAAAAAAATCTTAATTGGGCTTTGTCAGGCCCCAGTAAGCTTTACCTTTTTCACTCACTATGCTTGGGGCCCTGTCCGTATTGGATTTTTCAGGGGTACACAGTGAACTATATATAAAATTATATTTAATTATCGATGCATTTATAGTTACACAGCACCATTCCGCCCATAACATCCATTTCGGGGGACGAGCAACTCGCAGCAGCATTGCCAAGCAGTTAGGGGATCTAAATACTAACGAGGCTTTCGTACGTGGTTCATCACCATTGAAAGCAACAATGCTCCGTGTTAGCCCAGTCAGAAGAAATCCATATCCATATTTAGTTGATT
Organism: Bathynomus jamesi; assembly: GCA_023014485.1. NCBI lineage: Eukaryota > Metazoa > Arthropoda > Malacostraca > Isopoda > Cirolanidae > Bathynomus > Bathynomus jamesi. Next base: position 666,550 of record JAJOZX010000111.1, read on the forward strand.
GCGAGTTTCGTTAGTTTGTATTGCGGACACCGCAAATCATTATCAGTCCTAGTGCATGATTCTTCAGAAGCAAGATGCCCGTTTGTTTTTCCTCCCCAAGGAAGCGCAAATTTACCCGCATCAATCACAGTCACATTCGAACTACCCAAGGCTTGCTCTACACAGAGTGGACCAAAAACCACGAGTATCCGCACTGGCAAACCGTCCGTATACAGGCCTGTAGACTATTTTGTGTAGAATAATAATTTTTTATACGTATCTGTAGATCCAACAGGGGAAAAATGTATTTGTAAAGGCAAACTGAATAGAATTTAAGAGACTACATCTTCATCTTACGGTAGAATAACCTTAAAAAAAAAAAAAAAAAAAAATTACTAGGTGTCTCCAAAAAATGTCCCTATTTCTAAATGTTCTAAGCTTAAAAAAAAGAATCTAGACACACATACAAACACAGTAGGTAGGGCCTACGTAAAACTTAATTTATTGACCTCAAACATGTTCAGTGTAATAGTCATTTTTTGTAACCATATTCAGTCTTGCTCAAATGTTTGACATAATTTTTGGAAATAGTTCAGCTAGGATGATGTTGATTACCTCGTAGACTTTGGTCTTTAGGTCTTCAAGTGTCTTAAACCGAGTTTCACAAGCAGTGTGTGGAGGTACTCCATCCTGCTGAAACCACTGAATCTGGGGTTCTATGGCCTCACTTGACTTAGTATATTGGTAGCGGTATAGTCTTTTCCTAATTTCGTAGAATACAAAATTAGGAAAAGTTTTTGCTTTAAGTATGAAATGGTGAAAGAGCGGTTTTAATATACAAATTTTTAGTTATTAAATAATGAAAGATTAGAAATGTATAGGTGTATGTATATAGGTATATGCGGAATAAAAACCCCCAATCTGTTATAGTCCGGTTGCACGGGGTGGGAACCCTGCATTGTTTGTTATAAAGCAAATCTTGACATATTTTGAAAGCTTATACCACCCTATTCAAGAATCCATCGGGTGTACACCTGACCCCCGCTTGGCTTTTTGAAGATGGCCGCCGAAACTGAAAAATCCCATATCCTGGTCAATACTTGGTGTCATTTCTAGGGGTTTTTAGGATGATGAGTCGATCTGGAGGGGTTGCAGATACTTTGGGAGTCGTTTTGACCCACATTCGTCAATACTCAAGGTCATTGGAGGTCAAACGCCCCCAGAAATAAGGAATATCCCATATCCCGGGCAGTCGTGGAGATATTTTGGTGATCTTACTGTCGTTTTTATGGTTTTGGGCGAGACTGAGTAGTTCTATAGGCACATGATAACAGTAGGATATCATTTTGCAACTCCATGGGTCAAGTCAAGGTCATTTGAAGTTAAAGTTTGGCTTTGAAATATGATAATGCCACAGTTGACATCACTGTATTTGCTTTATTTCAGTGACAATTTCTACAATCTAGCTAACTGCTGAGCACTTAACATCTTTTCTGCAGGTAAAACCAGATCATAATGCTTAAATGACATAACCCACATTATATGGATATGGATATTCGGATATAAACCACAATTTATGCTGAAGTGCAGGGCACATGCATTCTATGGAAGGTTGCAAAGCTACAAGATATGACCTCGTAAGCAAAACAAAGCTCACACCTAGCTGGAGGATTGGCATTGACAACTTTGATGAAGTTATTCACATTAGGTAACCATTTATTGGGGGCAAATATCAAAAGACATGGTTGTGTCATGTGTCAGGATCGTCAGGATCATCAGTGCTCTTCGTTTGCGTTTTGGGTCAATGGATTGTTGCAATCCAAGCCGCTGCCACATGCACAGAACATTGTGCAAGGGATTCCGCGTCCCATGCAGCCGCAGCGACTTCCCCTGCATGCTGATTGTGATTCACACCCACATCTGATTAGCTTCAGAACTTCATCTGGTGCTAAGCACACTCCTTCACCAACTGTTTTTGGGATGAGAACTCTGTTTCGTCTCTCTCCCACCCATAATGCACAGGATCAAGTGGTGGTGGGTCACACTTTAGTGCATCGAGCCAGTTCGCCACAGTGTAGTGGGCTCTGAGCACATTTTGATGGAAAGCTTCAGTTGTTGGTGGTAGAGAACATAGTTTAGGTGACTTCCCTGTCTTCTGAGCCCATACTCGCTGACGACACTCAGTAAGAGATGAGGATTTCTTATCCCCATAGCATGCAACAATGAACGCTGTTGCCTCTTTCTCGATATGGTCAAAGCATGCATCAATGGACCCCAGCTTGTCTAGCTTCCGACCCTTCTTGGCTGTGGCAGTGGCTTTGCCGATGCTATGTATTGCTGCAACTGTGTCACAACCACTCAAAGCGTGTAGTTTGAGGATTTGTGGGATGTCGTCTTTGTGCTGGGTTACAGTTGCTCGGATGTCCACTGATTTTCTGCCACGCACTGGAGACTCCATAATCATGGGACAGCCTAGTTTCTTAAATTCATAGAAGTGAGTCAGCATGGCAAACACGTCTGTGTCATCACAAATGATGGAGATGCTGGCATCATAATCTTTCTCAGCTTATGCGATAGCGTGTTGCGTTATTATCACGTCAGCCTCTTCATGAGATGAGAGCTCCAATGCTGCTCGACTCCTGCCTCGCACAATGGAAGTCGGTATGGTCTGCCATCCTGCAAGCACTAGCTCATGGTCTTGGGTTACAGTTGCGAGATACTCACTGTCAGCAAGGATTTGCTCACAGAGCAGCCTGTTTAGTTGCTCCTTGTTCGCGGTGCACGTGAGAACAACGTCTCTTGTAGGCAATCGGGTGTTGAGGTCCAGCTTGTGAACTCTGCTGCTCTTGCTTCTCATTGCCCGAGTGCTTGATTTCGGAGAGATCATAGTAGCGATCAAAAGCTAGTACTACAGATGCATGAGAAAGATGTTTCGGTAGCCATACTTTGAAGGTTTGGATAAATGTAGCAACTGTGCCACTAGCAGGCCAGTCGACTGTCCACAAGACAGCTGACACATCCGTGATAACTGTTGGTCGACCCCATGTTCGAGAGGATGTTTCCACTCCCAAGTTCTGCTTCAATGCGGACTTAGCTGCAGTTCTCATTAAGCCATCTGGTTGGAACAGTGCGAGGTGGGTATGCCGCAAGCTCTGTTGAGAATACATGGGTCAAGTCAAGTTCGCGTTCGCTCATCAGCAAACCGATGACGCGTGCATAAATCGCTTCTTGGTCCATAACCAAGTGGGCACCCACCTTGATATGTTTCGTTTTACTTGCAAAGGTGATAACATGTTTGGAAATGGTGCCATAAAAGCCTTGTGGCAATGATGACTCGTACTGTGCCAGTTGCGTCTTTCCAATACTAACATCTCTATCGGCATTGGCATCTGGAGATGCAAGCTGCCCTGTCTGAATATTGTATAAGTTGCCTCCTGGATGTGACTCTGGATCCATTGGGTCCATGCACTTAGAAAGGGAATCATGAAGTGATTGGCGATCTTCTTCTCCATGTTTGATGCGACCTCCTGCCTCCTCTTTGTGGTACAGATGGAATGTTTCTAGGTGCTCACTCATATCTAGGAGGTCAGCAGTCAGACTCACGAGCATTGAGGCTGTACACTGCGTTCGCACTTTTTAGCAGATTACATTTTCTCCAATGTTTTCAAAAGTTTTTCCCCGACTTCAATGAAATTTGTAGCAAATAATCACTATATATAGCAGCATTGATGGTATTAATTTCGATAATTATTTTACTTATCAAAATATTTTCTCATTTTATTGAAAACTGTAAAATATTGTGTTCCGAATTATTAAGCAAGTATTCTATTTACGGATCTAAATGGTGAAAATGGCTAAGAAGAAGGATTTAACACTAACTGAGAAAAGAAAAAGTCAAGTTACTCGCTGAAAATATAAAATCTATTGAAATTGCGAAGCAGTTTGGCAAAGCTTATCGAACTGTAAACAAGTTTGTAGCGGAGGGTACCAAACTGAGGCAGCGAAGTGATAAAGGAACTATAAGAAAAGTGACAAGGCAGATATCTGTAATCAAGCGCAAACTGCAAAGCATCCATTGTCCTTAAGTAGAGGTTTTTGAGCAGGCTGGCATACATAATGTACCAAGAAGTCGAGCGAGATCACCAGATTTAACCCCTTTAGATTTCTTTGCATGGGGCTTTATCAAATCGCACGTCTATCAGACGAAGATTACGAATTTTGAAAACTTACGTATACGAACTGCTGCAGATAACATAACCCCGCAAATGCTCCAGAATGTGTTTAGAAATGCTGCGGAACGATTTGAGCTGTGCAGGGATACTGATGGGCGTCACGTCGAATCCTACTCTCTTAATAAATGTTACCACTTTATCATTTTATGATTGAATTCCATATAATTTCCAAGTGCTTCACAAAAATAGATCCTGACTTTATGTACACCCTGTATAGTGATTATTTGCTACAAATTTCATTGAAATCGGGGAAAAACATTTGGAAACATTGGAGAAAATGTAATCTGCTTAATAAGTGCGAACGCAGTGTATACCCACTTGGCCATCTCTTGTGGAATTTGGGTGTTACCAATGACACCGCTAGGACCCTTCCCACGACGCATCCAGGTACTCCCCAGGAACTGGTTGGTTGGTACCCCATTCCAGAGTCCATCCATGTGATGCATAGAACCCTCTCCTCTCATAAATGCATCTAAGATTTCTTCAGGTAACCACATCATTGATCGAACGAAGAAGAGGCCATATCTACTGTAGTTGTGATGCCCAGCAGCGAAGAAATACGGCAACATATTTTCAACTGTTTGAATGGCCAGAGCATAATCACCTTCATGTGTACTGCGCGTGTATTTCATAATGAGAAAAGTTGGCTTGATGATGATGTCAACCCATATACGAGTTGTTCTGTTAGCAGAGGCCAGTTCTTCAAGGACTTGCATCAAGTCAGCCATGGTATTGATACGCTCACCATACTTCAAGAATACAGGTCTGAGAGCTTCTTCAGTCAGCATGCGAAGTGCACGGGCATTTTGAGGGTACTTTTTTCCTTCTAGCATTTTATCCACTGATCCGAATATGCCACAGAGAACTTCTTTCAGGCCACTTCCCGCTGCTAGACTGCCAATCGCACCAATGAAGTCCATCACCAAGTGCATTCCACCAAGGATGGCAACCACATCAGTCAGAAGACTTCATGTATGGAACAGGATGCCCACTATAACCTCGTAGATCTGTTGATCTGCTGTGATGACCAAAACACTTTGGTTGGACTCCCTCGTCACTTTAATGCCATTGTTGATTGCAGTGTTGACAGTGTTGTGGTCCGCTGGCTTCACATTAATGAGTGGCATATACTTGATGGCCGACTTCTTAGCTGGCATCATTCCCGCCTCTCTACAATGGCGGGTGTTGAAGCCATTGTACTTAGGGGTGCCAGCGACAAACGGTATCCATCTGAAGAACTCCAGATCTAGCTCTTCTGCACGGTGAAGTGACACTTCGGCTGCTCTTGTAAGCTTCTCAGAAGGCTCAAATGAGCAGGTTGCCTCCATGGGCATAGGAGGTTTTTTCGGACCAGTGTATGGCACAACTTCCAGCTCACAATTTATGGGAACTGACATTTCTTGTTTTGATAGTCTAGGAATGACCTTCGCACTGTCGTTTTCAAGTGATCTGGGCTGTTACAATAGCTGCAAGGTTGTGATAGTTTAATCTACAATTTTGAGAGTGAATAACTGCATCAAAGTTGTCAATTATAACTTGCACAAGACCAGCAAGTGCAGCATCATTCAAACCCCACCACACAGCATCTCTTGCTGCAACAGCAGCAGCAGCTGAGCGCATAAAACGCCGCACTTCATCATAAGAACAAGTTACATTGTACTTGTACAACTCTCTAATGATTGCTTATGGTCACCTACGAGAACACCCAGTGCTATTTGGAGTGGAGTAGGCTGATTTGTAACAACACTCGCTACAATGTTTCCAACCATTATGGATTGCAGGGAGTCAGAGAATTTCGAACTGACACGAGTAAGCAATTGCATAAGAACATCTCATTCATTCGGAAGCAATATATTTGTCTATGTGAGTACGATAAGAAGTGAATTCTTCCTTGTTCTTTTTGCACTCACTCGCGATTTGCTTGCTCAGCTTCTTCACACACTCATCAATATCAACAGATTCCTCACAATCTTTTGCAATATTCAGGTATGAGGCAGCATAGTTTTTGAAAACTAACAACGTAGCGATACCATCCCCATGTAAGTCTATAATTTCGTCTTTGAGGTAATGTTTAACTTTTACAATGAGCGACCTACGTGACAACTTCTCACCACCTAACTCTTTGTAAAGCTTCTCTACTTCAATTGAATTCCATGGTTTCATTTTGTCCCTCGACAATTCTACACACAAAGCAATGAAGGGGCGGTCTTCAGGTTCAACCCTTGACTTATTCTGGCAAGCTCTCTCAACCTCAACATGAAAGGTAGACATACAATCTTTATGGTATCGGGCTGCTTCAGCCGGTAAATCTCCTTTCATGCCCAACAACCTACGAGTACAACTTGTCCCTGCTCATCATTTTTCAGTTTACACTTTTCTATCAACACACCTTTGTAATTTGTTTTTTATCACAAAGCTTATCGGTCATAAACCTAGATGCTGGAATGCGGTATTGCACCGGAACTTTGATGTCATATTTCTCGGGTAATATACACTCACTGACTTTCAAACAAGTGTTTTTTTTAGGGTCATATACTGGGCCTTCACTGAGAACAGCACTACGTAGTCTTTTTGGCTCCACTGTAGGGGTATCACATTCTCTCTCTCATGAATGCTGATAAATTCCGCTTGGACACATAAGTGGAAACACACTTCTTGTGACAACAAAGGATTTTTGCTCCATCTTCCAAGAGAGGCTCTAGTCTCGCTCGAACATCTGGTTGCCCTCTGATGTCGCTGCTCTCTCTGATTTTCTGAATCCTCCCACAATTTGAAAGACCTTTCTGACCTCCAGGACAGCTACGCAGGAAATCCTTGAAGAAACATTCGTCTGCAGCTTTTGTAGAACCTGAAAAAAAAAAAAATTTTGTTTACCCATTCTTCAGAGTACAAATCGCATTGAAATAATTTATCCTCAGCAAATGAAAACTAAACAATGCTCACCTGGTATATTCTCCATATTCAGCAGTCAGAAAACAATTTTGGAATCAGAACAACCAAGACGTCATCAAACCACCAGGTGGGCAGCACCATCAGCAATAATCTCAACAACCTGAAAAAACTAAGAGGAATAATTAGACATATTGGAATTCACCTTAGCATGGGGAAAATAATCCCTGATTTCATTTTAAACCCTATAGAACTACTCAATCTCGCCCAAAACCAAAACGACAGTAAGATCACCAAAATATCTCCACGACTGCTCGGGATATGGGGCGTTTGACCTCCAATGACCTTTAGTATTGACGAATGTGGGTCAAAACGACTCTCAAAGTATCTGCAACCCCTCCAGATCGACTCATCATCCTAAAATCCCCTAGAAATGACACCAAGATCATAAAATTCCATCAAGTATTGACCAGGATATGGGATTTTTCAGTTTCGCCGGCCATCTTGGAAAATGGCGGCATATTGAAAAAGCCAAGCGGGGGTCAGGTGTACACCCGATGGATTCTTGAATGGGGTGGTATAAGCTTTCAAAATATGTAAAAATTTGCTTTAACAAACAATGCAGGGTTCCAGTAAAATCAGGGTCTCTGCTACCGGACTATTTATTACCTTACTGAAGACGAAACCCCATTAATAAAATATATATCCATTATAAAATAAAAATGGACATTTTGGGACCCCACACACACACACACACACACACACACACACACGTAGAAGAAGCCCCCGGTCGGGTCTGTCGTGAGAGCACTGGAAGTTCTTAAAGTTGATGAAGCGATGAAGACTTCCTGGAGTCAAAATCTCCAAATAGTTAATTAAATTTAAAGGGCTACTGCGCTGCTAAGTTATAAAGGTAGGAACAGTAGCCCTGTTCAAAAATCAACTTTTTCTTATTTTCATAGGTTTCTGTACTTTTTCCCATGCTTTTTGACCTGAAAAGGCCGGAAATCACAACCATTTTGACCTAGGTTGTTGGGAAGCATTGCCGCATGGAGCTTTAAGTTTTCTGCCTTGAAATCGGCCAAAAGCACCAGTTCCGGGGTCCCTTGAATCATGTTTTCCACTATAACCTTTTATCTAAACAAGATAGAGCAACAAAATAGGCACCAAATTAAAGTGTTTTTAATCCTCTTTCTAACTTATACAATTATGATAGTCTTGGAACAAGAAATGGCACATTGGTACATACAAAGATTTCAGAAATATCACAAAATTCGTTTTCTCACACTCAAGGCAGACAAGGCGCCTTATTCATGACACAAATTTGAGATTAACATTTTGTCACAAGTCTAATCGATCAAGAAGTGAAAGCATTACATGATGATTAATTTCATAATGACATTTACACAGTCAGTTGTTGAGAGTTTGTTTCTTGAAGCTGTCAAAGCGGCGTCTGTTGAACTCCACAGCTTGAAGGAGATAGTCCCTTTGCTTGGCATCTGTTGTTATGACATTTGCAAAGTCGCTCATCATCTTGACACTACGTTCAGCAATGTCATTCACCGCTTTCAGATTCTTAACATAGTCCAACGCTTTTCTGTAGTCCTCATTCTGTGGCCAAGACGTGACAGGTTCCAGAAGCCACTCGGATCCAATGTTCAGTGTGTCCAGCAGGAAATGTGATTCTGGGCCAATGAGATCAACCAGGGTGGTCTTAGCTGTGACTCTCTGGAATAGAGGCTTTCCTGTTCTGAAGCTGTCTGGCTTCTCAGTGGCATGTAACTGGGCAGCAATGTCGTGCTTCAATGTGTCACTCAATCTACTGCTGAACAGGGCAAATGGCACGACTTCCTGCGTCAGGTACCATTTGTGGTTTTCCATCTTATTAAGTACTGCATCAGCAAGCTCTGGGTCAGTTTTCTTGTACTTCAACATGTCCTGGATTAGACTTAGATCATTCACGGGAGCATCTGCAGCAGACATTGACATCATCCATACAGGAGTGTAGAACAGCGCAAGGAAGGTGTTGAGTCTTTCCAGCTTTGATACAGTGTCTTCGTCGTACTCAAGTTGATCTGCAAACATCAGCATTTTCATGGAGTACAGGTTTCTGGCCATCCATCTGGCCTGATGAATGGCGCCTGGTCGACTCCAGTGAATACCTCGAGGAGGCGTTCCTCCAAGAACAATGACTGTCAGTTCAGCCATTTCCCTGTAGTCGGCTCTTGGAAGCCTTTCTGCTGTTAGAATGTCTTGGAGTATTTCTTCACTGTTCTTCTTTTCCTTCAGCGATTTGCTGTTGATAGCCAGCATCTTTGGGTTTTCCTTGGACAAGTCCGTCCAAACATCCTTCAGATGCTCAAACCAGGGATTATCTGGCCCCTTCACCTTCCCAAACAGCTTCTCCCAAACTGCTCCTACTAGGATTTCCAGGATGTGATGTCGACAGGCCAGATAAAACACCTTTTTGTTCAGCATTTTCTCTAGCAGTTTGGCAGCTCCTCTGTGAACTCCACTGTTACTGGATGTAGTGTCAAAAACAAGGGCAGTAACATTATCCGTAAGTTCCCATGTCTCCAGTAAATCCATTGAAGCCTCAGCCTGAGCTGTGCCAGAAGAATTGTCGATGACAGGTACTCCCAATAACTTTCCTTCAGTGTATGAAGGTGGACCAGACACTAGCACAGCTAGTCTCTGAGGTATTTCCAGGTTCACTGCCCAAGACATCTTTGAGCAACTTTCCATCCCAGTGTAAGGCAGCGTACTGTGGGGGGTTTTCACAAAACTTGGACATGTGACTCTGGCTGATATTATACCTGGACAGCATTCTGTTGCGACGTGTTGTTGAGGTTGAGATGACGAAGTTATCCAGATCAGCCCCTCCAGCTTTCAAGGTGGCAGAAACCATGGCAGTAACTTGATTGTCTGATAAACCAAGACGATCAGCTGTATTGCAGATGACATCACATTCCATGACCTTCCTTGGAAACGTCAAAGTCACATAATCCATGTCCTCTGTGTTAGCGTCGTTGTCAGTTGAGTCACCCCAGGTAATGTCATCCACATGAACAACTGCCTCTTGTTCTGCTGCAGCTGTAAAATAGTACAACATGTTAAGACAGTAATTGTTAAGTACATGCTAAATATCGCAATGGAGTAAAACTTAAAACTTTTTGTGATGTTCAAAGTAATTAGTTTTACCTTGTTCTTGTCTATGCTGCAGTCTTTCATTCCTCGCTGCTTGCTGCAGGGATCTTGTCTCAAAAATCTTGTCATGACCAGACATATGACCTTTCCTCTCAGTCTTTTGGTCTTCGTAGAACCTGATATCCTCATCTTTCTTCTCTCTGGATAACAGTCTGTTGTTCTGTATTTCCTGGATTGCATCTGGAGCTCCTATATCGAACAGGCTGTCTAATTCCAGCACAAATGCTCCTCTTTTTCCTCCAGGGTTACTTGCTCTTCCTTTGCTTTTCACCAGAGCACGATGTTTCTCATGTAGTTTCATGAAGAGCTTCATTGCGTTGTACTTGGTCATTGTCTTGATCCTAGCCATCTGCCAGAATGGGATGATAGATTCAACTGTTTCATATGCAAGGTCTTGAACCATGGGCCTCCCTGCATTTTCCGGTAAATTCTGAAGATTAAGGAAATACTGGAACGCCTGTCTGTTGGTGGGAAGCTGGGAACCACTGATAAAAGCTGAAGGGTATCCAACCAGGAAAGTTTCAGTGAGAGATCTGGTACATGGCCCAGTTGACACCTGCCTGTGGACAGTACGTGGAGGTTCTGAGATATCAACTGTGCGCCCACGGAGCTCCCTCAGCTCCTTGCTTAATGCCATTGTGAAGTTGTAACTTGTAGATGGTTTTCTAGATTCTGATTGAGTTTCTGTTGTTTCCTGAAAAATGATAGATAATTATTATTATTATTATTAATTATTATTTATTTATTTATTATTATTATTATTATTAATTATTATTATTATTAATTAATTTTATGCTCTTTCATTTGATACCTAATTTGTTGCTCTATCTTGTTTAGATCAAAAGTTAAAGTGCAAACATAATTCAAGGGACCCCGGAATTGGCGCTTTGGCCGATTTCAAGGCAGAAAATTTAAAGCTCCATGCGGCAATGCTTCCCAACATCCTAGGTCAAAATAGTTGTAATTTTCGGCTTTTTCAGGTCAAAAAGCATGGGAAAATGTACAGAAATCTATGAAAATAAGAAAGTTGATTTTTGAACAGGCCTATAGGAACAGTGATATCTTTTTAGATGTAAATGTAGTAGGAAGCACTGATTGGGTCTAGTTCCAAAGCACTAGGAGTTCTCAGATGACGCCCCGTTGGTAAAGACGGGAAGCTTTATGGAAACTTTTGAGGTTCAAAACGTCCAAATAAACTCGCTTAGAGATACTACTTGGGGACCGCTTCCCGACGATCAGCGAAGTTAAGCGACGGTGGGTTTGGAGAGTAGCTGGATAGAAGACCGTCTTCCGCGTCCAGATTGTAGCGACCCGTGGTTCAGATCCCACGTAAAGCTGTAGGTCCCCTGGGTTATATGACTTTAGGTATTGCGAAGGAGGTTAATCAACCCTAACATGCTTTAAAAATTAGTTTCTTCCGTAGTGGTACTACGAACCAGCTTATCCGCATTTAGAAAGAACACCGAGATATCTAAAAAAGGTAGGTGGTGGTCGTACACCTATTGCTCGGACTAAATTACCTTTAAAAGTAGATATCGGAATATAGGATATCTTTAGAGCAAAGCACGACATTTATGAATCTGTCATTGATAACTGCTTCACATTTTAAATTATGGTACTTTAACAGTTCTACTTAACCCCTATGTCATTGCTGTTGGAGAACAACAGTTTATTACAACCTACATACTATAATTTTTTATAAATTTCATGAAAGTAGTTTTTTTGTTATAACTATTCTAATACATTAATTAACTAATTCTTAAGTTAACTAAAACGAAAAATATGTAAACGAAATGGAACAAAAAAAAAAAAAGTAAAAACCGATAGACAGTATCTATTTTTTTTTACATAAAAATGATCGGCCCTTTTAATGGGCGGAACTTTCAAAAGTAGTATATTTGTCAATGCCGCTAATTTTACAGTAACTTTGGTTAAGAGAATTTTTTTTTCATGGAGCCTTGTATGTAATTTTTTATAAGACTAAATTTTCCTATATATAATGGTTATACAGGGTGTTTCAAAAGTCCAAAATCATCGGAAATATATTTAATGTCTACACACAGTACATGTCTATATATTTATTTTTAATGTCTGATGTATACCTTTCAAATATTCCGTGCGATGATTCCTCATTTCAAGAAGGTCAAGCTTGTCGCCCCTACTCTTGGTTTGGTCTGGTGAAGTGTAGTGAGGTTGTTTCTTGTACTCTCCACCTCACATAGCCAGGTACGCACGCACGGCTCATCGGGGATTGTTCTAAGCCAGGCGTCTAATCTTCTTTTGAAGATGTCCACCGCAACACCACTCGTGTTCCTTAGGTCTTTGGGCAGCAGATTAAACAGTTTTGGTCCTCTCACAACAAAACTATTTTCTTTCAGGGTTAAGGATGTTCCCTGTCTAGCCTTTAATTTAGGAACACGACACACTCTTTTTCTACTTATTCCAATTTGTGTATGATCACTGTTTTCAGTATATATATATATATATATATATATATATATATATATATATATATATATATATATATATATATATATATATATATATATATATATATATATACCAACAAAGACCCTAGGATCCACTCATGGCTGGTCTACCTAACTGTGTTCGTAATCGTGTATTGTGTATGTCCTCCGTGTGGCGGAGGGGACCTACAATTTTACGTGGGTTCCGAACCACAAGAACATAAGAAATTTATGTAAAAACTGCCAGTAATTTGGCAACGACCAATTTTACGAAACTAAATAATTATCAATTTAAAACTAATTAATTATCGATTTAAAACTAAAGATAGAATCTCTGGATCCAGAGGATCAAGTCATAATAGACTACTATCCACAAATGTTACACTCTATATATTTATAACGACATGCAAATATATCAGATCCAAAGAATCCAGTCAATTTCATTACGGTATCCATCAAGTCACGGTCCATATCGATTGCGAACCAAGTCAAAATTTACAACCATATACATTACAATATATACACTTACGAGGAAAAGTGTACGTGTGGCTGTAAAGACTGTACAGTAATGTAGAAATGTGTGCACCCATTATGGGTCTCCCATTTAAAGGTGTTTGTGGGGCAAGTGAAGATCATGAGTTTTTCAATACCTCACAGTACTATGGGGGGCACCGCTCGGCAGAGGAATCTCTTTAAATGGGGTGTGTAAGGACAGAGAGTATCCCCTAACCCAAGACGCTGCCTCCCTATATCCCACAACACTTGTGTTGAGCTGTGGGATCTATCCCACACAAAGCCTTAATTTTACTACCTTAAACTATACCCTTTCTATCAACATATATATATATATATATATATATATATATATATATATATATATATATATATATATATATATATATATAATTTCACACTAAAACACGTGAAATGAATAAATGCTGCAAACTCACAAGGAAAAAGAAAAACGTTGGCTGTGTGTATTCGATTGGATGTACACAATGTAACTCAGTATATATAGGCTAAACCGGTAAAACGTTAGATATTAGGGTAAAACAGCATAAATATGCGTGTAGAACAGCTAATACTTCCAATGCTTTATTTAACCATATGTATAGATGTAACCATAGCATCAAGTGGGATAGTTCTAAAGCGCTTGTTAAAAAAAGAGATATAATAGAAAGAAATATTCTAGAATGTGCATTTATTAATTTTAAAAACACTTTCAATAACAGTGCGGGGACGTATAACATTGACGACATCATGTTAAAATTTCTTTTGCCTCTCATTAACCCTTGTTAAGTATGTGCTAATTGTTTTGGTTTTCCTGTACGTTGTATATATTTATGGGCTTCTCGCCTTTTATCTTCATTCCCTGACGAGGTGTAGCTTTGAATACACGAAAGGCCTTGGAATCGTTTTTCTTTTTCCTTGTGGGTTTGCAGCATATATACAGGGTGGGCGGAAAGTAGCTCCCTATTTTGGATTGGTAAAAAAATGCGTATATTATCCATTTATTTCAGAAGAAATAATATGAAAAGGTAGGCATACATGGTAGGTTTTCTCTAAAATTCAATGTGGGCTCCATCTCTTTCCACCAGCTTCTGGAGCCGCCCAGGAATGGCATCCACTGACTTTAGCAGGAACTCCGGCGGGATGGAGGACATGACTTCCCGAATTCGGTCCTCCAGTTCTTCCAATGTCCTCGGTTTGGTGCGGTAGACTTCTTCCTTTACCCACCCCTAAAGAAAGAAGTCGCACGGTGTCAAGTCGGGGCTCCTGGCTGGCCATTGATGTGGACCACGACGACCCATCCAACGCCCAGGGAAGTGGGCATCCAGCCCTTCTGCGCAACACCATGAATGCTGAGTGGTACCTTGCTATGTCGCGAAACGAGGTCTGGCCGGTTGTCAGCACATGGGAGAACATCGACGATCTGATATTTATGCAAGATGGCGCCCCTCCGCACTTCGCTCTTGTTGTCCGTGAGTGGCTGGATGCCCACTTCCCTGGGCGTTGGATGGGTCGTCGTGGTCCACATCAATGGCCAGCCAGGAGCCACGACTTGACACCGTGCGACTCTTTCTTTGGGGGTGGGTAAAGGAAGAAGTCTACCGCACCAAACCGAGGACATTGGAAGAACTGGAGGACCGAATTCGGGAAGTCATGTCCTCCATCCCGCCGGAGTTCCTGCTAAAGTCAGTGGATGCCATTCCTGGCGGCTCCAGAAGCTGGTGGAAAGAGTTGGAGCCCACATTGAATTTTAGGAGAAAACCTACCATGTATGCCTATCTTTCATATTATTTCTTCTGAAATAAATGGATAATATACGTATTTTTTACCAATCCAAATAGGGAGCTACTTTCCGCCCACCCTGTATATATATATATATATATATATATATATATATATATATATATATATATACAGGGTGATTCAAAAAATGTTAACTCGGATGGGAAAGAATTAGATGTCATCCAATCAATACCACCAGAGATGTGCAGGACTCTTGAAAGCAACGTTTGATCGTTTTCATTCATGCATAGATATTCGTGGACAGCAAGTAGAAACTGTATGAAGCACCGTTTGCATCACTGTTTGCATTACTAAAATGTTTACAAGTAAATTGTTAATAAAAAAATAAAATCCCATATAAGTGTTAAATTTTTCTATCACCCTATAGCCTACACACACACACACACACACACACACACACACACACACACACCACACACACACACACTTGTTTTCCTTCGGCTTCCGACATAAAAAATATTTCCTATGATTCCGGATTTTTGAAACACCCTGTAATTTGTCTTCAATGCTAAAATTTTCTTTAGTTATTAATGTGTTTGTAATTATTACAAAACCTTTATTTTCCATTTGGTTTCTTCACTAAAAACTATCCAATTTTTTTTTCTGCTTCTCTCGTTTTATGCCCCCACCAGGAACTTCAGCGGGGTCCATAACTTTTGAACCACTCAATGTAAATTTATGAAACTATATACACACGTGTATCATCATCATCATCATCATCATAAGATGTGTAGTAAGCAAGAATCAGATCCTTGCATCAAAGGTCAATGTTACAATTAGAGGTGTGAAATGGTGTTTTTATTGTCCGCGTCATGACTTTTGAATCGCGCAAAATAATTTGATGAAGCTCCATGCACACACGGATCACCACGAGATGTCGCGAGAAAAAAATCGGCTCCTCGCATGAAATGTCAGTCACAAATTAGGTCCGCGCCAAAATTTTCGAACCATTCAACATTATGAAAGACAAATTAAATATTTTGTTTTACATCATTTCAGATTTGAATTACTCTGCGTTTTCGAGGTAAGAGTCTCTGTTTACTTATTAGTTGCTGTACTTTTATTTAACGGAATTAAATTGGTGATACAGTATGGTGTTTATATAATTATTTTACAGCATTAATTGGCTACAGGTGATAGCTTGGCTCTCAATCGTTAGGGGTGAAACCTTATTCATTTGGGTTTCGCTTGGTAGATCTCCTAAGAAGTTTATCGTGCCAGAAAATTACCGTCGACAATTTCCGGTGTAATTTTCAAAGCTAAAATTCATCAACCTGAATATGAATAATTTTATAGTTATTTTGTAATGTTGAATTAGGGTGGCTGCCCCTGTGTGTGTATATATATATATATATATATATATATATATATATATATATATATATATATAATTCAAACCCACAAGGAAAAAGAAAAATGATTCCAAGGCCTTTCGTGTATTCAGAACTACACCTCGTCAGGGAATGAAGGGCGGAGGCAAGATGACCATAAATATATACAACGGGACAGAAAAACAAAGATTAACACAAGATATTGTCAATTTTATACATTCCCGTACTGTTGTTGAAATTATTTTTAAAATGGATAAATGCACATTCTAGAATATTCCTTTCGATTATATTTTGTGTTTTTAACGAGAGCTTTAGAACTATCCCACTTAATACTATGTTTACATCTATACATATGGTTAAACAATGCATTAGAATTATTTGCTGTTCTACACGCATATTTATGCTGTTTTATCCTATTACTAACGTTTTACCCGTTTGGCCTATATATACTAAGTCCAGTGACGTACTAAGGGGGGTGCGAGGGGGGCGGTCCGCCCCGAGTGACAGCCAGGAGGGGGGTGCCATCGGGAGAGTTGAAATACCAGTACAAGTTTTCAAACCAAATGAAAAATTCGCCAAAGGAAGAAAAAAAATTTAAATGTTCAAACTATTACAAAATTTACAAACGAAAAATTATATTTGATAAAAATTACATCGAAAGGCGAACGTTTGTTGACATTTTAGTAATCAGTTTGTTGAGCATAGCCAGCTGGCTGCAACTGACATTCCAAGTCTTGTTCATTTGACACTGTGACTCCACATACATAAGGTGTTTCATTAAATAATTATGATGTCCAGTGTAGTATCATTGTATATTTAATATGTTGTTAATGCTTACTGCTTACTAAATAATATCAATTATAATAGCTAGCGTTATACCATACTATATTGAATTAGTGTTAATGCATTGGCATTGATAACACTAGGCAACAAAGATTTTGTTACAGAAGACCAAATAGGTGCTCCTAGCTAATTTCGGTATGCTGATTTCAAATCTATAATTAGATTTTTTCTATCACGTCTAGATTTTGTGTAAAATGCAAATCACTTTTAGTAAAATTTTCTACCACGTCCAGATTTTGGTTTTAATCGGCTTAATGCCAGTAATATGAAACTTGCTTTTCAAGGTTAAAGCAATTTTTTTTGCCAACTATATACAAATTCGAACAATTTTGATAAATAAAATTTATCCCGAGTTGGCCACACTGAGTCAAGAGCATAGTAACGGGCAACGACCCAACGGTAAGTCGCTACGTGACAGTCAAGCAGAACGGTTGTTGAAGCTCTCTGCTGATGAGCAAGTGACAGGTTGTGGAGACTTGTGTGTTTTTATAGCATTTGTTTTGTACTACGGTGTGTATTTCTTTTTATTTTGCACATCGTAATAATTACTTTCTACGTTTTTTCAGATATTGTATGGTAATTCAAAATGGCATCAAATAGACGTGCTTGTGTAAATCACCCAGACAACTTCTGCTTTGTCTGTGGACAATATACACCTAAGCCACAACGTAGAAACATAACAACAAAGATTAAACTTGCCCACAAGTGTTATTTTGACTGTAAGTTAGGAGACCAACAGAGGGACTGGGCACCACATATTTGCTGTGCACAGTGCAATGCAATGTTAATAGCTTGGATGAATGGTAAAAGAAAAGCTATGCCGTTCTCAGTCCCCATGGTTTGGCGTGAGCCGAAAAATCACTTCAATGATTGTTATTTTTGTTTGACAAAGATTGCTGGTTTCACAAAGAAAAACAAATCAAAGATCACGTACCCAAACTGCGAATCAGCAATGAAACCAGTACCACATGATGAAACAAATCCACCACCAGTTCCACCAGCAACGATAACAGACAGCAGTTCATCTGAAGATTCTGCTAGTGATATAGAAACAGGGAAAGATGGCATATATGTTCCAGATGCAAATATTTCCCCACATTTGTTAAGTCAAGCGGAGTTAAATGACTTAGTGCGCGATTTGGAATTACCAAAAGAAAAGGCAGAGTTGCTTGGTTCAAGACTTCAAGAATTTAATCTTCTCCAACCAAACACCAAAGTTTCCCATTTCCGCCATCGCCATTTGCAGTTTTCATCATTTTACTTACAGGAAGAAAACGTTTGTTTCTGCCACGATATCAGTGGTCTGATGCAAGGGATTGGCTGTCGCTATGATCCAAAAGAATGGAGACTGTTCATTGACTCTAGTAAAGCTAGCCTTAAAGCTGTATTACTGCACAACGGCAATGAAAAACCTTCAATACCTGTAGCACATGCCACTGGCCTTAATGAGACTTATGAATCGATGAAACTGCTGCTAAGACTCATCAAATATAAGGACCACACATGGAATATTTGTGGCGACCTTAAAGTTGTATCATTACTTCTTGGGTTACAGTTGGGCTACACAAAGCATATGTGCTTTTTGTGTCTATGGAACAGCAGAGATGACAAGAACCACTACAAAAAACATGATTGGCCATCTAGAACTGAACATGTTGTTGGTAAATACAATATGAAACACCCAGCACTTATTGACCCTCAGAAAGTACATCTTCCACCACTTCACATTAAACTTGGCCTTATGAAAAATTTCGTGAAGGGTATGGATCATCAAGGTAGTGGTTTCCAATATTTAAAGGATAAATTCAAAGGAATATTGACAGATGCTAAGCTAGAAGCTGGAGTTTTCACTGGACCACAGATCCGCAGTGTCATCCACGACTCATCGTTTCCATCTAACCTAAATGAGAATGAACTAGGAGCATGGACATCTTTCGTTGAAGTTGTCAAAATTTTTCTTGGAAACCACAAAGCTGAAAACCACAGTAAACTCGTAGAAAACATGCTTAAATCTTATGAAATAATGGGATGCAGAATGTCTTTGAAAATTCATTTTTTACATTCTCATCTTGACTTCTTCCCGGCCAAACTTGGGGCTGTAAGTGACGAGCATGGTGAGCGCTTCCACCAACAGATCTCAGTTATGGAAAACAGATACCAAGGTAATTTCAACCCAAATATGATGGGAGATTATTGTTGGTTCCTGCAGAAGGAGAGCTCGTCATCCTACAAGCGACAAAGGAAGAGGACACACCAAAGTTTCACTTAAGAACAGGAATTTGCCTTTCAGTAGTAACAACAAAATACTAACGCGCTTTGGGTGGATGGTTGGGCGCAGGGGTGGTAACTCCGCCAGCGGAATTCCGCTGTCTGTCTTAAGCCAGAATAAAGGAGGAAAGACATCCCTGTTCACTAATTATTTAAGTATGCTTAACATAAAACGTGGCACGGAAAAGTAGCTTAGACGGCTTTCGTAATAGAAGCGGGTGAGAAAAAAAAATGAAAAATAGGGGTTTTCGGTTACACAAAATCTGGACGTGATAGAGAAATTTTGATATCAGATCTGAAATCAGCATCAGCGCTTTAGTAGGAATCAGTAGTTCACGTGTCTGTAACAAAAAAAAAGTTGAAATTTGTTCCCTAGTGTAATTCACTGGGGAACAAATTTCAACTTTTTGTCTATTGAATTAGATTTGACAGTTAGTTCTAGGTAATTTGGGTGCGCTGAGCACGAATCTTTACTCGGTTTTGCTCTATCAGGTCCTGATTTTGCTCAACACCCCTCCTCTTTCGTCGTATTCATAAAAAGGTTTTTTTCTCAATACTCGCTGTCTTTTTGCAGTTACACATTATGCAACTAGGTTTTTATCTAGGTATTTGTACCTATTGTTATGGTATTGTTGTATTATGTATATTTTTATATGTAACACCCTAAAAATATTTTTAATTTTGTCATTTTTAACCCATTTTAATATTAGTAAATTAAGCTAAAAATATCATAGAATTCTAAAATTTTCTCGAGCGTTCCTGTTCTCTGTAGAGTATTCTAGAGGGACAACTAAAATATATAAAAGCGACTCGTTTCCAGAGTTAATCAGTCAATTCAATCAGTCAGTCAGTTGAGTTAGTTAATTAAGTTTGGGCATTAACATAATTTTGAATTGGCATATGATTTAGTGAGTAATTTTGTCATCGTGATTTAATATAGTTGATTTAATTAGACGTAATTTATATTGTACCTACTCATCCGTGTTTCTAGTTTAATTTCATAGATTGTAAGTACCTATTTCATAATAAGTACCTATTTAAACTAATTTTTGTGTTTATATTTCAGATTTTCTTAAATTTATATGAATTAAGGGCTTTAAATACCTTTACAAATTGGCAGAACAATCAAGCAATATGTCATCAAGCACTAGAAAGTTCAAATGCAAAAACAACCCTGATTCCTTCTGTTATATATGTGGAAATTTTACACTTCCACATCAACGAGCAAATATAACTGACTTCGTAAAAAGAGCTTACTTAGCTTATTTTGGCATAAAACTGGGGGACCAAGATAAATCGTGGGCTCCACATAAAGCCTGCACTATATGCATTGAAAGACTGCGACATTGGACGAAGGGTTCGGATTCAAAAATACCTTTTGGAGTTCCGATGGTAAGTTTATGATTTCATAAAACTACGTAATTTAATCACTAGTATACTATAACTTACCTAAATGTAATTGTAACTTAGGTACATAAACAAAAATTTACAGAAAATGTTTATAAGAATCTCAAATATTGCATAAGGTTGAAACACATAGAAATGTTAAATGTTTGGGTGATAACTTTTGATAAAATTCATAAAAACAAGTCTCGTCGCTTTTGTTAACGCTTTACAATTTTTTTTCCATATCAGGTGTGGCGAGAGCCTACTAACCACGAGACCGATTGCTACCTTTGCTTTGTCAAGACTTCGGGCTTCACTAAGAAAAATAAACATTGTATCGAGTACCCAAATTTCGACACCGCGATACGACCTGTGCTACATTCAAATGAGATCCCCATTCCAAAATTTAAGGGTCTGCCAACTCAAAAATTAGTTGAAGATGTTCCTGAAAATATTGTTATGCACTTTGAGGAGTCAGACACCGATTTTGACCCCAGCGTATTTGAAAGTCAAAACGATCCGCAAAAGTTTAACCAGGCCGAGTTGAATGATCTTGTAAGGGATCTAAATTTGCCAAAAAAGGCTGCGGAAATTTTAGCTTCAAGACTTAAAGAGAAAAACTTGCTTACTTCAAACACACATTTCATTTTACAGAAAAAGAGAAGAAGAACTTGTTAAATATTTTAGAACAGAGGATAGTTTAGTATATTGCTGCGACATAGTTGGTTTGTTAAAGATGATGGGGGTTGAGTCTTACGATGCAAATGATTGGCGCTTGTTTTTAGGCAGTTCGAAAAGAAGTCTTAAGTGTGTGTTGTTGCATAATGGCAATCTATACGGCTCGATACCGATTGGGCACTCAACAAAATTAAAAGAAAAGTATGAACATATAGAAAAGGTTTTAAATCTTATCAAATATAGGGAGCACGAGTGGATCATATGTGTTGACTTAAAAATGGTTAATTTTCTGCTAGGACAACAAGGAGGGTATACTAAATATCCCTGCTTCCTTTGCTTATGGGACAGCAGAGCCAAGGAAGAACATTATTTCAAACAAATCTGGCCAGCACGAACATCACTTACTGTCGGAGAAAAAAACGTAATTAATCCACCTTTAGCGAGCAGAGATAAAATCATATTTCCTCCTCTGCATATAAAACTAGGCCTCATTAAACAATATGTAAAAGCTTTAGATACGAACGGCGAGTGTTTCAAATACATAACTTCAAAATTTCCAAGTTTAAGTTATGAAAAAATCAAGGCGGGAATTTTCGACGGTCCACAAATAAGAACAATGATTAAAGACAGCAATTTTCCTAATGTCATGAATGAACGCGAAAAAAATGGCTGGTTCTCATTCGTGGACTTGATAGAAAACTTTTTAGGCAATTATAGGGCAGATAACTACGAAGAAATCGTAAAAAAACTTTTAAGGGACTACAAAGAGTTAGGTTGCAATATGAGCATAAAAATGCATTTTTTGAATAGCCATCTTGACCAATTTCCAAGTAATTTAGGTGATGTAAGTGACGAACAAGGGGAGAGATTCCACCAAGATATAAAAATTATGGAGGAACGGTACCAAGGCCGCTGGGATTCCCACATGATGGCTGATTACTGCTGGTGCTTGAAAAGAGACCTGCCATCAACAAGCAAATACGCTAGAAAGTCTTACAAAAGAACATTTTTGCCACAGTGAAAGCTTCATATCTGTTTGTTTTTTTATTTTAAGTCATTTCTATCGTTATAATGTAATTTTACTGTAGTTTGAACTGCTTGTATTCATGAAACTTGAAAAAAAAATTTAACACATGACTTAATTTTTTAGTCCTAATTTGAAAAATCTGGAAAATGGCACATAGGCTGTCGACAAGAATCAGGACCTGATAGAGCCAAACCGAGTTGAAATTCGTATTCAGCGCACCCAAGTTACCTAGAATCAAGTGTCAGATATCATTCAATAAAATACGTGTTGCCCAGTGGATAATTAATTGTCTCTGTTTGTCTGGGTTGATAATCTGATAACTCAATGGGTATCTGGTTGGAAAAAGTTTGAGAACCACTTGTTTGAAGCTTTTCTGTTGTAATAATTTTTTTTTACTTTATTTACTGAGACTTTTTTTGGAACCTTGGAGAGAGTCTATTCCTTCTTTTCAGTCTCAACTCGTCGATGGGAAATACTGATGGAGAATGTAGGCATGACAGTCAAAAGACTTTCCCAGACAAGATGGAGTGCTCATTATGACGCTGTGAAACCAGTGAAGGCAAATTTTGAAAAGCTGACCTCAACCCTTGAAGTACTGTGCGATCCCAAAGAAAATGTGGACACAAGAGGATCAGCTCAGATTTTGCTGTCTGCTGTATGTGATTTCTCTTTTTTGAGTTACCTTTCTTTCTGGTGTGAAGTCCTGGAAGAAATTAATCTCGCACAAAAGTATTTGCAAACAGTTGGAATCAGCCTTGAAAAGTGCATTGTGAAGCTCCAAGCTCTAAAACTGTTTCTTGAAGATCAGCGCAATGAAATTGTGGAGAGGGCCATTCATTATGCAACTACAAAGTGTGAGGAAATGGACATTTCTATGGAGAGAAGAGAGAGAGTAAAGCTCCGAAAAAGGATGCCAGGAGAGAGGGCAAAGGATGCTGGTCTCACATTGCTAGAGGAAGTAAAAAGGGCTATGTTTGAATGTCTTGATTGCTTTCATCAAGAATTGGAGATTCGTTCTAAGGCAATGGATCAAATTCTGTCAATCTTCGCTGTTATTCAGCCAAACACTTTGGTTCTTGCAACAGAAGAACAACTTGGAAGCATATCCCAAATTTGACTCAGATTTTCGATGAATTCTCTGATGAAGATATCAGTGTGGAAATTGGACGACTTCGGAGGCATTTGGAAGCTGCCAAAATCAGCGTTGAAGAGGCAAAGAAATGGACAGCATTGCAGTTTCTGGAGTTTATTGTGAAATTGGATTTTTGTGAATCTTTGCCAAGCTTGTCACTGTGTTTGAGATTCTTTTTGACTGTCTGTGTCTCTATTGCTTCATGTGAAAGAAGTTTTTCGAAATTGATAAAAAATTTCTTTCGCTCGACCATGAGTCAGACAAAGATTGACAAATCTGGCTTTACTTTCAATTGAACATGAATATGCAAAGGTGAATTTTGATGGTCATTGATCAATTTGCAGAAATTAAGGCTCGAAAGCAGAAACTGTGAATCCTCTCTATTTACCTTTGAAGAATAGGCTGAGCGTTGAGACTGGATTTCCTGTGTTTTTTGTATAAAATAAAATGCAGTATTACCTGTTCACTGAATTTTTAATGTTCTGCATTTTTCTTCTTTCCAATTTGCTTATGACAGTACTGTACTGTTTAAAAATCTACTTGCAAACATATATTTTTCAGTGTTTAAACTTTAAAATTATTTGTGGGGTGCCAAAGAAGGATCCGCCCCGGGTGCCAAATACTTTAGGTACGCCCCTGAGTAAGTCACATTGTGTACATCCGATCAAATACACACAACCAACCAGATTATCCGGACTATTCTTTATTAAGCGTGATTTAACAGTATTATTATACGTAAAGACTACATTGATACCAATTGCTTTTAGTAAAGCCGGAAGATAGTGAAAATTTACGTGGTAAGGTAGGCTAAGAATATTTTCACGCTCAAATTCCTTTACAGTTACACTATTATAATACCTATTCTTGGCTTTCTTAAGGCAGTTATCTAAAAATGAAATAGGGTAACATAATTTAGTACCAATATTCATGATATTTCATAACTCGGAATCTAAAAATTCAGGACTGACAACTCTCAATGTTCTAAGAAACATAGCAGAGAAAAGAGAAGATTTAATGGCGGGATGATGGTCGGAATAAAAATGCACATAAGAGTTATTATTAGTAGGCTTACGATAAACTTCAAATTTGAACTGATTAAAGCATCTCCGAATTTTTAGTGAACTTGATAGATGGGACTAAACTGTTGAGCCTACCAAGAAAAAAATCAACATCCAAATTATTAGGCCAAAAGCATAAAATATCATCCATATCATCTATCTATCTATCCATCCATTTGCTTTGTTCGGAGCGATAGGGCGCGTCCCTCTGTGGGAATGCACTTTCTTCGGTGTAAGGGCTTTCTCTGCCCTCGTGGACCATTGGCCCCGTTTGCGGACCCGGCTGATCTCCTGCTTCTATTTCTTTCTCCTTTCACCCATTCTTTCTGGCTTCTCTCTCCTTTTTGGCGTCGTTCTTGGACCTTGAGTTTGACCCCTTCCTAGTCCCTTGGGTGTGGGAGGTGGTTGCCATGCACCTTTGTCGCTTTTCAACCAAACCCAAGCCCTGTCCCTGCCGCCTTTCAGGAACGGGGACAAGGTACGGGTGTATCTCCCGTACGTGACATCTATTGGCGGTGGGACCGAGTGTGCCCACGATTCGCCTTTCCCTTGTTGGAGTCGGTGGTGGCTGGATGGGTGCGGGGGATGAAGTTTTTTTTTGTTTGCTATGGCTGCTTCTACCCCTCGGCTTACGACTACTGCTTCTCATTCTCGGACTACTACTACTCTTAACACTCGGGTGGTGGGCAACCAGGCCGTCGTGTCCTCTACCACTGGAAGACCGCAACCTGATGGGGTTGAACCCCCTGTGGAAGCGGAACGCTTGCGCACTCCTTTTCCGTTGCCGACCCCAGTCCGTCCCTCGAATATGCCCTTGGACCTACTCTCTGGAGCAGGGGTCTCGCCCCAGCTCACCTCAGCCGCCTTCGGGCAAGTCAAGTTCCAGCCAGGACTTGCCCCCCAAAACCCGGCTTTTTGCTCTCCCCATATGCCCCCCTCACCCGCCGTCGGACCACCTCCCCACGGAGAGAGCCCCGCGGCGGACGGGGAAGCCGGCATTCACGGCCATCCTATCGACCGTTGGATATCCCAGTCCACTTCGACTCTACAGCCTCCCTCTCCCTTCCAAGTATCCACAAATTCATGGTGATCCGGCCTACATCTGGGTCCCTTCCGACCAACTCTGAACGGACGTTCCAGGCGATCCGAACCCACAGCAACTCCAGCCGCAATGATGTACGCCCACAGAGGGATGGTTCCCTCCTCGTAAAATCACGCTCAGCCGCAAAGACAAAAGCCCTACTCTCCGTCACTGAGGTCTTTGGATGCTCGGTGTCCGTTTCCCCACACCCTCGCCTGAACCAGAGTCAGAGCACTATTTACGCCACCCGCCTATTGTCGATCGCAGTGAACGAGCTCCTGGAGGACCTCGCACCCCAGGGAGTCAAAGATTTATCGCTTCACATCCCGACAGGGAGGCACCCCCTCCCCCACACCGCGTCTGCTCCTTACGTTCAACGCCTTAATCCCTCCCGACCGCATTGTATTGGGTATGGGAGACCGCGCGTCATGCGAGTTTTCTGTCCGCCCATACATCCCAGACCCGACCCGTTGCTTTAAATGCAACAAGTTTGGACACGTTAGTTCCGTTTGTCGGCAGCCGCATCAACTGTGTGTTCATTGTGGACAAATCGCTCACCCTGACAGGTGCCCCAACACACCCAAATGCTCCAACTATGAAGGCGCACACCCCTCTTCATCCCGCGAATGCCTTTTCTTCAAGTTCGAGAAGGCGGTCCGAGGCCTGCAGGTAACGGACTTACTTAGCCCCCGTGAGGCACGAGACAGGGTGCGGAGTCGGGAGGTGAGGCCGGGGGTGTCTTACGCCGCTGCCCTCGGCTCTGTCATCTCGGCACGCCGCCCTGGCCTGCCACCGAAACCTCCCTCGACCACTGCTCCCTATCCCTCCCAAAGGAAATCCTCGCAGGACCCGACGGTCTCCTGTCCCCCCACCATCCCTCCTCTTCACGCACCTCACCTGCCACAAACCCCCCAGAAGTCAGTCTGGGACCAAGACACCCAGGCCCCATCCACCTCAAAACCTGCCCTCCCAGTACTCTCTGCACACGCCCGAACCTACCGCCCGGAGCAAGCCGACGAGGCGGAGACGCCGGAGCGAGTCGCCAGACCCTCAGGCCTTTCAAAGTCTCTCTCCCTCTTTCCCTACAACCAAGAAGACGGCTCGGACCCTCACACCGCCCACTACGTCTACAATGTTCATCTCTCCCCACCGCGGAAGTCCCATCACTATAACCCCACAGACTCTGACAATAGTTGCCGAAATCCATGACCTGCCCCACGAGGAGACCCAATTTGAACAATATCCTCTCTCCCGAGGATCCAGTGGATGCGGCCCTGGCGCAGCTACACGGTGTGACCCAGGGGAGCTCGGCCGCGCCCACGAGTCTCATGGATCTGCCCTTGCCTCCTGGTGCCATTTTTTCCACCCCTCCACGAGACCACTCTGGTTCACCTCCTTCCACCCCCACAGTACCTGTCCCCCCAACATCCCCGCCCCCCTCTGTCAGCCACCCTAAGTACGCCCTCCCTCCCTCCCTCCCACCCGCTCGGTCCTTCTGGTATCCCCTATCGCCACCTAGGGTCCGCCGTGAGACCCCGGACAAGCGGGGAGGTGCCACTTTGGGAAGTAAAGTGCCCCCTCGTGGCCCGACCACAGAAGCCCGCCAAAACACTTCTGACCCTCTCAGCCCACGACGTTCCTCTGACTACCGTGATCCACGCCTCCGGTCTCGCTCGGCCGACTCGACCACGCAACCTCTGCGGAGACACGCCTCCGGTCTCGCTCGGCCGACTCGACCACGCAACCTCTGCGGAGATCGACTGGCCGACCGATTCCTTCCCTGGTGAACGGTAGATAGCCAGCCATGCTCCTGACCCATCCTTCACCTTCGCGAACCCCAGATCTCCCTTCACACTCCAACCTCCTAGCACCTACACCTTTACCCATCCCCCTTCATCAACTAATGGACCTCCCGAAAACCACAATAGTACACTGGAACTGCAGAGGAATATTCGCGAACTATGAAGGCCTTAACTCATTGATTGCCACTTCCCGTCGGGTGTGTGTCTGTCTCCAGGAGCTAATCCTGGGGACCAGGCCCATGCCCTGCCCTACTGGATATTCCTGCATCGCCACCCCGTCTCCTACCTGCACTCGAAGGGGGGCTGCCATTCTCGTTCACCATGCATTCCCCTTCCACAATCTCTCTATCCGGTTCCCGTTACAGGTGATTGCCCCCTCCCCCCCGGCTTTCCCTGGATAGACAGTACACCGTCTGCTCAATCTACTTCCCTCCCCACGCTCAAGTCTCCCGCGACGACCTGGTGGAGGTCGTACAACAACTCCCCAGGCCCTTTCTACTACTGGGCGATTTCAATAGTCGCCACCCCTTGTGGGGCGACACACACACCACCTATATGGCCCCAACCCTGATTACTGTCATGACCGAGCTCTCCTTCGAGTGCCTCAATGATGGCTCTCCTATATTCTACCATGCCACCACCTGCACTCCATCCTGTATAGACCTGTCCCTCGTTTCGACTGATGCCCTCCTAGATTTCACATGGCAAGTCCTCCAAGAGGACTATGGAAGTGACCATTTCCCCATTCAACTCACGCTCAATCGGCCCGGTAAGGTGGATTACTACCAACGCGAACTGGGCCCGCTTCCGCGACAATACATATACAACCCTTACAACTGCCAACTTCCCATCCATCGACGAGTGCATTGCATATTTCGAGTCCGTCGTTATAGCTGCTGCAAGCACTAGCATCCCACGATCCTCCCCTTACCCCCGCGCCCGACGGGTGCCTTGGTGGACCCCGGAGTGCGCGGAGGCCGTGCGCGCCAAGAAGGCTACTCGGCGCTTCTACCGGACGCGACTCCCCATCCATCGCACGGAGATGCAGCGGGTCAGGGCCATCGCCCGCCGCACAATGAAGACAGCGCGCCGAGCCTCTTGGCGTGCCTTTGTGTCCGGCATCACCGCCACCACACCTTCGGCTACCATCTGGAAGAAGGTACGGGGTGTCGAGAGGCGACATGTCCCCTCCCGACCCCCGGACTAACGACGGACTCCTATGTGAGCCCAAGTCGGTGGCAAACCACCTCGCTTCTACCTTCGCCGCCGTTTCTTCCTCTGCAGTCGATTCCGTACCCGCCCCTAACGATAGCCCCTCTCCACCGTCCATAGACAGCACCTACAACCGGTTGTTCACCATGCGTGAACTACAGGCGGCACTGGCCTCTCGACGATCCCCTTGTCCCGGTCCCGACGGTATTTCGTACGGCATGATCCAGCACATCCACACTACCTTACAAATTTTCCTGCTAGACCTATACAATCGTATATGGATAGAGGGCGCCTTTCCCTCCAGGTGGAAGGAGGCCCACGTCATCCCTATCCCCAAACCCGGCAAAGATTCCCTGGACGCCACAAACTACAGACCAATCGCCCTGACGTGTTGTGCTTGCAAAATCCTTGAAAAAATGGTCGCTATTAAATTATCGTTCGTCCTTGAAAATAGCAATTCCTTCCCGGCTACCCAGTCCGGCTTCAGACAATTCCGCTCCACCACTGATCCCCTCCTGCTCCTCAGCCGAGACATACAGGATGCCTTCGACAATGGACAGTTCGTACTGTCAATTTTTTTCGATATTCAGAAGGCCTGACACCACCCGTCGAGCAATGATCCTCAGTCAGCTCCGACATCTAGGCCTCGTCGGAGCCATGCCGACCTTCATCAGGGGCTTCCTTTCCTCCTGAACCTTTAAAGTCCGGGTGGGCTCAGTCCTCTCTGACACCTTCGTGCAGAAAGACGGGGTCCCACAGGGAAGCATCCTCAGTGTTCTCTGCTTCTCCGTCGTCATGAACACGGTCTCAAAATGCCTTCCACCCACCATCCGCTCTTCCATCTACGTGGATGACCTTGCGATCTACTTCGCAGGGCGAGAACCGTCCGTCGTTCAACGGCAAATGCAGCTCGCCATCTACCGGGTTGAAAGGTGGGCGACGTCGGTGGGTTTCCGCCTCTCCACCCCCAAGTCGAAGTGTATGCTCTTCAGTAGAAGACCCACAACCCTTCCTCTTCCCTCTGTCACATTATACAGCAGTCCTCTTGTGGTGGTACCCTCCACGAGTTTTCTGGGCATGACCCTAGACCGACCGACGGCTCAACTGGGTTCCCCATCTCAAGCACCTGAAGCAATCCCTTCGACGCCCCCTCGCTCTCCTGGATCACCTCTCCCACACCACATAGGGTGCAGATCGACGTTCTCTTCTTCGCCTTTACACTTCCATGGTACAGTCGAAGCTGGACTATGGTAGTGCAGTTTACGGTTCAGCCTCCAACGTCCGCCTCCGTATCTTGGACCCGGTACTTAATAGAGGCCTCCGCCTCGCCACCGGTGCTTTCCGCTCCTCTCCAGCCTCCACGTGGACTGCGATTATCTCCCTCTCGCCCTCCGACGGGGTCTACTCCTCATGAGGACATACCTCCGTGCACAGAGGCTACCTTATTCGCTTCTGGGCACGGCGGTTTCTGAACTACCACCCCAGGGACGGAGCTGGCACTTCACTGAAGTGGTCCGCTCTTTCCTTGACCTTTTCAACATGCCCGCCCCCTCAATTATCCCCATTTCATACATCTACCCCCCTGGCTCCTCACTCCTATCACGTTTTGCAAAGATGTGTGTGTGTCCTACCGAAGAATACCACGAGCGCCACGGTATACAGGTCACTCTTCCGTGAACACGCAACCCAACACCCGAACGCAGTCGCCATTTATACAGATGGTTCCCGCTCGGAGGCTGGTGTGGCGGCCTCAGCAGTGATTCTGTCCCAGTCGCTTTCCCAGGGCGTCAGCCTGCCCCGCGAGGCCTCCGTTTTTTCGGCGGAACTTTTCGCGATTACGGAGGCCCTCGACATTGTGCACACCCACTCTGCCAGCTCCTTCGTCATTTATTCAGATTCCCAAAGCGCACTTCTCTCCCTAGAAAGATTTAACCCTCCTCACCCGCTCGTTTGTACTATCCAGTAAACCTTCCACTTTTTAAGTCTTCCAACACAAAACAGTCGCTTTCTGCTTGGTCCCGGCTCATGTCGGCATCCAGGGTAACGAGGAGGCGGACCGCACGGCAAAGACGGCCTGCTCACTGCCGGCCACCTCCCGAACCCGCCCCTTCTCCGACTTCTTCCCGACTTTCCGCTCCATATGGCAGCGGGAATGGGACCAGGCCACACAAAATAAACTCCACATGATCAAGCCACGAATAGGATCTGGGCCTCCTCATTCACCGGTCCCGCCATAAAGAAGTAATTCTAGCCTGTCTCCTCCTAGGCCACACCCGCATCACCCACGGACACCTTATGGCGAAATCGCCAGCCCCGCTTTGCCCTACCTGCCATGCCCCTATCACTGTCATACACCTCCTGGTGGAATGGCCAAACTTGTCCGCTCTTCGTCGCCGGTGTTTCCCTCTCTCGGCCGAAAATCCCATACCCGACCGTCTACGATCCATACTTGCCGAAGGCCCCCACTTTTCAACAGAAGCGATTTTCTTCTTCCTCACTCACTCCCATCTGCTCCATCGCATCTAAGACCATACCCCTCCTACCGACTATCGAACAACTGACCCTTACTCACCTCCCCTAGTCTACCACCCCCAACACACTAACACCACCCACCCACTGCCTCGCCGAGATATGTACCGCTTTCTATAGGTACGAATCGGCGATAAATTAGAGAGAGAGAGAGAGAGATAGATAGATAGATATATAGAGATAGATAGATAGATAGATATATAGAGATAGATAGATAGATATATAGAGATAGATAGATAGATAGATATATAGATATATAGAGATAGATAGATATATAGAGATAGATAGATAGATAGAGATAGATAGATAGATAGATATATAGAGATAGATAGATAGATAGATATATAGAGATAGATAGATAGATAGATATATAGAGATAGATAGATAGATAGATATATAGAGATAGATAGATAGATATATAGAGATAGATAGATAGATAGATATATAGAGATAGATAGATAGATATATAGAGATAGATAGATATAAATTTTTCAAGATTTATTGTGTTTAAGCCGGAAATTTGTTCTAGGAGGGCCACTCAATATATTTTGTCCCACTTCTTTTTTTTCTTTCCAAGTTTCCTTGCAAGTTCCAGGAATTTTGTACACAAGTAGTTGCATACCTTTTTTGCAAGTTTTTATTTTTCCACGTAGTCTCCAGCCTTTTCTACAACTTTCCTCCTCCTCGAAACAAGGGCCTTTATTCCTTGCTGGTAAAAAAGTCCGCTGGGTTTCGCTGGAGCCACCTCTTAACCACCTCAACAACCTCATCGTCACTGAAACTTTCTTCCACGAATAGCATCCTTCATTGGCCCAAACAAGTGGAAGTCTGAAGGTGCCAGATCCGGGCTGTATGGAGGGTGGGTTAACAGTCAAGCGCATTTTTGTGATGGCCCCTCTTGTTTGCAAACTGTTGTGTGGTCTTTCGTTATCGTGCAAAAGGACGACGTCTTCCAGTTTTCTCACCGGTCGAACTCGCTTTATACGTCTCTGGAGTCTCTGTAGGGTAGCAATATATGCCTCTGAGTTGATTGTTTGTCCTTTCTTCATAATGTCCACCAGAATCACCCCTTTCATGTCCCGGAAGATGGTGGCCATAACCTTTCCTGCAGAGGGAGCCATCTTGAACTTTTTTTTGCGTGGGGAGTCTACGTGATGCCACTCCATGGATTGGCGTTTTGTTTCAGGTTCAAAGTGGTGTACCCAAGTCTCATCCCCAGTCACAATTCGTGAAAGGAAGTCATCCCCTTCAGTCTCGTATCGAACCAACGACTCGGAAGCAATTTTTTTTCTTTGGGCTTTGTGATCTTGTCAGTTGGCGAGGAAGAAACCGTGAACACACTTTCGAGTATCCCAATTGCCGAATTATCGTATTCACACTTCCTTCACTAATTCCTAGCTCCAGCGATAGCTCCTTGTATGTGACGCGCCGATTTGATCGAATGATGCTGTTAGCACATTGCACAGTTTGAGATGTCACAGCCGATGCCGGGCGACCGCTACGTGGCTGATCATCGAGGCTGGCTCTCCCTTTCTCCGATAATCTCGCACGTTTAGACCACCATCCAACTGTGCTTCGGTCAATAACAGCATCTCGGTAAACGTTTTATAGACGTTTGTGAATATTTCCAACTGTTTCCTTCTCTGCGGTTAAGAACTCGATAACAGCTCTGTTTATGACGCACATCACTGTTAGACGCCATTTTCGAAACTGCGTTAACCATCAGTTTCATAGAAGGGCGTTTAAAAGCGGTTTTAACAAGGAGGGGAGGTTCAAACTGGAAAAATGCAGTTATGTGAAGCGCAGACAATTTAAACTTACGGCCCAAAAGACACTTCAGCCCATGACCTATTATTTAGCTGAGAAAAAAGGGTGGGGCAAAATATATTGAGTGCCCCGAGTATATTATTTTGTAAGTATCCTAAATACAAATGTCTATTCTCCTAAATAATAATTTTGGTTTCCATGTGTGTTAAATATTCCTGCGATATTCAAGATTTATACTAAATCCCGGAAAAGTTCTGGGATTAGGAAGAATCGGGAAATTGATGAACCCTTGATCATTTGTGGTGGCCGTGCGTGGAGTTTCTGCCCAGAAATTAGTCCTGAAGATATGGAAGGAAACCTTATTTCGGTTATTCTCTTGGAAGTCGTCCTTGTTTGCTGAAGATGGACGTAGGGTCGTTTACCCATTTGTCGCGTTGGGGGTCCTACATGAATTATGATGCTCGGTTCTTGATATTTAGGTTTCGAGTTTCGACCTCCCACCGAAAGTGACTGATTAATTAAAATTGTCTAAACACTATAAAATAAAAGGTTTTATCTCATAGCCTATAAGAATAAGTAATGCACAATTTGTTCATGAAGTTAAGGGGGCTTTTTAAAATTGGTTTATTTGACATCCCTTTCCTTCGGTTGCTCAACCAATGAACCTATCTTTCGTGCCCAGCAGCTAGATGGCACAAAGGATTAGAAACCCCTCAGCAAAAAGAGCACGTTAGGGGCTAAATAATAACGAAGAACTCGTTAAAGTATGGTGTGAATCATAAATCATTTCTTCCCAAACTTACCTGTATTTATAATTTCATAATTTTTTGTTCTTACGAGGTCTTATGGCGATGTGGAAGGCTGGAAGAATAAATTGGGATGCGAAGATGCAAGTGGCCAAGATTTGTCAGGATGGAAGTTTTGAACTACACTACAATACGCTGCTAACGCGGCGTTTGATCATGCGGTATTCGAATAACACAGCAAAAAGCATGACTATTATTTTTTATTATGCGAGCCAAGACGCGAATAGTGCGGTGTCTTCAAAGCTAAATGGACAAAATTCAAGCTACTCTCTTAGCAACACCGCGGCCAGATATCAGCTGTGATCTTGAGGCTATGAGCGAGTGATGCTACGCTATCAGCCAACCAGAGGGAGCGTCATTGGTGCTCTCAGCATTTACACGTCGTGTGTGTTTAATTATCATTTATTTTTTTTTTATGCAGGAAGGAAGGGAGCAAGCAAAAACGACTGCCCCACCCACCCTGATAAAAGAACCAAAATCAAGGTTCAGGGATTTCTAGATGCCCGAAAACTGGGTTCAAAAGATTGGAGGTCATAAACGGGGAGAAAGATGGATTGAAGAAGCGTGTTCCAGAGTTGACCGGTTGCAACTTCGACCCCCCCCCCCCCCCCCCCCCCCCACACACACACAGCCTTTTCCCTTTAATTTACTTCTGTGATATTAAGTTACGGTAACTATCATAAATTTTTAAAAAAGGTTTCGAACACAATGTACTTACGATCAGAATTAAAATTTAACCATTTTTATTTCCTCAACATTTAAGGTCAAATGTCGGAGGGTACTTGCAGCTTTACAGGATTGTGAACCACGAGTCACTACATCATCCAGATAAAGGAAAGTCACCTATTCAACAATTACCCAGACCCAATGTCCCTTAACTTGTGATCTATCGGGAAGCAGTGTTACAATATGGCTACGACGTTGCCCTCGTGTCCAGTCTAAGATGATGGAAAACTTGTTTCGAGAAATGGAAAAATGTGAAAAATAAACTTACAAATTACACAATTTATTAATAAAGTTAATTTTCATACAACAAAAGTACTACTATAAAAAAAAATCCTTTTAACATAGGGGTCTAAATTGCTTGCTTAATAAATTAGTTGAAATATAAACTTTGGTGACTATGACGATTTAAAAGCCTTCCAAAAAGATTTAAAACCAAAAACATTTACAAAATTGTTTACTCAGGAAGTAATAGTAGTTTTAAATTATTTAAAAACTGCCATTCCGTGTCAAATGCAGTACCTGGTGGTTTTCCTATCCTTCGAATTCAATAGTTTTACTGCAAGGAAAATTAATCTTTTTGTATGTAAGCATCTTGATAACCGTTTTAATAAAATGGGAAAGCAATACTATTGCTATTACTACAATTAATATCTTCTGACACTGAACGGCAGGGAGACGAGAAAACAGGAGATCACATTCGTGAATGGTAGTCTTGTATGGTTACATTAGCACAATCGAGGAGGAAGCAAGCATTCTTTAATGGAGTAATGAGGCTATAGTTAGTTTCTAGCTTAAAGGAAATTAAAAAAAAAGTTGAAAACCATCATCAGTGCATGCAGGTAGTAGAATTATATATCTATCGACTGTAATGCGAGAGCGATTAACCCATTCATTCACCATTTGTATCGATATATACTATTCACTGGTGTGTTTCATTGGGAATAAGAAAACTTTTCAAATTAATTCTTAAAACAGTTTAATTTATTACGCAAAGGGTTTTTGATTTGATCATACAAAGATAATGAACAAAAATAAATTACATCTGATAAACAAGGTTTCCGTTTCTCTCTACTTACTCGTAATAGCAAAGATACCTCACTGTACTAAGCGTTAATGTTAATTGCCACTAACTATGAAAGGCTTAGTCAAACTAGTTTCGTTTGAGCAGTTTTAGGAACAGTATGAATATTACATTGTTTCTTCTTTAATAGGCGATTTTTTTTTGTTTCGTTGAAGCTCATTAATTTTGAGAATAACTTAAAATTAATTCAGAACTTAAGAACTATTTTAAATTTTAAATACTTTAAATAAGTGTTAAATGTAAAGCTGATAAGGACTAAAGCACCATAATGTTGGCGAGTTAAATCTAACTAAACTGAAAACGAAGAAGGAGAATCAGTAACAGGATTAATTTTTTTTTTTTTTTTTTTTTTTTTCCCCCTTCTTGGTTCGGAAGGGGAAAGTCAAGATTTGGGAAAAAGAGTAAATGTTAGTTATAACACGCAGTTGCGGGCCCGAGAAGTTTTTTCTATGAAAAAAAAAAAGTGTAACCAGGTGAGATATTGTACAGTGGAGTGGAAATGGCAGTGGATTGATTTAAATTCTTTTTGGGATTTCCACTTTCTCATTCTTAAACGAAGAATTAAGTAGAAGTATGCGAGATTCGGATGGGTTCAAAATAAACAGTGACTGAGAATCGGAAGAGAAAAAAAAAAAAAAAAAATATGTTCAAGAGACGTTCAAAAGTAGCTAGAGGTACGGAGCTCAGGAATTATGGGAACCATGAAAGATTTGTAAGGCCAAAGTAGTTCCATGAAAGAGCCGAGTACGTCATTTCAAGAAACTGAAATATCCCTGGTCTTCCATATGTTGCCGTAACATCACCTCTTGTGAGATCGGTATTAGTCAAAAACTGCTGCATGGTCGAACTATTCAACATAAACGGATCACTCCAAACGAAAACAGGGAGGGAACGCTTAGTATGAACTAAATTTTATGGAGATGAATCGTAGTTTAACAAATTGGAAACCGATGGTCAAGCGTTTATTCACCGTCGCGCGTCGTCCAGGGGAAGATTTCCATTTAAATTGTATTGTTCAGCGAGTGAAGGACAGAGGGAATTAATTATGGTGTGGGGATCTTTTTCAGGACTAATTTCCCTTGTGGAATTTATTCTCTACCGTTGTGCTGCAGTTGTCGCGTCCGGAGAAAACCCAACGAAGGGTTAGATGAACTATGTACATAAATATCTAACTACAAATTGTGGTTGTGGTCACACACACACACACACAATCGCATTTACCAATGAAATGGAGTGAGAAGGTAGAAGTGACTTGGATGTAAAATGTAGTCACAACACGAGGGACTCATTATTACAGTAAAGCAGGTTGATAAACCCACTAAACTTGAACGTGGTTTCATCGGTCCAAACAAAAAGATCATCAGCGATTAAATTCGGGAAGAGCTTGGAAAGCGATAGGACTAGACAATCCCAGATCTGACCATCCATCGAACGCTGGTTATAGCCAGACTCAGCTCCAGAGAAGCTCTTGATGACTTGTCGAAAATTATTTAGAGAGGTAAAAATACGTTTTCTGTTCTCGTCAGCTCTAGCTGTCGTCGTTGACTCGTCGTTCAGTCTTGGATGCGTTGTGAACATCTCGGGTTTCATAGAACTTCTGTACAAGGCTCAAAACATTTTGTGAGAGTCCTACCATAATACCTCTGGTACTAACGAACAACTTCAAATTAAAATTCCTTGAAACGTAGCTTTCAGCCATGATGAAGAATGATCTACTTAGGCCTAACTTTATAGGCGTGTGTCTGTGATTGATTCGTTCTGTATAACGGGTGAAACCGCGACGCAAAACTATAACATGCAATAAATACCTCTGGGTGAGGACTTAGCAATCACCCTGTATATATGAATGTCGACATTAAATCCTAATATTCATGGCATACTCGTACACTACAATTTCATTATACACAAGACGTGCAAAAAAAAAAAAACTAAAATGAGAATATTCATTGTTAATTTATAAATTTCACATCAATACTTTGGCTTATGTTTAATTATAGAAAATTTAACAGCTCTGCTGTTTAGTGCACAAAAGGTTACTTACTATAAATCGACGTGAAATGATTTGAAATACAAAAATATATTTGACTAAAACAAAACTAATTTTTTGTAACATGAAAGCAGCTTTTACTTAATGATTCCCCAAGACTTCATATACTGCGCCAACTCCTTAATATTATCATTTGCGTGCTTAGCGAGATTAAGCGAGCGCACTGGGTTCTTTGTGGTGCGAGTGTGCCACACTAAGATCTCTCTGCATCTATTCCCTTTCACTTCGATGTCCGAAAGTGAAATGTGCAAAGATTTGAGGAATCCATCTTCTTCGTGACCAGCAACGTACGGCATTGTTACCTTTTTCTGTTTACAAAGAAGAAAGCCTTAGAATCGGGGGGGAAAAAAAAAAAAAAAAAAAAAATTGCCTTCCCCGCCTTCTCAATATATGAGGCCCTCCCTAGGAAGAAGTGGAAAAGCGACAAAAGTAAAAAACGCAGTTAAAAAGTTGTACGAAATTTGAAAGTGAAAACTTTTGAAGTTATTTCGACAAAATATCTTCGAAAGGCCTTGGAAGAAATATGTTTAAAAGTTATTGGCACTTTCAAATTTCGTACAGCTTTAACTGCGTTTCTTACTTTTGTCGCTTTTCCACTTCTTCCTAGGAAGGCCTCGTATATAACTGCGTGAAAAAGTATTCATACCTTTCCCAATTTTCTAGATTAAAATAATTTTTGAGTTTCACCTTTGTTGTTATATGTTCTTATCTATAACGATGAGTAATATTTTAATAAGCAGAAACAACAACAATAACACGAATGAATATATTACTGTAACAGCATGAATAAGTATCATACCGTTCGCATGACCGCCTTTGCTTCTTACGCGTACTACTTCGAAAGTGAAAAGGGATAAATTAAAAATTTTGGACTGTCCATTACAAACACCGGACCCGAATCTAACAAAGAATTTATGCAGAGTTGAAGACGTCGATTCAAAAACGAAAGCTCACCAACCCGCATCAGCTGAAAGAATACGCAACGTGGCTCAGGAAACACGAGCCGAAGTGATGAGAGCAAAATTATTAGTAGAGTAATACCTCTTGATATTGTTACGAGAATGTCTGTTCATTGAAATAGTCATCGTCATATACAAGAAAGGGTGAAATACTTTATGAATTTCAGTAGCACTATCCATATTCAAACGGCCGGTACGACCAATTCTTGGGTCTTGTACATTTAAAATAAATGCTTTGTTCTAACTAATTTAAATATTGTTTATAAAAATTAATACCTTTTAAGAGCGTGAAACAAATACATTTGTATTTCATCCAATTCTAACCTACCCGAGAACTAATTTTGACGGATTGCTAATATCACTTAAA
Source organism: Bathynomus jamesi (assembly GCA_023014485.1). Classification (NCBI taxonomy): domain Eukaryota; kingdom Metazoa; phylum Arthropoda; class Malacostraca; order Isopoda; family Cirolanidae; genus Bathynomus; species Bathynomus jamesi. The sequence goes on from JAJOZX010000111.1 coordinate 705,738, forward strand.
ACTCTTATTTTAAAGATTTACTTTGTTGCGTAAGCGATGACGACGAAACACTAAATAAAAACTTGTGTATAGGTATTGCTAATAAGCTAAACATATATAATCCGTGAACTTACCTGCTTTTTCATGAAGCCAACATTAACAGCAAAACCAGCCATGTCCACCTGAAACTTCCTCCCAGCTGGCCAAGCATCATAGAAACCAACCACAGTGTCGTCCTTTACCCAAGGATATATAATGAATACTGACAATAAAACTGGCTCTTCAACATCGTTTGACCGTAATACTAGAAGGTCATCGAGTCCCTTTAAGGACTAGTCCGCAGCATATGCGGTCACTCTTGTTACCAGAACGTATAGGTTTTATCGTTATTCAAAACTAAATATTTTAGTAACTAGTCACTGAAATGACACACATTTTGGGTTCCTTTCTCAACAACTAAATGACATCTATATATAAACATGTAGAAACATTTATAGAAACGAAGCATTGTAGTACAATTTATATTATTATTTCTGGTGGACCTTAAGGTACCATCCGTCATTAAAGGGTTAATAAAGCCTCATTTTCCAATGTATGTGGATAAGGCAGAAAAGGTTCGGAAGTGAAGAAGCGAGAAGGTAGAGATTAAAGCGTACACGAATCGTGATGGGCCAGCGCCTCCCAACATAGCTAAATTTCACGCGTATGACGCCTTTCATACCTCCAAGACTTACACGCACACTCGCAGTATTATAATAAACCTTTCAGAGTACACAATAAAATATCTAATCCAAAATTGTACATTGAAGGAGGCAATTTATTGTAACAAGTTTGCTTAAATTGAGCAAACCAAAGATTCCCATATAGAAAAAAAATCTGCGTAAATTTTCAGAACAATTTCCACAATAACTAGAAATTACAAAAGCTTTCAAAATAACCAACAATTAGTAAGGAACTTTTGCAATTGAAAGTATTTTCGTAAAAAGTTTGCGACAACACCGACGGTCCGACAATGGCGAAAATGTTATATTTTATTTCGACCTTCGATCGACAAACAAAATCGGTTAAAAAAAAGATGCTTGGATAAAAGTAATTAGGTACTGTTGGATGTATGTAATGCGTAATTTAGCTGGCATAGTTTCGGGAAAAAGTTCGCATAAAAACCTAAAATTTCTTAAAAGCACAAGAAATTACTAATCAGTAAATTTGAAATGTTACTACGATCACTAAAATAATAAAATATCCAGAGATATTACGAATCAATTTTTTTTTTTTTTTTTTAGAAACGTTTCTAGACGAACTTTCTTCCGTTACTGTACACTTTTTCGCTAGTCTATACACAAAGTGAAGATAAAGTAAATTTATTTCAAAGTTTACATATCGATTCAGCTAATTTCGGTGGATATGTAAAGAGTAAACAACTTTTTTAACAAGAATGAAAATATTCAGGAAGATTATCGTTTTATAAATAATAAACTTACAATTTCTTATCATCCTGCTTAAAACTAATACTTACTACTATTTTCTTTATGATCCACAGTGAATCAAGACTTTGGCTAAAGGCAAATCATCTAAATATGAAATATTTAATCGAATTAACTTTCATTTCTGGTGTAACCTATATTATTCCCCGTTTGTGAATTTATAAATACCAAGCACCACCCCACTCCAAATTAATTAAAATTCCTTCACAAAATAGATGTCTCTTACTTCATTAACAATTGGAGAACTGACCGAGTAGCCTCCAATGAGTCCAACAGGCCACATAGAAACCTTTTTGGTCTCTCTCATCTCCTCAAAAAGGGCAATATCAATGGCATTGTCGTCGTCTAAGAAGTAGAGAACCCCATTCTTAGAACCATGGTCTTTCACCCATTGTAAGGCGGCTCGTCTGTTTGAGACGCCCCGCGGTGCTTGCGACAGTTTTCGATAAGGCTCTGGCATCGGACTGGCGATGTGAGTATATGGAAGACCTAACAAATAAATGTAATAAAATAATAAAGGCATATGAAATTAATTAAAATGCGTCTTTACGACACCAAAAACGCAAAAGGCTAATATCCCATCACTCGTAACATGGATGGGCACTCGGTAGCCCAGTGGTTACGGTGGCAGACTGAGCGGTAAGGCCCTGGTTCGCTCCCACCTGCTGGCTCCTGGATTGGGCTGAGGTGGTTGCTTACCGTCATTGCTCAGAATAAAATGACCTTTGGAGCGCACTTATCCCCGCGTCATAGGGAAATGGAGCTTGGCTGTTACCTTTACGGAACAGGATACATGTCTGCTGTTAATTACGATAATAATTGCCAAACACATTTATTATTAGACAGACAGGCATGCATGCATGCATGCCAAAACTCGTATCTGCCCGTCTCACAAAAAATGCATAACTTTGCGTCAAGAATATTATCAATGTTTTGCAATCAAACACCTCTCAGATAAAAGACTCACGAATGAACATTTTTGGGTTAGTATTGGAAACTGCGTCACCGTACAAGCACTGACATCTAATAGTCTTGCTTGAAATAGCTACATTAATTAAGGGTTAGAAGAACAAAATGATTAATTCTCTGCAGTTAATGCGTTGTTGTTGTTATTGTTTCTGGCTGCTGCTGCTGTTATTGAACTGTTATTTCGCAAGATGTACGATCACGATGTCAAGTAGTTAGTCCTTTGAACAAGAATTTTATTGCATGTAAAAACAATGAATAAATATTGAACAAACAATGCAAATTGCGGACTTAAAGGTTATTCCATGCGAGACTAATTGAGACCTACGTGCGTTGTTAACACCCACGTGGATTAAAATATACACGAAGTAAGGGGATTTTCACCATAATTCCGAGATCTCTGCATCTAAAAATATTGGAAAACAAATTTCGAAACAGAAATAGTTCCATTATAAAATTTTAGGAGTTTTCTTGAAAAACACGACAATTTGTGGTATAACGGTACAATACTAGTAGAATATTAATTGTTACTACAGTGCCTGCCAAGTTGTTAATGCATTTATCATTTTCTGACAACTTTTAAGAGAAAAGACCCATATCAGACCAGAAATAGATCAAAGCATGTTATACCTCAATTTAGATTGTCTTCATCTCAAAAATTACCCATTTTCATTGGATTGAAACTATGGAATGATTTAAATACTGATATAAAAAAATATTGTGAATGTAAATTCGTTTACAACCAAGTTGAAATCTTGATTAATAATGGCACGCAAATAAAAATCTAGGATTAATGCGCATTACTCGTGACTGTTCAGTTCTTATCTCTCGTATAGAGTATTACTTTCTTTGTATGGTAGTGGTATAAACGTATAATACCTTCAATAATGACCTTACATTCGTTATCTCCAAAATGATAATTTAAGATTAATACATACCTTAATTAATAATACTTATTAATGATTTATGTATTATTAATTAATAACAACTTATTTTTAATGAGATCTAAGTAAAGTCAAAAGCTTAAGGGCCAAATTAAATAAAATAAAAAGTCCAGCTGCAGAATTATTTATGTCACTGTGAATTGTAAGATCACTGTACTTCTAATTATTATTATTATTAATAAAGGTTATTATTATTATTTTATATTTGTTCATCATAGGAATTGCTACAAAATTTCACCCTTAATTATTCAACAAATATTTTAATAAAAAATATATACGAGTTGCCGCACTACTGTTAAAAAAAAAAAAAAACGTACACGCACTAAATTTCCTCATAATGACTACATAAATATGGAACTTTAACCCTTTACCGCGCTGTGCATCGAATACATAAAGTTTCAAATACACGCATTTAGACTCAACCCTATAGTCCAGGCAATCTAGAGCAAAAATAGCTTCAACCTGGGCAAAATTGCTTCAGAAGCTTTCTAAACTGTTTCCAGCTCAGGAACCATTGCAGAATAACATATCCAAAATCCGACAAAATTGGACCCCGGGAACACCCCCAAAAATGAAATTCAAAATGGCGGACTGGCAGTTTCCTACGAAATACAATAAATTTTAATTTCGCTTTGTAGAGAGAGTTATGACGTTTTTCTTGATCAGTAAAATGTTTTAAAACACATTTTCGTTTCTAAATTAACCTATATGACACTAAAAATTGTATTAGGCGGCTAGTATTAAACTATGACGGCACGTAATGTAAATAAAATATACTGTATGGAGTGTATGTGAGAATGGACATTGCTACATCTTTATAAACTTATATTATATACAACTCTTTAATTCCTACTACCCACTATCAAATCTGCGTATTTGTGCTTGTCATTTTCTTTAAAACTGTTATTATGTACTCCTTTTAAATACTGCAACACAGTTTATTAATTTGTGTTTTCTGTTTCAGACTGACTCGGTGTACGGCTGACTCGGTGTGCGTCCGCCTTCAAGAATGCAGACCCCTGAAGAATTGTGCGTGATTTGTAAGGAGAAATTGGACAGCGGACAGGAAGTGGTTCACATCTCGCAAAAAGGAGCAGATGGTATAAATGCATCCAGCCGCAGCCGTGGAAGCGATGTTGTTGCAACAGCTGGAATAAGTGTTCACGTTGTATGTAGGAAAAGGTTTACGGATAAAAAGACCATTGAAATAAAGAAGCGACAGACCGCAGCCGAGGCAATACCAAGGAAAAGTGCTCGTTTTCATGAATACGCATTTTCCAGTGCTACTCACTGTTTGTTTTGTGATACCTTTGTGGACTTTTTTTCCAAACACAAACCAAAATCAGAGCATGTCAAAATAAGAACTACAGAGTTCTCCGAAACCATAAAAAGGTGCTGTGAAAGCCGCTGCGATGAATGGTCGTTTAATGTAAAAGGCCGTCTGGAGTATTATCTTCGTGATCTTCCTGCTGCAGATTGTGTCTACCATCACACCTGCAGCGTAAATTTTCGAAGTGGAAAAAACATTCCTCGCGCATACTCCTCCGACGATCATGATTCGAAGAAAGGGAGACCAACTAATGAAGAGCAACACCAAGCATTCCTTCAGACCTGTGCTTACCTGGAAGAGAATGATGATGAACAACTGTTGATTGGAGACCTAATTTCCAAAATGGAGGAATATCTTCAAGGAAGTCAGAGCTCTGTCTACGAACGCAGGCACATGAAGAGAACGCTTTTAGAACGTTACGGAGACAAGATCATAATATCAGGTGAAAGTGGGAAGGCAGATGTAGTAACACTACGAGAGACAGCTAATGAAATTCTTATAGATTATCACAAAAAGTCGAAAGAATGTGATATAGATATAGAGCTACAGAAGATTTACCAAGTAGAAGCTGCTGCAAAAATAATCAGAAGTGATATCAAGTCTGTCGACTCGCCTAGAAAAGATGTGTATCCATCTCCAAATGACATCACTGCAGAAAGTGCTCTTGATTACATTCCCAACAGTCTGAAATTGCTATTATCAAAAGCATTTGCGGGACAAGATGCTTCAAGAAAAATAGGTGCAATTGGGCAGAGCATTATGCAAGCAACCCGTCCTAGAGGATTACTATGTCCACTACAGATCGGTTTGTCGGTTCAGCTACACCACAACTTTAGGTCAAGGTACCTTATTGACGTTCTCCATCAGCTGGGTTACTGTTCGTCGTATGCAGAAGTAACAAGATTCGAAAGAAACGCGGCGCTGGCAAGTGGGTCTGGCTCTTTTACTGTTGATGAAAACACTGCAGTCCTTCTAGCAGCAGATAACGTCGATCATGATGTCTGCACTTTGGATGGGAAGAATACCTTTCATGGAATGGGTATGATTGCCGCAATAACTCCGAAGATCAAGATCCACCCTTCTATTCACAGGCGTAATGTTGGTGACAATGACATTAAGAAGATTGCAACCGTTGACATTAGGGAATATAGGCACGCGAGAAGCATGTTGAGGGACATCTCATTCCGCGAACTTCCAGTACCCACTGCCACCATAAGTCGACTTAGTCTTCTCTGGCAGATATCTTCAGCAGAAAGATCAGGTCCAAGTTGGTCCGGAACAATGCAGGCAATTCACGGTGGATCAAGTGTCTCACATCCAGGTGTGGCGTCGATCACGTTCCTTCCCATCATAGATATGTCGCCAACTGACATGACCTGCATATTTTCGACATTACTATATTTGAGCAAGATAGCACGCGATCAAAAAGTCCCATGCATTATTACCTTTGATCAGCCTTTGTTCTGGAAAGCTTCCCAAATCATCAATGAACAGAGAGACCTGCAGGACATTGTTTTAATGCTGGGATCATTTCACACACTGATGAATCTTTTGGGAGCAGTCGGTACTCTTATGAATGGTTCAGGATTGTCTGAAGTACTTCAAGAAATATACGGACCAAATGCCGTGCAACACATGATGTCTGGAAAAGCTGTTTCAAGAGCGATACGTGGTCATATGATAGTAGATGCAGCTCTTAGTACCTTACTAGTCGCAGACGTTTTCCCTCGTAATGAAGATGGAACTCCTCATGACCTCCATAAGGAAGCTTGTGACCTGCTCGACGATGTTATGACCGCCAAACAATCAGTTGAGGATGTGGAATCTTCGAATGCATTGTCTCAGATTGCTACCACTTTGGATGCGAAGAAAACTGACCTACAATCTACTTCGCAAACAAGTCAACTCTGGTTGGAATATCAGCGAATGATCAACATTGCACGTTCCTTGATAACAGCAGACAGAACCGGCTCGTGGGATTTGTACTTGCAAGCTATGCTGGAGACCATCCCCATAATTGCAGCAGCCGGACATCACAATTACCTGAAATCGATATACCTGTACCTGCAGAAAATGTTAAGTTTGCCTTCTGAAAATCCAGCCGTTAACAAAATGTTCCAGGAAGGTAAGTTTGTGGTAAGAAGAAGCGACAGATTATGGGCCGGACTCGGCACAGACCTGGTGATAGAACAAGTACTAATGCGTTCCCTGAAAAGCAGAGGCGGACTGACGCGGAAGTGGATTTACAGACATCCAAAGGACAACGTGGCTCTTTTCTATGCCTCTGTGTTCCACTTATAACTTAGCAATGCAGGAATACACCAGAGTTTTGTTGGAAAGTAGTGAACAGCACAAGGAAATGAGGGGAAGTAGACAAATCAGGGACAGTAATGACATGAAGAAAGTACTTGAACGTCTGGAATCCTTATCCCCATTCCATTCTACCTCGGGTCTCTGCAACATTGTAACAGGGCTAACTGCTGATCCTGGAGTTAACGTTCATCAATTGCATTCAATCGGTACGAACATTGTCGTAAAAATGATTGGGAAACAAGCCTTTACATATTCTGCCAAAAGATCTGACAAAGTGAAAACACTAGGATCTGCTTCTGCCGTTGTGATCACTGATGCTTCAGATATAGAAGTAGATCCTGCACTACTGTTTCAGAGAATGATGACTGTTGCCACTGGCGGAGACATGAATCTTGAAGATGTCATGTGTTACGAACTGTGTGCATATCCTCCTGCATTGTTCGAATCACGAAGTATCTTGAGGAAACCCGATAAGTCTCAGCTAGCTCATGCAATAATCAAATACACTGACACTTTACGCATGGAAGAAGTTCAAGAAATTCAGTGCACAGACCAGTACGTATTGGATGGTGGATCTCTACTACATCGTGTTTCCTGGCGTCAAGATGAAACATATGACAGCATCGCCAACTCATATGCCGATTTCACTCTGAAAACATATGGAAAAGCAATCATTGTTTTTGATGGCTACAGCAGCTCTCCTACGATCAAGGACATGACCCACAGAAGACGCAGCACCAAGACAAGCAGAAATGTGAATCTCAGTCCAAGCATGAAGTTTGTTGGCCAGAAGGAACACTTCTTGGCTAATGAAAACAACAAGCAAGCATTTATTTCCCTCGTAGGTGAGATGTTGAAGAAGCACGGGTGTACTGTTCACAACGCAGATGGGGATGCTGATGTGGACATCGTTCGTGCAGCAGTTTCCTCATCAGAAAATGCAACTACAACAGTAATAGGGGAAGACACCGACTTGCTGATTCTCCTTCTGTACCATGCCAAGGACAGTGGTTTCAAGTTGTACTATCGCAGCGATATAAGACGGGGACCATCTCCTAATCCTGTGTATGATATTCTCAGCATTCAATCATTGTTAGGCAACGACATCTGCAAGTATCTCCTGTTTGTGCATGCTTTCACGGGCTGTGATAGCACATCCAGAATTTTTTCGATCGGTAAAGCCAAAGCATTCGACACACTGATGAAGGTGGCTGAACTCCGTTCAGTTGCAAATACATTCTGTTCTGATTGTTGCCAACACTGACATTGAAGCCGCTGGAAGAAAGGCAATGCTTCTGTTGTATGGCTGCAAAACACTTGAATCCACTAACGCACTACGTCATCGAATGTTAGTTGAAAAGGTAGCTACAGCTAAATCTTTTGTTACACCCGAACGTTTGCCGCCTACCGATGCGTCCACAAAGTACCACAGCTTTCGCACATACTTTCAAATACTAATCTGGAAGTCTACAGAAGAGAAGATCGATGCAGAACAGTGGGGTTGGTATGTAAAGAATAATTCCTACTACCCTACAGCCTGCGACAAGCCACCAGCTCCAAATTATCTACTCAACATGATCCGCTGCTCCTGCAAGACGAAATGTGCTACTTCAAGATGTGGATGCAAGCGTAATGGAATGCCCTGTTCAGCCGCTTGTGGCGAGTGCCAAATCAGTGGTTGCGATAACAACCCAAGTACCGGTAATCTATCCGATGATAGTGATGAAGAGGATTAATTTCTGTATGTTTGTGACCAGGTATCACTTCTTCTGTAATGAACATAACTTGAAACTGGGAAAAAATAATTGTTGTATTATTGATTATAAAAATCTGTAAAAAGCTATATAACATTATATTTGCGTAATAACTGGTTGTGTTGTATATTGTTGAATTATTTAAAACATTACAACTGAAAGAAAAAGCATCAAATGTATCTCTATAAATAAAAGCGTAAATTATATATATTTTTTTTTCGTAGGAAACATCCAGTCCGCCATTTTGAATTTCATTTTTGGGGGTGTTCCCGGGGTCCAATTTTGTCGGATTTTGGATATGTTATTCGGCAATGGTTCCTGAGCTGGAAACAGTTTAGAAAGCTTCTGAAGCAATTTTGCCCAGGTCTAACTACAAATTGCCTGGACTACTACGCAAAAAGTTGGGCGATAAAGGGTTAAAAGAATTTAGGTAGATTTCTGGAAACACATTTTCCTCAAATTATGTTAATTTTTGTTTTCAAAAATAGCAAAACCATAAAAGGTACATTTAGTCATAAGGAACATCTTCCAAAATCCTTAATTTTAGGAGCTGTATATGTTTCTACTTGCGTAGCTGCTCTGCTACTTATGCTGGTAGTTCCTCTAGCCAGCACATAATACAAAATAAGTAAAACCTAAGAGTACATACACATCTGAACAAGCCCGAAAAAAACAAATTTTTCTGTACAGAAAACTGTGAAATAATTATTCATAAACTTCACAGTCCTTCACTACTCTTCGCAATTATTATTAATCAAATAGCTATATGATCTACGTATATTAGAATCATTGTACGTACGGTACGTCACGATAATAATAGTATTTAAGGTTGTTTAACTTTCATAATGGCAAAGGTCACATGACAGGAAGTGGAACCTACAGCTTTCTGTGGGATCTGAACCACAGGTTCTTACATGTGGATGAAGAGGATGGTCAGTTGGTCACCCATCCAACTACTGAAGACTCAACGCTACTAAACTTCATTGATTTAGCGGTGTTGCGACGTGACCAAAACAATTTATATACAGTATCAGGGCTTTTTTTTCAGTAATTGCACTTAGGGGGTGGCCAGGGGGGTCAGGGTTGGGGGTCTGCTGATAACAGTACACTGACGTAAAAAAAATACAATAAATAAATAAATAAATTAGTAAATAAAATAAACACACACACACACATATATATATACATATATATATATACTATATACATTAGGGTGTTTCATACCTATAGGGTAAAATAAAAATGAGCTTGGAGTTTTAATCCACACGTTTCTCCGTATTCTTAGAGAACAAGAAAACACGTTTGTGCAAGTTTGAACCAGATCGCGCTGCATTTAGAGGTCCCCAACTTTGACGACTTTTTGTCAGTTCATTTCTCGCCTGCCTGCAGTGAAGACGGTTTTCTTCGTCACTTGAGCGGTTCGTGTTGTATAGCCTATTGGACAACTATGGAGGTAATTATATATGCTACTAATTATCTCATTTTACTGTGGTATTGAAATTTATTATTATTTAATTTCTGTCATTTTACTGTGGTAGTGATATTTATCATTAATATTACATGAAATTAATTAGTCTGTTGCATATTGGACAACTAAGCTGGTAATTATTTATGATACTAATTAATGTAATTTTACTGCGGTATTGAAATTTATTTAATTAATGAATTGTCAAAGAGAACGTAGTGTACACGTATCAGTTTTATAAATAAAGAAAAGCAGTAACTGGGACTCGAACCAGTGTCATAGCCGTTTGGCGGCATCGCTCAAGTCGGCGTACACAGCACGCTATCCACTCCCTAGATGGTGTAGTGAATAGCGTGCTGTGTACGCCGACTTGAGCGATGCCGCCAAACGGCTATGACACTGGTTCGAGTCCCAGTTACTGCTTTTCTTTATTTAATTAATGAAATTAATTACGATGTGAAATTATTTCTGTGGAATTATTTAGTTTGTTTTCTTTTCCAGGTGTCTACCAGAGCGAAAACAGAAGTGTTTCTTATTGGCCAGACGGATGCGAACATCACATCAAGTGGCCTTCCAACTCAGTTGCAAGTACTCAAAAAGTACTTTTACCACCAAAAGGAGCAAAAATTTGGACGTACTAAATGCCTGAACCTGTGCCTGGATGCCTGTCTCATATTTTGGGAGAGAGCGAGAATCCCCATGATGCGTCGAGATTCGGCCTTGAGGAAGATGGAATCCCTTCTCAAGGAATACGACCGGCTTGTGAAGCACAAGTCACATAAAGCAGAGTCCTTCCGAGTGAAGGAGGCGATGTTCAAGGAGGCAATAGCGAAGGAGATCATGGACATTGCTCATTCACAGGCTAAGGAAATGATGAAGAATCAGGAGGACATCCACTTTCTCGACATGCAGCGTGAAGATCCAAATTCCTGCAGCATGGGCCCTGTTGACATGAAGCTTCACTATAAGGAGATTAGGAAAAGGAAGAGGCTGGACAAGATAAGGAACAACAGGAGAAGGCCAGGAAGGAACAAGGAGCTGCAGAAGATACGGGGGCTTTAGTGATTTCAACTTCGTCAGAGACTGACTCAGATGTCGTTGACCCAACCGTGGAAGTTTTTCCATCCTCCTCCAAGGGAAATACCAAGAAGCGACGCAGGAATCTGATCTCACAGGATGTGACGACTACCTACGATCGGGCCGAAAGAGCCATCGCGCTCACCAAAGAGTTCAACTGTTCTCTGACGAAGAACGAAGAGCAGAAGCAGTATTTGCTCAAAACTGTGATGCAGCATAGGGCGAAATACCCGAATAAAACCAAGAAGGATTTCATGGACAAATGATTCGCAAGAAGTGGTTATGTTTTTTGTATCTTTGTGAAAATGTGTAGTGAAATGGTACTCGTTTGTTGAATAAAATTCATTGACAGATTTTTGTTTAATTTTTCCGTTTATGATCTGCCAGAGCATCAAACTGGGGACCGTAAACTTTAAACTATTGAATTAATACTTCGGTTTATCAGTCTCCTCAGCAAATGGAACAAGGGGATCCATGTGGATTAAAATTTTTCCAAACTTTTAATTTATGAAACACCCTAATATACATATATAGTATACTGTTTCTCGTCAAGATAGTTTTGCAGACTCCTGAAGAGATGATAATCTGAAGGCGCAAGGTCTGGAGAATATGGAGGATGTGGAAGTTTTTCGCACCCAAGCTCCTCAATTTTTGCAGAAGTGATCCGAGCGTAATGAGGACGTGCGTTGTCGTGGTGGAACACGATTCCTTTCCGATTAACAAAAGGTCTCTTCTTTTAGTGCAATGTTCAATCGATCCAGTTGTTGACAGTAGACTTGAGCGGTGATTGTTTGATTGTGTGGTAAGGTTTCAAAGTATATTACACCACCTTTATCCCACCAAACACTAAGCAACACCTTCCGAGGGTGAAGATTTGGTTTTGGCTGTGGTGTCGCTGGTTCTCCGGCACAAACCCACTGTCGACGGCGCTTAACATTCTGGTACAGTATCCACTTTTCATCACCAGTCACTAAACGGTGCAAAAACGGATTTTGGAGTTCACGGGAATGAAGAGCTGTGCTAATGTTTACCCGCACCCTCAGATTGTCGACCGACAACTCATGTGGCACCCATTTTCCTAACTGAGGCACTTTCCCGAGTTGTTGCAAATGTCGATGGATGGTGGACGGGGATGAATTGAGTTTCTGGGCCAATTCTTCGACAGTTGTTGAACAGTCTTCTTCAAGCGCGGCTAACAGCAGGTCATCATCAAACTCAGCTGGGCGTCCAGAGCGTGCTGCATCTGTCAAACAGCAGTCACCATTCCTAAACTTTTGAAACCATCTTCGACATTTCCTCACATGTAGAATATCGTTGCCATAAATGTCCTGAATGTTTCGCGTTGCTTCAGTAGCACTATTCCCTTTTTTGAACTCGTAAAGCATTATATGCTTGATATGCTCTTCTGATACCGCCATGTTTATGAGGGGTTCACCTAAAGCAAAACACGATAGATCTCCTCTTAGATATAACCTTCGGAAAATTTATGCTTAAACCGAGTAGGATTAGTTTAAACTTAATCTATCGTAAAAAACGACATTACTTATGGGATGACCTGAGAGATATATATATATATATATATACAGGGTGTCCCATAAGTCCGGCATCATAGGAAAAATAATAAAAGGCAAAACAAAAGCTTTTATTTACAGAACGTGCTCAATATGTCCACATTGTTTTCAATACACAAATTCAGACGTGATACCCAGTCAGCAAGCACACGGTGAATGATGTCAGGAGTAAATGTGTTACATGCCCCAATAATGCGCTGCCGCAAATGTTCAACACTCCTAATTTTCTCTGCGTATACCAGCGCTTTCAAGTGGCCCCAGATATAAAAATCTTGTGGCGTGAGATCCGGGCTTCTAGCTGGCTATTCCACAGGCCCTCGACGTCCGATCCAATGACCAGGGAATTGTTGGTACAGGTATTCCCTTACTTGGGTGCTGTAATGTGCAGGAGCGCCGTCTTGCTGAAACCATGTTGGGAAATTTCCTTCTTCGTTCAAGACACTGGGAAATGCTTCTTCCTTGAGCATACGTAGGTAGGTGCCTCCAGTGACATGTTCATCGAAAAAGAGGGGGCCTATGATGCGATCCTTCCAAATGCCACACCATACCATCACCCGAGATGCACCTTGTTCCTTTGAAGAGGTATACCAGTGAGGGTTGTTTTGAGACCAGTCGCGGGTGTTCTGTCGATTTACCTCACCATTTCCATAAAAACAGCCACGTCACTGAACAGAAGGGGACGGGAAATTGGCCATCCCGAGCATAAATTATGGTTTGTAGAAATAAAATATGAATTTCTCCTATGATGCCGGACTTATGAGACACCCTGTATATGTGTGTGTGTGTGTGTGTGTGTGTGTGTGTGTATGTATGTGTTGTTTATATATATATATATATATATATATATATATATATATATATATATATACACACACACACTTTAGATGATAGTAATATGCGCTGATGTATTAGTATATTTATAGTACTTAGTAATAGTAATGGTGTATTGTACTTAAATAACAGTAGTATCCCTTGTTACAGGAAATGGCGGCATTGCAGTTATCGTTTGAGCAACGTAAGTGGATTCTGAAGCACTACTGGAAGACGGAGAATGTGGCTGAGGTACAGACACATTGGAGAAATGAGTTTGGAACATTACCACCATCACGGGTAACAATTACAAGATTACGTGATAAGTTTGAGACTGACGGAACAGTGCAAAACGTCAACAAAGGCCGATCTGGATTTGAACATTTAAAACATTAAAGTAAGCAGCACAACCATAAAGGTATTGACGCTGCTGGCTGATATTTCGAACATTAAAGAAGCCTATTTGCTATCTATTTAATGTCCGCCATTTTGCTTACTGATATATATGTTAATATGATGCGTGTAAACATTTTTTTGGGACACTAGGTGTGTGTGTGTGGTGTGTGTGTGTGTGTGTGTGTGTGTGGTGGTGTGTATATAAAAGATAGCACAGGTGTGCTATTTTTTCAGTGTGTGTATTCCAGGTATTTAAAAGCCTCCTAACCATCTGCAAGTACAAACCCAAAATATTTCTATTTTACCTTTCAATCTTTCTTACACAATACATACAGTACAAAGGCACAAACATCATATAACTTTCACAGATTTGTAAGGTGTATTATGTACAGTTTTTGTTATATGATAATACAGATATGCGCTATCTGAATATACAGTAGCTCAATGTAAGTCTATGATATGGATCTGAATATTTCACTTTCCTTTATCTCTTTGCCGCTTTCATTATCTGCAAAAAAGGGGGTTAGAGGGGGGGAAGATCTGAGTTGGGGGGAAGATGCCCCCCCAAGCTTTATAGAAAAAAAAAAGCCCTGCAGTCTGTATAGACCTGGTACACCTTTCAAATTCTGTAAGTCAGTCTCTCTTCACACCACACGAAGGTCAAGCTAGTGGTCCCACCTCTAGACCTGGCCTAGTGGAGGGGAGAGCTGCTCTTGCAATCTTCATCGCACATGGCTAGGCGCACCCAGCTCATCCGGTGCCGTACTGAGCCAGGCATCTAGTCTTCTTTTGAAGATTTCAACTTCGACACCGGTGATGTTCCTGAGGTCTTTCAGAAACTGGTTAAAAAGTTTTGACCCCCTGACAACCAAGCTATTTTCCTTCACTGTTGGATTTCTAGTTTTGAATTTCTTTGTTTATTATTTTGTTTTTTGTATGGGAACATCAAAATTGAACAGTATTCAAGTTTTGGTACAATCAGTGTTTGCAGCTGGGGAATCATAATCATATCCTTTCTTTTGAAGGGATGAGGAAAAAAAAATAAATAAAATATATATATATATATATATACACACACACACATACACACTCAACCCTATAACTCCCCAAACAACGGGGACAGTAGAAATGGCAGATGTGCAGTATATATATATATATATATATATATATATATATATATATATAAAGCAAACATGCTCAAATTATGGAAGAGTCTAGTCCTACCAATAATTGAGTATGCTCAGTATCACAAGCCCACACAGATATAGAGACATTGCGAACATTGAAGCTATACAAAGGACTTTTACGTCTAAGATAGAGGAAACGGAAGGTGAAGACTACTGGTCTTGACTACAATCCCTGGAACTCTACTCTCTTGAAAGAAGGCGCGAGCGGTACACAATAATATTATACATATGGAAAATACTTGAGGGCTCTGTCCCTAACCTCAGAAATGAAATAGAAACAAACTGGAATAAGAGAAGAGGCAGATTTTGTACGGTCCCACCTGCGATGGGACAAGGGACCATGAAAACGAGGATGGAAAATACCCTCAGAATACGAGGCCCAAAGCCTTTCAATGTCCTTCCAAAAGAAGTGAGGAATCTCCAACATACCGACCTGAATAACCAAGAACAAGCTGGACAGATTCTTGTGCAAAATCCCCGATCAGTCATGCGTGGCTGGCTACGAGGGCAGGAGATCAGAGAGCAATTCCCTCCTTCACCAAGTCCCGCAAATGAGGCGGGATGCTGCAGAGGGGTCGACCGCAGGTCGATCCTGAACCGTCGTTCAAAAAAAAAAAAAAAAAAAAGTTTGTTCCTCAGGGTTCTGTACTGTCACCCACTCTTTTCCTTTTATTTATTAATGATCTTTTAATTCGCGCTTCCTGTCCTATTCACTCCTAAGCCGATGATTCCACTCTTCTTCACTTCACCCGCTTCCCAGAGCGTTCCTCACAACAGTCGCTCCATGATTCGCATACGATGGCAATGGAGCACCTGACCTCGATCTTTTTGCTACATCTGATTGGGGCAGAGAAAACCTTGTGGTTTTCAATGCCTCAAAAACTCAGTTCCTTCATCTGTCTACTCGTCACAGTCTTCCAAACGACTATGCCCTTACCTTTAACAACAAACAACTCAATCTTTCCTCTCCTATTAACATTCTTGGAGTTTCCTTTTCTCGTGATCTTTCCTGGAAAGATCACATATACTCTCTTTCCAAGTTTCCAAAACAGCTTCTTAGAGATTAGGTGTGTTGTACTACCTCCGCAGTTTCTTCACCCCCAACTCAGTTGCTCTCTCTGTGCAGAGGTCTGGTTCACCCCTGTATGGAGTATGCTTCTCATGTGTGGGGGTGGCTCAACCCATACAAACGTACTTGACCAGGTGGAAGCAAAGGCTTTTCGTCTTATCAATTCCCCGCCTCTTACCGACTGTCTTCAATCTCTCTCTCTTCACCGCAATGTTACCTCACTCTCTCTTTACTATCGCTATTATAACGGACAGTGCTCTTCTAAACTCTCTAACTGCATGTCTCCTCCTTTAAAGAGAGCACGCAGCACCAGACTTCCTGCACTTTCTCTGTCCAACTCTCTAACGCAAGGGTTAATCGGTATTTTCAATCTTTCATCTACTCAACCGGTGACGTTGGAAAAATCTTCCTCAATCCATCTTTGCTCCTATGACCTCTCATTTTTCAAATGCAGTGTCTCTAGGCATCTCGAAAACTTCCCGCCTTGATTTTGGCTCTTCTTTTTCTTCGATTGGGGTGGGGTGGGGTGGGGTAGGCGCTTTTGCGGACATTCGCCCTTGCCCCCTCCTTTCTGCATAAAAAAAATTATATATATATATATAATACGCCTCGGTGGTGTAGTAGTATGTATCTCTGACTAAGAATCCACCGGCCGTGGGTTCAATTCCCGGTGACGGCAGTCGGCACGCAGCAAACCCAGCTGTTTATCCTTCCATCCAATAAAAATTGGCTGGTAGATAAATGGGTATTCTGGGTAACCTAGTGATTAAGACACTGGGCTGCTGATTGGGAGGTCGTGAGATAGAGTCCAGTGAGGACTTTGTGATTTCTGACCACCCGTGTTGGTTCGTGGCTCGGATTCCACGTTCAGCTGTAGGTCTACCGCATTCGCCGCTAGGAGCGCTGTAGTAGCTGTTCAGTTAAGATGGCGTCTGTGACAGAGAAGGCACAATGTGTTGTGTGGCTTGCAGAAACAAAATCTCCTGTCAGTGTTCAACGAAGGTTCAGAACAAAGTATGGAAAGAATCCACCTGATGTGAAGTTAATTAAGTCGTGGATGAAAAAATTCTTGGAAACTGGAAACGTGGAAAAGGGAAAGAGCAGTGGTAGACCATCAGTTTCCGATGGGACGGTTGGAAACATTCAACTGTCATCTTCCAAAAAGATGGGGGCACCCCCTCATTGGGCGCAGCGGTCAACTGATCGAGGTTTTCAAGCTCTTACGCGGGTTCAACGATGTCGATTTTAGAAGTATGTTTAGTTTAAATGATAACCCAACTCGCAACAATGGTTGGAAGTTGGATTTGAAACGGTTTAGGACTAGTGTGTGTGGGAATTACTTTATGTATAAGATCTGTGACACATGGAACAGGTTACCTTCGGAAGTTGTGAACAGTTCCTCTGTGGATCAGTTCAAGAAAAGGGTAGACGAAATCTTGCACACTATTTGAGTGTGTAAAGACATTTAGGACCTCAGTCTGCGGAAATTTCTTTTCCTATAAAATAGTTAATATCTGGAACCAACTTCCCTCAGAGGTTGTTTCCAGTCAAAGTGTAAATGTGTTTAAAAATAGGCTAGACAAAGTACTGAATACTCTCATAGTTCAAGACTAAAACATAAGAAAACTCTGCAGGAGATCGCTTGCACGGTGTCTCTGTGAGCAAGCTAAATATAGAGCTATTTATATATTCTCCACTTTCCTGTAAAATTTCCTTGGCTACTTTTCCAGGGTCAAGGTATTTTCTTCAACCTTTTTCCGTACCTGCCTCTGGCAGGGAGGGATCGGAGGGTGGGGAGAGAGCCTTCTACTTTTCTATCCAGTTTTCTACTACTGCTAGGATAGTTGAAAGAAAAATAAACTTTTACAAAATTTTCCCTGGCACCCGTTGCCATTGGTACCTCCTCGGTATGGGCCGCAAGGCCTTTTGAGGTACTTCTTTTCCTTGTAACTCCTTGTAACTCTCTCTCTCTCATTAGACTTCATCGGAGGCGGACGTGCTGTGTGGTCTCTCCAGTATCTTTTTTTTAATAGTGACTAAGTTTGATTGTATATTTGTTAGATAAGTTTAATATTTATTTACTTTATTATTGAGATTAGGGCAAGCACTATTGCTTAATAATTAGACAATTTATTATTAATTATACTTAATTTATTCCTTTTCCGGTTAACGAACATAATTTCATATTGTTTAAATTCTGTTTTTTCGGCTGAATTTCTCTGGGAAAGTTAACGTGAAATAAGTTTGCATTGTTTTAGACGGTAGTTACAGATTGCATTTTCAGACGAGTTACATAGTAAGATTTGTATGTTCGAGTCTATTTCCGTTTCCGGTCTGTTACACGTGCTCTCGCAGGTCCATTTCCGGTCTGTAACACGTGCTCTCGCAGGTCTATCTCCCGCATTCACTACTTCTCTCCCACGATCCGTTGTATAAATTAAAATAACATATTATATTATTTAAAGTAACATCATTCTGCATTGTTATAAACGGCTCCCTACAGATCCCATTCAGTTCCGTATTCAATTCCATTTCCGGTCTGAAACACGTGCCACTCGTCTGTGCGTGTATATTTCGTATTTCGGCTTTCACCAATCCTCCCTCACTAACCAATATACTAATTAAAATAGCATTGTATTATTTAAATTAATATCAGACTGCATTTTTACTAACGGCAACCCACAAGTTCCATTCAATTCTGTATTCAACTCAGTTTCCGGTCTGTAACACGTGTTTACTTCCGAACTCACCATTACCCCTCTCACCATTCGTTATATTAATTAAAGTAGCATATTGTATTATTTAAAAGTAACGTATCGTATTAATTAAAAGGAACATATTGTATTATTTAAAAAAAATAAAAATAAAAAAAATATGACAGGGCCAGCTAAATTGAAAGCAGAATGCTTTAAATGTTTAAAGTTAATCATTGGTGCGTTGACTTCCCAGAAGGTAGTATCAGCGATATCACATCCCTTAGTATATGTTTGTTTTGTAAACTTAGAGACAACCACGAAAAGGAAGTGAAGGAGCTAAAGGAGCTAAAGGAATTAGTAAAAAAGCTTGAAGCTAGGCTCGTAGCACTGGAAATCCATCCCAGTAGACAAGATCAAACTAAAAACACACAAGCAGATTTAAACTGTAAAATTAAGCATCTAGAGCAAAGCGTGGCACGCTTGGAAAACACGGTGACTATTCCGGAAAATAAAACGGAGGACCAAGAATTCAAATTGGTCAAAAATAAAAGACCCTCCAAACCAAAACCAAAACATAAGGATTTGGAACCCATTACCATCAAAAATAAGTTTCACTTACTTGCTGATGAGGAGGATGAATCCTTTTTAATTGGGGATTCTATGGTAAGGAATCAAGGGGACTTTTTCGGAGCAAGACGGGCGACCAAGAGAAAGCTCCGATGTTTTCCGGGTGCCACAAGCCAGATAATTAATAGGGAATTAGGCAAAATTAATATCAAGAATAAGAGTTGCCCTATCATTGTCCATGTTGGTGGCAATGACGTTTTTATGGGAGGGACAGGAGGGCAGACAGAGCCCATTATAAAAGAATTTAAGAACCTAACTGACAAGGTTAGGGATAGGACAGACATGGGTATGGTCGTAGGAATTCTCCCTCGAATGCGTGCTAGTGACTATACTCTAAGTAAAGCCATTAGCATAAATAAAAGAGTTAAACGCATGTGTGATGAAAAAGGCCTAAAGTTTGTCGATTTTTGGCCTACATTCTACGGAAATGGGGAATACTTTGGTTCGGACGGGATACATTTTAACCAGAAGGGGAAAAAGAAGTATGGTGATTTACTGAACATTAATTTGTATAATCTTTTAAACTAGACCCCCCAAACCAGCAATTGATCCTGCTCCCCAAACAGTTAAACCTACTCCCCCAGGTTAGTCCCCCTCCCCCAGCAGTTAGTCCCCCTCCAACAGCAGGTAGTGACTCTCCTTCCACGTTGGAGGGGCTCAGCTCCTGCGGAGATTGTCCCCTCGTTAGTGAGGGGCTCTTCAACTCCCGACAGCCCTGGCTGTTCGGGAAACGGGTCGTGCTAGGGGGCGGTCAGAATAGGGGAGGCTCCCTCCGTGCAATGCTTTTTAATGCTAGGTCGATCAGGAACAAGTTTGGCGAGCTACGGGCGCTCTTAGCATCAGAATACCAGGATATCGTTGCTATCACCGAGTCCTGGATTCATACTGATCGTAGGGACTACGTTGGGGAGTTCGAAATTCCCGGGTATAGAATGTTTCGCAAAGACCGCACCCGTGGGGAGGGGGGTGGGGTACTAATATACGTCAGAGACACGTTGAGTCCGGTTGACTGCCAGTTCCGGTCGGAACGGGAGCTGCTTGGCGTCGATCTGAACGTGGGAGGGACGAACTATAGGTTAATCTTGGTGTACAGACCTCCGCATCTCCTCCTCGAGGAGGATACAGCCCTGTACACCGAACTCAGTAGCCTGCTAGGGGATAGGGTGTGTGTAGTTTTAGGAGACTTCAACTGTCGCGGCATAAAGTGGGAAAACAGGACTGCCGATGCTGAAGGGAGGAGGCTAGTTGACTTTGCTGATGAGAACTTCCTCACTCAGTGGGTCAACGAGCCTACACGAGGCGAAAGCGTTCTAGACTTAGTATTCACGACCGAAGACAACCTCGTCACTGGCCTCACCGTTGACGAATCATTGGGCGGGAGTGATCACGGTCTTATTAGGTTCCGTGTGTGCGTCCCTCGGGTGAAGCGTAGTAACTCGAGAGGCAGTAAGCTCGATCTCCGGCGGGCGAACTTTGTTAGCCTCAGGGATAGCGTAGGAGAGATGGGGTTAGAGGTTGGCGGCGATGTTGAGGGAGTGTGGAGTGCATTCCGGGACGAGTTTATGGTGCTGCAGTCTGCTGCCATACCCTCAAAACCGGTCACCCCTGCTTCAACGCAGCCTAAGTGGTTCAATCGTGACATCGCTTCGGCTATCCGAAATAGGAAAGTAGCGTATAGGAGGGCGAAGGCCAATCGTTCCCACGAGAACACTGAAGCGTATGTCCGCCTGTGTAGGGAAGTGAAGGCGAAGGTTAGGCTAGCGAAACGTAACGAAGAACTACGGGTGGCAAGCCTCTGCAAGGGGAACCCTAAGGAATTCTTCAGTTATGTTAATAGTAGAAAGCCCATTAGAAGCATGATAGGTCCGTTAAAGGACGGAAGCGGCGTTCTGCGGACCTCCGACGCGGACATCGCTAATGTGCTTAATGAGTACTTTGCGGGAGTGTTCACCAGGGAGGATACCCGCGTCATCCCCGAGCCAGGCGTGAGGCACGAAGGTGCTGGCCTGGATAGTGTTAGATGTACCGCGACAGTCGTTGCCGATAGAATAGACAAACTGAGCGCGTTTAAGGCTCCTGGGCCAGACCAGTTTCT